>CAUDMG010000983.1:0-26726 GCA_958450375.1 Homarus gammarus | reverse complement strand
GTATATATATATATATATATATATATATATATATATATATATATATATATATATATATATATATATATATATGCAAGTAAATCACTGTAGGTGCGCGTGATCTAGGTATATGCTGATAAGAACATAAGAACATAAGAATGGAGGAAACTGCAGCGGGCCTATTGGCCCATACTGGGCAGTCCCGTTTACACCCAACCCCTATTGCTCATATGAGCATCCAACCTATGTTTGAAGCAATTCAGCGTATTCGAGTTAATGATGATATTTGGTAACTTGTTCCATTCATCCACTACTCTGTTTCCAAACCAGTGTTTACCTATTTCACGCCTAAATCTAAATTTGTCCAATTTAAAACCATTGTTACGAGTTCGCTCCTGGTTGGATAATTTGAGTACCTTTGTAATGTCCCCTTTGTTTAGCCCTGCCTTCCATTTATACACCTCTATCAGGTCGCCCCTCGCTCTACGTCTCTCAAGGGAGTGCAAATTAAGATGCTTTAACCTGTCTCTATACTCAAGGTTCCTGATACCCGGGATTAGTCTTGTCATTCTCCTCTGAATTCTTTCCAAGGATTCTATATCCATTCTGTAATACGGTGACCAGAACTGGACTGCGTAATCCAGGTGTGGTCTCACAAGAGCAAGATACAGTTTTAGGATGACCTCGCTAGTCTTGTAACTAACACTCCTTTGTATGAACCCAAGTACTTTATTAGCCTTGTTACGAGCAAAAACACATTGTTTACTTGGCTTAAGGTTCCTACTTATCATTACTCCTAAATCTCTCTCGCAGTCGGATTTCTCTATGGCATCGTTGTTCATCTGGTATCTGGTTTCCCTGTTTACATTTCCTATACTGAGTACTTTACATTTGTCAATGTTGAATTTCATCTGCCATTTTTCAGACCATTCGAAAAATTAGTTTAGATCCTCCTGTAGTTTTGCCGAGTCCTCGTCAGATTTGATAACACGTCCTATTTTAGTATCATCAGCAAATTTACTTATGTTGCTGTCTATGCCGATATCTATGTCGTTTATGTATATAATAAACAATAATGGTCCAAGTACTGAGCCTTGGGGAACTCCACTTGTGACGTTGCTCCAATGGGACTTAGTGCCGTTAATGCTCACTCGCTGTTTCCTGTCCTGTAACCACGCCCTAATCCATTTAAGGATGTCACCTTTGATGCCATGAGCTTCTACCTTTCTAATTAGTCTTTCGTGGGGTACTCTGTCGAAGGCTTTGCTAAAGTCGAGATATACCACATCATAATTGTGCCCCTCGTCCACTGATTCGAAAACTGATGAAAAGAATGTTAATAGATTAGTTAGGCAAGAACGTCCGCTTGTGAAGCCATGCTGGGAATCATTGATCAATCTGTGCTTCTCCAGGTGATTTCGAATAGAGTTTGAAATGATTGCTTCCAGTAATTTGCCTACTATTGATGTTAGACTGATTGGGCGGTAGTTAGAGGATAGTGATGTATCCCCCTTCTTGAAGATCGGTATTACATTCGCTATCCTCCAGGATTCTGGTACTACACCTGTTTTTAAGGACATGTCAAACAACTTTGCTAAGGGCATACTAAGCTCTTCCTTACATTCCTTTAATACTCTGGCAAATATCTCATCGGGACCAGGTGACTTATTAGGCTTTAGTTTGTCTATTTGCTTACTAACATCGTTACTAGTCACTACTATCTCACTTAGTTTGTTTTCTTCACTATCTCTGAATAGAGTCGGTGCCTCGGGTATCATGTTTAAATTTTCGCTGGTGAAAACTGTTGAAAAATATTTATTCAAATTATTGCTCATTTCTCCGTCGTTATCAGTGAGCTCGCCGGAGTCTGACCGTATTGGTCCAATCTTTTCTCGTGTTTTAGTTTGGTACATTTGGTAGAATCCTTTGGGGTTTGTCTTTGCCTCCCTTGCTATCCTTACCTCATTATTCCTCTTTGCTTTCCTTATCTCGGTTTTAACCCTACTCGCCAATACCCTATAATAGTCCCAGAGTTGAATTTCGCCACGATTTATCCTTCTACCTATAGCCTTCCTTTGGCCAATGATGTTCTTTAAATAATTATTTATCCATTTAGGGTCATTGTTGTTTGATCTGAGTTTTTTGTATGGTATGTTCTGCCTTTGTGCATTAAGTAACTCACTATTTAAATTGTCGTGGAACTCGGCAATCTCAGGTCTCGTTATCAGGTCGGTGTCATCTGTCAGGTTCACGGCCAAGCGCGACACCCCCTCTCTCAGCTGCCTCTTTAAACTGTCAAAGTTTGCCCTTCTGAAATCTGGTACTTTAGTGGAATTTTCCTTACGTCTGCCCTGAAAATCTAACTGGAATCGAATTTCTTTGTGATCGCTGTTTGCAAGTTCGTTCCCTACCTCGACATTGCTAATGAGGTTTTCTCTGTTTGACAAAACTAAATCCAATATATTATTACCCCGTGTAGGTTTGGTTATATGTTGACTTAGGAAACAGTCCTGGATCGTCTCGAGAAAATCCTCTGATTCTGAGTTACCCGTAAGGTCGGTCCAATCTATTTGGCCAAGGTTAAAGTCGCCTACTATACAGACTTTGTTGTGTATGGAAGCCCTGCGCAATTCATCCCAGATAAGTCGTTCATTGACTCTGTCAAGATTGGGGGGTCTATATATTACTCCTGTGATTAATTTTTCCCGACCGTCGCTTAATTCTATCCAAATTGTTTCTGTATTCCTCTCAGTTTTTATTTCCTTATTTATTTCACACTTCAGATTATCCCTAACATAGATTGCTACTCCGCCTCCTTTCCTGGTCTGCCTATCGGTATGGAACAGTTTGTAACCCGCAATTTGGTATTCGACTGGTAATTCACGTGTGTCTAGGTTGATCCATGTTTCAGTGAATGCAATTATATCGATTTCTTCGGTACATACCAAGGCCCTAATATCATCCATTTTGTTTCTCATACTTCTACTGTTCGCGTAATATACATTTAAGTTAGTCGTGTTCTGAGTCCTTCCCTTACCGCGTTTAGTTTTAAACTCCCTGTCTAATTTAGTTATGTCATCATTCCTAACACTATTTCCCTGTAATCTTTCGCCTTGTTTACCCGCTCCCACTGCAGTCTCCTCCACCCCCGTGCCCCTATGTTCTCTTAGCAGTTTAAAGACTTCGATATCTTTTGAACTGCCCCCTCTAGAGCCCCAGCCAGGGATGCTACTCCATCCCTAGACAGGTGCACCCCATCCCTAGCATAAAGGTCCCTTCTGCCAAAGAAGTTGTCCCAGTTGTCAATGAATGGGACTGATATTGACTTGCAATATCTGTCAAGATGGTCGTTAACACCAACTGCCCTTGACAACCATTCACTGCCAACTCTCCTTCTAGGCAGGACACCGCATATGATAGGGATCCCTCCCTTAGTCCTAATACGATCTATGGCTGCCTTGAACTTATCAAGAAGCTCCTCGCTCCTACACCGGCCAATATCATTGCCTCCTGCACTGAGGCAGATAATGGGTTTGTTCCCATTACCAGACAAGATATTGTCCATCCACAAGGAAAGAAGAAAACACGAAGTTCCCAAGCGCTTTCGTGTAATTCACATCTTCAGGGGTGAGTACAGACTAGAGAGAGTAATACAAATCAAGGTGAATATATACAGAGGAGGGTGAGACCAGGATGTCATCTGGAGCGTCCTCTTTTTTTAATGTTCAGATATGGCAACCCTAGACTAGAGTAATTATTAACCGGGTTACGCGCTAAAATACATTGCTGTTGAAGCGCAGTAAAAACATTACAACAGCACACAGGATAATGCTAGGATGGTAAAACGAATCCAGGAAAAAAAAGTCACGAGAAAAAAAGGCAAAAAAAAAACGGCACGGAAAAAACCTAACCTAACCTACGTACAATGCCATCATATGCTGTATATATTGTGTTGTGTACAAGTTATGTAACTTTTTATCCTGTGACTTTATTTCCGTTCACCGCTAAAACAAACCACTTGCAGTTAGGAAAAAAATCCAGTATTAGGTTTTAGTATTTGAACCTTGTCGCCAGTAACGTTCATATATTGTAACGTTAATCTCTTCGTCAATTAAAAGCCTCGTGTTTCACCTTTGTGGCAGGCGAGGCAGCAGACACTCAGTGATGCCGCCACCCAGGAAATGATAAGGTCGGTGCCCCTCGTGCCAGCCTCCCCCACGAGGTATTTCACACCCAGCCCCGCCTCCGTCACCACCGCCATCAATGTCACCCCCAGCAGGAGAACCCAGCTTGCTTTGCACCACCAGTAGCCTCCTCCTTTTCGGTGGACGGACGCCATAGCTGGAAAAATTGAGTAGGATGAAGTAAATTTATCTCTCCATCAACCTGTCTTAAAGATGATTGTCAGTGTTCTTTTTTCCTGACGTCCTGTGTTTACGTTGTGTGTGTGTACTGGTGTATATTCCTAAATCTGTGTCGTGTGTTTGATACCCTAAAGGTTTTCTTATGCAATGCTTTTTTTTTTAGAATGAAATCGAACACAACGGAACCAAGGTGTGTCGACAACTGAACATAAAACGCCTGACTTATTTCCTGTTTATGAAAATCTAAATTCTATTCATAATACTAATGATACCTTTGACCTTAAAATTGGTAGAGCTTCCTCTTTCATGAGGCAAGGCACCTACGCAAAATAATGTTGATTGACACGTAGAAACTCGAGTTTTGAATAACAAATTGTTGATCGAACGGCAAGGATTCTGGCCCTATAGGAGGGTGGAGCACTCAATGTATTTATTATTATAATTATTCTCCCGCGACGGTGGCGTTGCCAAGCGGCAGCAATGTATAAAACGGTTCCATGATATATGCTCACAAGGCATATACTCCCAAAACAAACCTATACCTAACCTCACCTAACCTAACCTAACCTAACCTAACCTAACCTAACATTTGTCTTCCTTTCTATTAATGGTGTATTCGTCTTGTGAGCAAATGTCGGCACACCGTATAAAACACATTAAGCCCATTGCTACTTTTACATGATATTGTGCACTAAAAACATTTCATATACAGCGAGTAAGTTCTTGACATCCAACTTTAGATATTTAAGGACAATTTCTCAAAGCAACCCATTGATTTTGCAATAAGATAATTATTTGATTACTTACATGTAAGTAGGCAAATAATTATATTTTACTGCACCACTTTAGAGGGCGAACACTTCGCCCATTGGAGTGCTCCACCCCCCTATAGTGCCAGAATCCTTGGAAGGATGGACCCACAACACAACCTTGGGTGAGCACTAAGCATTGCTCTACTCGCCACTCAGGCATCAACAGTGACACTAAATTTTGTCAAGATACTTTTCCACTCAGAATGCTATTGATTTAAATTTATCAAGTATTATTATCCAATGCAAATATTACGCACTGTATTCCCATAAGTTGATTCACTTTTTTAATAAAATAAATAATACAGTATTTGATGAGAATGTAAAATTGCGACAGCCAAACAGACTTCCGTTATTTCCTCACCTGCGGAAACAATTGTCGAGAAGTTAACTTCCTTGTTAAAGGGGTTGTCACTGAGTCGTGATTCAGCCCTTTAATTGATAGACTGGTGAAGGAGACTGAAGTTCAGTTCTGGCAAAGAGCGTCGTGACGGCGACCTAATAGATGAAAGTTGAATAGCAGACTGGCCGCTGAGTCGCTGACCCGTCACCACAACCGTCAATATAATGGTGAATGCCTCTGCGTGTCTACGATCTCATCCGCTCACCCCTCCCCCCTCCCCCCACACCCCCTTTATTGTGGACGTCTTCGTCGTTCTCACATGTGCAATAAAACATTTAAGTTCATTTTTCCAGATATAATAATGTAATATATTACTGAGTTAGAACTGACTGCCAAAGATTATTTGGTTATAACCTAAATACGACTAATTGATAAACATCCGACGTACATTCATGTTATAATAAGTGTTATACTGGTTCAATGAGGCACTTTAAATTATCTCGAGAACCATTTAAGTTGGTGCCTGCCTCCAAACTGAAAATGACTTAAATTCTAAATATATGCGAAATAACAGTATAGACCCAGAGCAAGAACTTAACATAATGTATTGTAACACCATACCTAAAATCTATTACCTCACTGTATGAAAATAAATTAGATGTAACAATAAGAGACCTTGCTCACTGGGTTTCATATCATTAACTATCACTGGATAATGAAATAATGAAAGTCGTAACAGTAACAGAGCAGATCGAGCGTGCGAATAAGAGGATAAATTGGATGAAATGATAAACGTGTGTTCATAATAATAATAATAATAATAATAATAATAATAATAATAATCAGAGAGAAGTGAGTGGTACGTGAGCGGAATGATGCCGAGTTTTTTTTTTTTGTTGGGCACCCCCCCCCCCCCCCCAACAGGGAAGCATGCTAAGTTCATGCTTGCCTTTATGTCTCACGAGTTAAGGGCGTAGAAGCCTGAAGAGTCAGTGGTTTATGTCATCAAGTTATTGGAAGCTCCAACGACTCCCTGAATACGACGAATTCGCGACTTTCGACTTACAACAGGTACCTACTTTACTGCTACATTGATCACAGGATGGTGAGGGGAGGGTCAGATTGAGCAAGTCCCCCTCCCCCCCAGGTCAGAATTCGTAAATGAGGAGGTAGAGGAAAAATTGGATTGCTAATAAGAGTGAGAATAATAAAAAACAACAATAAGACGCAAGGAATTATCAATACGTTATAAAATATTGAATGGTGGCAATAACAAAAAGACGGGACAAGACAGAACAGGGAAACACGCGGGAAGAATTAACTCGGTACTTAATTAGTCTTACGCAACCTAAAATAAGTCTTAGTTTTTTATATAATTTCTTAAACTTTTCAATACGCCCACATACACCATATAAAAAAAAATATCATAACTACATTGTGACAGCTACAATGTACAGTATCTATGCCGCAATATATCAATGCCACAAAGAATCAGTGCTACACTGTATCCATCCCACAGTGAATCAATACCATAAAGTATTTGTTAAACGTAGGGAACCAAGGACTCAGACACGCTAACAGTGAAAACTTTTACCCAGTATACAAACAGATGAACATCACTCCAAAAATTTAGATCCGATCACAACCCAAACCTCCCAGCCCCATGGTCGCCCTTGACAACAACTCATCACTACACAGTTTTGGTCAACATTGAATAAAATGTCAAAGTCGGGGTCATCGATGTAGGTCACTCCCACGATATTTTCACAGGAAATGACCCTCCCACTCCCCCTCCAACGATGAACACAGTGGAGTTCGTCACCTGCCTGTTGGTGATGTTTTAGTTATTATTTCGAGAAAGTCAAGCCCATGCCTTTATTAGGATCATATTAGCTTATTTTACTTCTTGTGGGTTTTAATGCTGATAGGAAATTACCTCTGATAATTATTTGTATTCAGTCAATCATGGAGTCATCTTCATATCTGAGGGTTGGCGACCATGGCCCTCCACTCCAGATAGAAGATTTTCCACCCATTCAGTAAAGTGTTTTATTCTAGTTCAACTGGTGTGTGTGTGTGTGTGTGTGTGCATATATATGTATGTGTGTATATATATATATGTGTGTGTTTGTATATGTGTATGTCTGTACTGTATATATGTCATGTGTGGATATTGTGTATGTTTCCGTATATATGTTATATAATAATAATAATAATAATAATAATTAACGGTTTATTGAAGGAGCTTGGCAGCCAGAAGGCTGAAAATATACAGTTACATATTTGGGGAATGGGTTACGAATTACAAATAATAAACAAGTAACATAAGTGACACAAATAAGACATATAATAACTTAGATGGGGAAAAGCTCAAACTACAGTTCATTTCAACATAGCGACAGTGTTACAGTATTACAAGTTGTTGATAATTTTTACAATGGTTGGGACTGGGCTGTTCTTATAGCGATCAGTTCGTGCACGTATGGGCTGGATGCGGTTGTGGTGTCGAACAGCAATTCTCGGACAAGGGATCTCAGGTGGTAGTAGGAGCCGGTGTCGGGGATGGTGTAGAAGCTTCTTACCAAATTTGCAGATGAGGTCGTGGTGATGGTCAGTGAGAGTCGAAAGGGTCAGTGTGTTGAGCGCTTCTTGATATGTGGAGTAGGAGGGGGAGAGAATAATCTTGCA
Organism: Homarus gammarus; assembly: GCA_958450375.1. Classification (NCBI taxonomy): domain Eukaryota; kingdom Metazoa; phylum Arthropoda; class Malacostraca; order Decapoda; family Nephropidae; genus Homarus; species Homarus gammarus. The sequence goes on along the minus strand of CAUDMG010000983.1, from coordinate 18,543 downwards.
TGCCCTCTTTTGTACTTTTTCTAGGTGTTTACGTTGTGTGGCATTTAGGGAGGAAGACCAGGTGGGGGAGGCATAGGTGAGCTTGGGAAGTATGAATGTTGTGTAAACACTGAGGAGCTCGTGTGCAGGAACTCCGAGGGACTTGAGTCGGCGGAGGAGGTGGAGACGGAAACTGGAGGATTTGACAACTTCATTGACGTGTGGTTTCCAATTTAGTTTGTTGTCTATGGTGACGCCGAGGAGCTTCGTGGAATCTACAACCTGGAGTGTGTTCGGACCTAGAGTAATGGAAGGAGGTGGGACAATGTCGGAGGAGAGGTTGATGTGCATAACCATGGTCTTGGTATGGTTGATGGTGACATGGTTGTTGGTGGCCCAGTTTTGGAGACTGTTCAATAAATCCTGAAGGGCGGTATAGTTGGGAGCAGAATTGTTGACGCTGATCCCAATGGTGGAGTCGTCGACATATTTCCAGCGAGCAGGGGTTTCTCTTAGGGCATCATTGATGAGCATAAGGAAGCAGAGCGGTCCCATCTTGGTGCCTTGGGGGACGCCACAGGTGAGTGACTGAAAGGTGGAGACAGCCCCTCGGAAGCGTACAGCTTGGCGTCGGTCACTGAGGAAGTCTGTGACCGTCTAATGGTCACAGTGACTAATGGTGGTTACGTAAGGGGAAGAATTCTGGCGGCCTGTATAGAATTGTCCCCCATTTTCCTTGATACCTTCGTCCAGTGCTATTGAGAGGCCCATTGTGTGTATGTATGAAAGGATGTGTGTGTGAGTGTGTGTGTGTGTGTGTGTGTGTGTGTGTGTATGCGTGTTGAATTATATGGAGATAAAAATATACTGTACTTTTGTTGAAATTATATGCCTGTCTAAGGAAGGAGGTAGACAGTTAAAGTTTAATAACCCAAATGAAAAACAAAACAAAAACACAAACCCACACACATTCCTATACTGTCTGTGATTCTGTTATTATCGTCTCTAGTTATTTTAAAAAACAAAGAAAAATTGTACGTCTACTCATCATTTTATACTAATATCAAGACAAGATGGGGTGATATCATGGTCAGGGTGGAGTTGGTGGGTGTTGTCTTCGTGGCCGAGGGAGGTGACGAGGATCTCGCACACATGGAATTCCTCCTCCTCTACGGGGTGGCCAGGCAGGGATGGCCACTGGCAACGCTGAGTCCACCACACTCGCTCGACTCGGTACTGTGGATGGAAAGGCAGGTTGGGATTTTTTAAGAGAGAGAGGAGAATAACCATGAACTGACCTCAAAAAACGGCTAATAAACACGACATACTTTCATAAATAATACTAAACTAATAGTAAAACGCGTAGTCATTTATTTAAACACCCATCATAAAAAAAAAAGTTGGATAATGACGAATAAACAGAGAGGAGGATCATGGACGAGACTTACCGTGTTGTGTTTGATGTTGTCACCAGCCTTGTCCAGGAGGCCTTCACACACCCGAGACGCCCACACACACGAGCTACCCTGACCCATCCTCACCTGAAAATGTACAATTTAAACTCAGAATCCCCCGTCTTGAAAATGGAGCATCTGAAAATTCGCCTATACCTTATTTCACACTTTGATTAACCACCAAAGCTAACCCATCCCCCCAGGCACTGTTAAGGACATGTTTTATAATACTGATAATAATAATAATAATAATAATGTACACTTACCTTTAAAGGATTTGTTTCCCAATGAAGAGGCCCACTAAACCGTGTAGATGAAGGTGATGTAAACACTGCACTGACGGAAAACTCACTTGGGATAGGTAAGGTGTCACAGTATTAACTTTGCGTTCGGTTAGTGTTTTTCCCGGTGAGATTTTGTCCTATGCTTCCACTCAAGGTAGCAAGTAATGTTCTCTATGTCAACCTCGTCCTAGTACTGGTTTTATTGAATTCAGTGGTGTGGTAATATAGGTAATACTGCCCCTCCTCGTCAGGTCAGGTCAGGTCAGGAGGGGAGTGGTCTAAAGTGATATCGCGTGTTAATCTCATGTCAACCAGTCACAGATTATCCTGGCTTGAGTTAACTTGGCGAAACCTTTTTGTATCTGGGAAAATTAAACAGTCATAACACTATTTTGGGGGGATGAGGTTAAGTAAGGTTTAGTTTAGCTTTAGGGTGGTAAGTTAGGTTAAGTTTAGCGTTAGAGTGGTAAGTTAGGTTAAGTTTAGCGTTAGAGTGGTAAGTTAAGTTTAGTTTAGCGTTAGAGTGGTAAGTTACGTTAGTTTAGCGTTAGGGTGGTAAGTTAGGTTAAGTTTAGCGTTAGGGTGGTAAGTTAGGTTTAGTTTAGCGTTAGGGTGGTTAATCTTTAGGTAAAATAAGTAAGTAAGCTACTGGGGTGGATATTCTTCAGGTGATCCGAAAAAGAAAAACAATGAAGAGGGGGTGGTGGGAGTGAGAGGTCGTGGTGAAGTGTGACGCCTAAGGTAATATGGACACTTAACATAATACTTAAGGAAATCGTAAACCAAACATTTCCGTGGGATAAGCCAGACCGGTAGAGGCTTGGCTTCTCGTAAACACCTTTCCACACAATGAGTCGTGTTTTTTTTGTGATCACATGAAAAATTTTTACCCCCAGCTTATTTCACCTGAAGAGTAATCGCCCTAACACTATATGAGAGGATGGAGTGTAGGACAAAAGCGCCCTAGGACAAATAATAATAAGGTATTTTTAATTTTGTTTATTCTTTATTATTTACAGCTCATGAAAACTTATCAGACATGTAAAATACGAGACTGTAATACCTAACATGCTATATCACTAACCTAACCTAAACTAGTGCTTGATTAGGTTAAGTTATATGGGATCTGTACAAGATTAGAATGATACCTTGTTGTGTCCCTTCCACCCACCATTACCACACACACACATTCGTCAGGTCACTCGAGAAGGAAGGTCGTGTAGGTGGACCGAACCTCCCCCCCCCCCCCACGCCCCCTGCCTAGTGTGAGGTGAGATCCCGCTTACCTTATACCTCACACCTTCTCTCAACAACTCAGGCCAAGAAGATTACGTGAAGATTAAAACGCCCCCCCCCCTCCCTACCCCCCAGCTTTTCTCACCTCTAAACACCAAAATACTAATCTAATCTAACCTAATCTAACCTAATCTAACCTAATCTAACCTAACCTAACCTAACCTAACCTAATCTAACCTAACCTAACCTAATCTAACGTAATCCCTCAGGTAACATTAGAGTGTTTAATCGTCAGGTTGAATAAACTGGGTGGCTTAATCTTCACGTGATCCCTGTTTACTCTGACCAACTTTCAAGCCTTAAGATTTAGAAAGGAATTACGTAAACACACGCCCACCTTCCTACACACCCACCCACCTTCCTACACACCCACCTACCTTGCTACATACCCACCCACCTTCCTACATACCCACCTTCTTACACACCCATCCACCTTCCTAGACACCCACCCACCTTCCTACACACCCACCCACCTTCCTACACACCCACCCACCTTCCTACACACCCACCCACCTTCCTACACACCCACCCACCTTCCTACACACCCACCCACCTTCCTACAAACCCACCTACCTTCCTACACACCCACCCACCTTCCTACACACCCACCCACCTTCCTACACACCCACCCACCTTCCTACACACCCACCCACCTTCCTACACACCCACCCACCTTCCTACACACCCACCCACCTTCCTACACACCCACCCACCTTCCTACAAACCCACCCACCTTCCTACACACCCACCCACCTTCCTACACACCCACCCACCTTCCTACAAACCCACCCACCTTCATACACACCCACCCACCTTCCGACACACCCACCCACCTTCCTACACACCCACCCACCTTCCTACAAACCCACCCACCTTCCTACACACCCACCCACCTTCCTACACACCCACCCACCTTCCTATAAACCCACCCACCTTCCTACACACCCACCCACCTTCCTACAAACCCACCCACCTTCCTACACACCCACCCACCTTCCTACACACCCACCCACCTTCCTACACACCCACCCACCTTCCTACAAACCCACCCACCTTCCTACACACCCACCCACCTTCCTACACACCCACCCACCTTCCTACACACCCACCCACCTTCCTACACACCCACCCACCTTCCTACACACCCACCCACCTTCCTACACACCCACCCACCTTCCTACAAACCCACCCACCTTCCTACACACCCACCCACCTTCCTACACACCCACCCACCTTCCTACAAACCCACCCACCTTCATACACACCCACCCACCTTCCGACACACCCACCCACCTTCCTACACACCCACCCACCTTCCTACAAACCCACCCACCTTCCTACACACCCACCCACCTTCCTACACACCCACCCACCTTCCTATAAACCCACCCACCTTCCTACACACCCACCCACCTTCCTACAAACCCACCCACCTTCCTACACACCCACCCACCTTCCTACATACCCACCCACCTTCCTACAAACCCACCCACCTTCTACACACCCATCCACCCACACACTCAGTGAGGGTGGCCCGAGGGTGAACAGGCGGGAAAGTGAATTAGGAAGGCGGTGTTAGCGACGCCATTCACTAGCATTAAGGTTCTCCTCCCCTTCATCCACCTTACCCTCACTCCTCCCTTTCATCCACCTTACCCTCACTCCTCCCCTTCATCCACCTTACTCTCACTCCTCCCCTTCATCCACCTTACTCTCACTCCTCCCCTTCATCCACCTTACTCTCACTCCTCCCGTTCATCCACAATCTCCCTCACTCTTCCCCTTCATCCACCTTACTCTCACTCTCCCCCCCTTCATCCACAATCTCCCTCACTCCTCCCCTTCATCCACCTTACTCTCACTCCTCCCCTTCATCCACCTTACTCTCACTCCTCCCGTTCATCCACAATCTCCCTCACTCTTCTCCTTCATCCACCTTACTCTCACTCTCTCCCCCCTTCATCCACAATCTCCCTCACTCCTCCCCTTCATCCACCTTACTCTCACTCCTCCCCTTCATCCACAATCTCCCTCACTCCTCCTCCTTCCACCCCACTCACAGCGTCCTTCACTCCTCTCCCCACCTTCTCTCACCCACCCCTTCTCCACCCACACCCATCCTTCATCCATCCACAACCTTTGTGATGATGGGTGAACACATCCTAACACACCTTCACCCACGCCCATCCACCTCAACACACCCTCACACATCACCCGTCCACCCTAATGCACCCTGAAGAACAACAACAAAACTCAGAATAACATAATTTTATATTACGAGAATTTTATAGTTAACTTAATATTTTTCTATAATTTGCAATTTAAAGAGGAAATTCTTGATTAATCTCCGGCGACAACGTAACAAAACATTGCGTCAGTATCTGTTGTGGCATGACTCCCCCTAGCCCAGCGCGGAACCATCCATTACTGTTTAAAGCAGCTAATAAACTAGTTCTCGCTCACAATAAGTACTTCACAATCGGGCATAAGAAAGGTATGTCACTATTTCATTCCAGCTATGACATACGCACTGCATCTAAAACAATGTTGAAATCGTTTTGACTCGACTCTACCGCAACGCTGTTATATTATTTCATCTCCAGTTACAGCGAAAACAAGTGACGTATGAGTATTTTAAAATTCATATCGTGATGCCGGTAATCTACCATCAGTGAGCTGACCGCCGCCGAGTTCTGGGAAAGCCTCCTCGTCTAAGTCGTCTTGCTTGTAGTAATTACCCGCTCTGTCATAAACGCCTTCATGCTAGCCTGTGGGTTTCCTCTCCTATTCGTTTGTGTAACTCTTGATTTATGTATCTTATTTCTCCTCTTGATGCAAATTATGTTAACTGGAAGATACTTTGGGGGGGGGGGGGGGGGGTCGTGACGTAAAGGGTTTTATTACCTCCAGTACTGCACTGCGACTTTCCTGATTATCTCTCCCCCCCCCCCCCTACACACACGCTCGCGCTCTACCACGCAAATAAACTCACAAATACATACACCGGCAAATAAACAGACTAATCCACAGTACATGCACACAAAAGCGAACGAGTAAACATGCACACCCACAGGCACAAGAAGAAGTAAATACACTCACACCCAACGCAATGCTATCGTTAATTTTTTTCTTTTATTCTTCCCAGTGAAGTTCTGTTTCCACCGGAAACAATATATACGCTTATGAAATTCTCTGCTGCGTTTTTCTTTTTCGTTAGTAGCAATAAGACTTGAATAAAGTGCACACGCATCTGTATAACTGCTGGACTATTGTGTAAGTTTACAGGATGGGGTTGACTGTATACTACTACTATTGCCAATCTTAAGATAGATAGATATGGAGGTTACATTCAAGCATTTCTGTATAGTTACACAATAGTCCAGTTATACAGATGCAAGTGTACTTTTAATATTTCAAATGTAGTAAAAAGTAAAACTTTAATTTAGTACCATATGCCTGATGAAATGACTGGACAAGCATTGAGCAAAATCATATCGCTTCACAATAACATCACTCCAACGTCCCATTAGCAAAACATCACGAGCAGATCTATTTTCCGTAACTTGTCCCCGAGATGTCGAGCAAAGAGATAAACATCCTGATATAAACACGTATGTGTGTGCTTTCTCATACCGCATCGCATGCATTTGTGCAGACGTGTCAGTGAAGAAAAAGTTCTCTCACACTTAGATTCGTTACAGTTGCCTCGAGTGTTGGCAGCTCAGTTAGGTTAGAATACGTGTTCTCATTGCAAAACTTTTAACGTATTTACAAAATTATCACCATGCTCACTTAACTAGCTAGAAACTCATGTTGGGATTCTCTACATACGTATATCTTTCTTGTCATGAGCCTCCTCTATCAGCTCCTGTGATCGGCAGTGACTTACCAAGAGTGTTGAAGACTACAGTAGTAAGGCTGAAAGTACAGTACTTTCCAAAGAAACCAACAGACTTTAAGAAGTATCATACTTCAAGTATTGTTCTGAAACTGTCAGTGTGAGAAAGTCAGGCGGGAACTGTCTTCCTCCAGCTGTCAGTGAGGTTATCAATCTTCATCAAGTTACACACAGTAGATTTTAATAATATAAAACACTTCTTGCTGGCGAGAAAAACAATTATTTTGCTTAATTTATATATTTATTTAAATATTTATAATTATTTATTTTCATACAAAGTTTGCTACACTTGATTTATTTAATATTTTGTTAATTACTGTAGATCAGACGAATTATAATGTCTGGTTCTGTCTAATGAATAGCTGTCGATTTATGCAATATACTTGACATAATTTGTGTTAGTCCTTATTTATTCATTCACTCATTCTTTCATTAATACAATCTTTTATTTATTATTGATCAACTATACTTTTCTAACAATCACTAACACTACCAGTAGTCGGTGTACAGTCATGTGCTCATAAATGCTTCAATTGGTACCTTGTGTCTTACAGTATAAGTATTGGGGTGACGTCAATACAGTAACAGGTTTTATTGCTTATGGAAAATTACAACTTTTTTAAATTTCATAATTTTATTTGTCTCAAGATTTTAAAAAATAAAAGAAATTTAATACCGAAGTTGAATCAGTTCAATTATCCTCATAGAAAATTACATAATGATTAATAATAATAATAACGAGACTAAGTCATTATGAGCAGTTTAATAATTAAATACTATAATAAATATAATTATGCTAGAAAAAATAATTGTACAATTTCATAATGTCATTATCGTATTTACAATCAATAATATATAAGAAAGCAAGTTGAGGTTTTTAGAAGACGTTACTTTCACGCAAAAAATTTAAAACTATTTTTATCTGTTTCCTACCGCGTTTACAGTATGCTTGTGTATATCGTGCGTGTGTATGTCACTATCCCAACAGTACAAGTGTAAATAATACTAATCATTGCGTTCCTTGGAATGGAAACTTCTAATTGGAACTTCTTGTTGATTAAACATTTAGAGTGACGTCATCCAGGTGATGCCATCAGGATTTGTCGATTACAGAGTTTTAACTTAACTGGCGGGGGCAACATTTACTGAAACAGACAACACGAGTGAGAGTTCAGCAGTGTGGCCTTCTGGTGACTTCAGTAGGTGGAGTGTCAGTAAAGTTGAAGACTGATGAAATACTTCAGCAGGATGAAGTTCAGTTGTTTTGTGAGAGTTAAGTCGAGGAAAGAGAGGTGAAGGTTCAGTAGACAGGGCAGCAGGTGAGGAAGGTTCAGTAGATGAGGCAGCAGGTGAGAAAGGTTCAGTAGAGGAGGAGGCAGGTGAGGAAGGTTCAGTAGAGGAGGCAGCAGGTGAGGAAGGTTCAGTAGATGAGGCAGCAGGTGAGGAAGGTTCAGTAGAGGAGGAGGCAGGTGAGGAAGGTTCAGTAGAGGAGGCAGCAGGTGAGGAAGGTTCAGTAGATGAGGCAGCAGGTGAGAAAGGTTTAGTAGAGGAGGAGGCAGGTGAGGAAGGTTCAGTAGAGGAGGCAGCAGGTGAGGAAGGTTCAGTAGAGCAGGCAGCAGGTGAGGGAGGTTTAGTAGATGAGGCAGCAGGTGAGGGAGGTTCAGTAGAGGAGGCAGCAGGTGAGGGAGGTTCAGTAGATGAGGCAGCAGGTGAAGGAGGTTTAGTAGAAAGAGGCAGCAGGTGAGGGAGGTTTAGTAGATGAGGCAGCAGGTGAAGGAGGTTTAGTAGATGAGGCAGCAGGTGAAGGAGGTTTAGTAGATGAGGCAGCAGGTGAAGGAGGTTTAGTAGATGAGGCAGCAGGTGAGGAAGGTTCAGTAGATGAGGCAGCAGGTGAGGGAGGTTTAGTAGATGAGGCAGCAGGTGAAGGAGGTTCAGTAGATGAGGCAGCAGGTGAGGGAGGTTTAGTAGATGAGGCAGCAGGTGAAGGAGGTTTAGTAGATGAGGCAGCAGGTGAGGGAGGTTTAGTAGATGAGGCAGCAGGTGAAGGAGGTTCAGTAGATGAGGCAGCAGGTGAAGGAGGTTCAGTAAATGAGGCAGCAGGTGAAGGAGGTTTAGTAGATGAGGCAGCAGGTGAAGGAGGTTTAGTAGATGAGGCAGCAGGTGAAGGAGGTTTAGTAGAGGAGGCAGCAGGTGAAGAAGGTTTAGTAGATGAGGCAGCAGGTGAGGGAGGTTTAGTAGATGAGGCAGCAGGTGAAGGAGGTTTAGTAGATGAGGCAGCAGGTGAAGGAGGTTTAGTAGATGAGGCAGCAGGTGAAGGAGGTTTAGTAGATGAGGCAGCAGGTGAAGGAGGTTTAGTAGATGAGGCAGCAGGTGAGGGAGGTTTAGTAGATGAGGCAGCAGGTGAAGGAGGTTCAGTAAATGAGGCAGCAGGTGAAGGAAGTTAAGTAGATGAGGCAGCAGGTGAAGGAGGTTCAGTAAATGAGGCAGCAGGTGAAGAAGGTTCAGTAGATGAGGCAGCAGGTGAGGGAGGGGCCGACGTCCTGGATGAAGGAGAGAGTGAGAGCGACCATGTGAGGAGGACACACCAGCAGGTGGTAGCGGCCCGATCCCCCAGCTACACTCTCTACCTTCTCCTGCCCAGCCACACACCGGGCTCTGTCAACCTGCGAGTGTAAGGGTTCAAATTTTGTTTTAAAACTTTAGAATATAACTTAGTCTACACTATAAACCATACTTGTACACTACACTACAGACCACTGTACACTACATTACAGACCACTGCACACTACACTACAGACCACTGTACACTGCACTGCACTCACTCTACACTACACTATACCCACTGTAAACTAAACTACACCCACTGTACACTACACTAAACCACACCCATTATACACTACTCTACACCCACTGTACAATACACTACACTACATTACACTACACCACACCCATTATACACTACACTACACCCACTGTACACTACACTAAACCACACCCATTATACACTACTCTACACCCACTGTACACTACACTACACTACATTACACTACACCACACCCATTATACACTACACTACACCCACTGTACACTACACCACACCACACCCATTATACACTACACCCACTATACACGACAATACACCCTCTGTACACTACACTACATTACACTACGCCCATTATACACTAAACTACACCCACTGTACACTACACTACATATCCTTGTACACTAAACTATTCTAGTCCATTATACACTACACAATTGACCACTGTACACTACACTGCATCCATTACCTACTAGACACAGTACACTCTCATACACGCTACACTCAACGAATTATTTTTACTACTCCCACTACACACTTTATCCAGGCCACAATACAGCAGGGTTTGACATGACTTACATCCCGTCTAATTCAGTCTTCAATCAAACGCCTGACATGACCTTTTAACTTACGGTTATGTGACCTTTGACCTGGCGACGTACCTTGTAGTCAGGAGATTGAATTTTGCGACACTGGTGGGCGAAGGTTTTGGGGTTGTCGAAGAACTGGTTATCTCCCCACACTGACGTGACCATATACAACTGCAACAGTACAGTAGAGAAGTTAAGTCAAGTTACCTTTAGGTCAGGAAAGATTAACCTGGGTTTATTATGTTAGTTTGTTTGGTTTCAATAGACTAGTTGAAAAGATAAACTCAGTGCAATATTTTATGTACATTACTGAGCCAGTTGACCTGACAGTAGTATAGCATAGCTGTATGCTTGTCTGGTATTAGATATCCTAGAATCTTTAACTAAACAACCCTTGCCTGAACACTGTATCATGAGGACCTACATAGTACAGTGACCTACCCCTCCGTTGTTTATGACATCGCAGCAGTTGCGGTCGTCTGACAAAACTCCCCCACCGTCAGTTTTCAACATGAGGCCGGGGAAGGTCCTGCAGAGGAGGAAGTCCAGGTCGGTGAGTAAGGAGATGGAGGTTGCCACTCCCACTGCAAGGGACTCGGTCCGTGGCTCACACTGGTGGACCCATGTGTCGACTCCATATGGCCGGGTGCCATGGCAGTTTTCACAGTCAAACTTCAATCCCACTGATGTAATTGGCGTCGAGTCTGTCGTGATTATGTTTCCAGGCTTAGAAGTGTAATTTATACTATTTTTTCCAGTTTATGAACAGGCAAACATATTAATTTATACTTACCGTATGCTTTATTTTGTAATGTAAACATAGCCTTTTGAGTTAATCGTATTTTGCTGTATTACGTTAAAGTTTTGGATACATCACAGTTCGACTTATTATTATATGACTGAGAATCAAGTACAGTACCTTACAACTTTATCGGCTTAAATACTAGTAAAATTCTACTCCGAAGGGAATCTCCCTAAAACTCACCAATACTGCAACTCTCCGGCTGTTGTTTAAGAAATATTCCCCAAACTTGCAAGTTAACCTAAACTAGAACCTTCTAGCCGTTGGCTAACTTGTCTTTGTCACTTTGGTCACTAAAACTTGGGTCTTCCTCACCTGCCACGTACAAGTTGCAGGTGGTGTCCTCGACGACATTCCTGAGGGACGACAACGTCTGACATATCTTCGACGACGACACCCAGTTGAACCCCACACACTGGGTCTCTGAGGACACAGCACCGAGGTTCTCAAAGGTTCATATATTAAATTCCCTCGCTGACATGAATTGAGCACAGTCCAAACTTGCTTTAGGTAATCATACATCTGTTGCTGTCTACACAAGCATTTTAGATGTCATAATAAAGTGCATTATAACAATATAATTGAAATCACTGGCACGACGGACAAACGATGCATGTGTAAAAATACAAACATCAAGAGACTTTATAACACCCTGTACATGTCTTTGCGAGGACAATGTACTGTACATTTATTCATATACCGGGTATTTTAGCGTTGCATTATGACTGAGTGTATATTTGGACGTCAAATTGACGTGTGATAATAGCTGTTTTTCCGACATTATACTTCCCTAAAACATTGATGATGTGCTATGTGATAACTGACATTCTTATGTGGGAATCGTGTTGACATGCTAGCTCACATAATTAATTACTAAGGACTGTCATAAACTAATTTTAAAAAGTACATCACGTAACAATAACTGGTACGTGTATCTTTCGGCTCTTCGTTTTGTCAGTTGTGTTCTGACCTCACTAGGGGAAAGGTCACGGCAGGGTTAGCTCCGGAGGGATAATTATCAGATATGGCCAGAGCAAGGTGCGGTCTTGGGTATGAGAGTTTGGTGACCAAACTGGAGTGGTCCACTGAAGAATTGGCGAAGGTCAAGTTGGAGAACTTGAAATTAAGGGAAGAGCTGGCGATGTTAAAAGGAGAGGCTGGACGAGTAAAGCCAGTGGCTGACGAAAAATCAAGCGAGTGGAAAATTGTGAGTAGTGGGAAGACAAAGCTTTTGGTGAAGAAGCACACCAAGGATACGACAACAACGACAACTACAGCTAAGTGTACCAACCCGTTCAGTCCCTTGATAGACGAATTGGACGTTAGTACAGTCAGGGACAGGGATGACAAGGAAGGTATAAAAACTTTAATTGTTGGTGACTCACAGGTAAGGTACATGGACAGGGCCTTTTGTGGTAAAAACAAAAATAGGATGAGGGTGTGTTTGCCAGGAGCTGGGGTGGGGGATATAATTGACAGGATGGACAATATCTTGTCTGGTAATGGGAACAAACCCATTATCTGCCTCAGTGCAGGAGGCAATGATATTGGCCGGTGTAGGAGCGAGGAGCTTCTTGATAAGTTCAAGGCAGCCATAGATCGCATTAGGACTAAGGGAGGGATCCCTATCATATGCAGTGTCCTGCCTAGAAGGAGAGTTGGCAGTGAATGGTTGTCAAGGGCAGTTGGTGTTAACGACCGTCTTGACAGATATTGCAAGTCAATATCAGTCCCATTCATTGACAACTGGGACAACTTCTATGGCAGAAGGGACCTTTATGCTAGGGATGGGGTGCACCTGTCTAGGGATGGAGTAGCAACCCTGGCTGGGGCTCTAGAGGGGGCAGTTCAAAAGATATCGAAGTCTTTAAACTGCTAAGAGAACATAGGGGCACGGGGGTGGAGGAGACTGCAGTGGGAGCGGGTAAACAAGGCGAAAGATTACAGGGAAATAGTGTTAGGAATGATGACATAACTAAATTAGACAGGGAGTTTAAAACTAAACGCGGTAAGGGAAGGACTCAGAACACGACTAACTTAAATGTATATTACGCGAACAGTAGAAGTATGAGAAACAAAATGGATGATATTAGGGCCTTGGTATGTACAGAAGAAATCGATATAATTGCATTCACTGAAACATGGATCAACCTAGACACACGTGAATTACCAGTCGAATACCAAATTGCGGGTTACAAACTGTTCCATACCGATAGGCAGACCAGGAAAGGAGGCGGAGTAGCAATCTATGTTAGGGATAATCTGAAGTGTGAAATAAATAAGGAAATAAAAACTGAGAGGAATACAGAAACAATTTGGATAGAATTAAGCGACGGTCGGGAAAAATTAATCACAGGAGTAATATATAGACCCCCCAATCTTGACAGAGTCAATGAGCGACTTATCTGGGATGAAATGCGCAGGGCTTCCATACACAACAAAGTCTGTATAGTAGGCGACTTTAACCTTGGCCAAATAGATTGGACCGACCTTACGGGAAACTCCGAATCAGAGGATTTTCTCGAGACGATCCAGGACTGTTTCCTAAGTCAACATATAACCGAACCCACACGGGGTAATAATATATTGGATTTAGTTTTGTCAAACAGAGAAAACCTCATTAGCAATGTCGAGGTAGGGAACGAACTTGCAAACAGCGATCACAAAGAAATTCGATTCCAGTTAGATTTTCAGGGCAGACGTAAGGAAAATTCCACTAAAGTACCAGATTTCAGAAGGGCAAACTTTGACAGTTTAAAGAGGCAGCTAAGAGAGGGGGTGTCGCGCTTGGCCGTGAACCTGACAGATGACACCGACCTGATAACGAGATCTGAGATTGCCGAGTTCCACGACAATTTAAATAGTGAGTTACTTAATGCACAAAGGCAGAACATACCATACAAAAAACTCAGATCAAACAACAATGACCCTAAATGGATAAATAATTATTTAAAGAACATCATTGGCCAAAGGAAGGCTATAGGTAGAAGGATAAATCGTGGCGAAATTCACCTCCGGGACTATTATAGGGTATTGGCGAGTAGGGTTAAAACCGAGATAAGGAAAGCAAAGAGGAATAATGAGGTAAGGATAGCAAGGGAGGCAAAGACAAACCCCAAAGGATTCTACCAAATGTACCAAACTAAAACACGAGAAAAGATTGGACCAATACGGTCAGACTCCGGCGAGCTCACTGATAACGACGGAGAAATGAGCAATAATTTGAATAAATATTTTTCAACAGTTTTCACCAGCGAAAATTTAAACATGATACCCGAGGCACCGACTCTATTCAGAGATAGTGAAGAAAACAAATTAAGTGAGATAGTAGTGACTAGTAACGATGTTAGTAAGCAAATAGACAAACTAAAGCCTAATAAGTCACCTGGTCCCGATGAGATATTTGCCAGAGTATTAAAGGAATGTAAGGAAGAGCTTAGTATGCCCTTAGCAAAGTTGTTTAACATGTCCTTAAAAACAGGTGTAGTACCAGAATCCTGGAGGATAGCGAATGTAATACCGATCTTCAAGAAGGGGGATAGATCACTATCCTCTAACTACCGCCCAATCAGTCTAACATCAATAGTAGGCAAATTACTGGAAGCAATCATTTCAAACTCTATTCGAAATCACCTGGAGAAGCACAGATTGATCAATGATTCCCAGCATGGCTTCACAAGCGGACGTTCTTGCCTAACTAATCTATTAACATTCTTTTCATCAGTTTTCGAATCAGTGGACGAGGGGCACAATTATGATGTGGTATATCTCGACTTTAGCAAAGCCTTCGACAGAGTACCCCACGAAAGACTAATTAGAAAGGTAGAAGCTCATGGCATCAAAGGTGACATCCTTAAATGGATTAGGGCGTGGTTACAGGACAGGAAACAGCGAGTGAGCATTAACGGCACTAAGTCCCATTGGAGCAACGTCACAAGTGGAGTTCCCCAAGGCTCAGTACTTGGACCATTATTGTTTATTATATACATAAACGACATAGATATCGGCATAGACAGCAACATAAGTAAATTTGCTGATGATACTAAAATAGGACGTGTTATCAAATCTGACGAGGACTCGGCAAAACTACAGGAGGATCTAAACAAATTTTTCGAATGGTCTGAAAAATGGCAGATGAAATTCAACATTGACAAATGTAAAGTACTCAGTATAGGGAATGTAAACAGGGAAACCAGATACCAGATGAACAACGATGCCATAGAGAAATCCGACTGCGAGAGAGATTTAGGAGTAATGATAAGTAGGAACCTTAAGCCAAGTAAACAATGTGTTTTTGCTCGTAACAAGGCTAATAAAGTACTTGGGTTCATACAAAGGAGTGTTAGTTACAAGACTAGCGAGGTCATCCTAAAACTGTATCTTGCCCTTGTGAGACCACACCTGGATTACGCAGTCCAGTTCTGGTCACCGTATTACAGAATGGATATAGAATCCTTGGAAAGAATCCAGAGGAGAATGACAAGACTAATCCCGGGTATCAGGAACCTTGAGTATAGAGACAGGTTAAAGCATCTTAATTTGCACTCCCTTGAGAGACGTAGAGCGAGGGGCGACCTGATAGAGGTGTATAAATGGAAGGCAGGGCTAAACAAAGGGGACATTACAAAGGTACTCAAATTATCCAACCAGGAGCGAACTCGTAACAATGGTTTTAAATTGGACAAATTTAGATTTAGGCGTGAAATAGGTAAACTCTGGTTTGGAAACAGAGTAGTGGATGAATGGAACAAGTTACCAAATATCATCATAAACTCGAATACGCTGAATTGCTTCAAACATAGGTTGGATGCTCATATGAGCAATAGGGGTTGGGTGTAAACGGGACTGCCCAGTATGGGCCAATAGGCCCGCTGCAGTTTCCTCCATTCTTATGTTCTTATGTTCTTATGTTCAGTCACCAAGAATTAAAACTAATGACGATTGATGTTTCTGAACTGATACACTATGCAAATACGAGAGCACACATTCACACATAAATACATATTATACATATGCACGCACATACAGGGCACCAACCCTAAAACTGTCAACAATGCAGAAATATTTGTCTACACAGCCAAGTGACCGTTCTCCCCCAAATTTTAACTTTTTACATATAAGTTTTGTTGCTACTCGTATTTCAGTAACCCATCACCAGGCTATTGATAATTTAAAGATAATATCAATGTTATATGATTAAAATCATGAAGACGAGCTACATAATCTTCACGCAAAATATTTCTACTCTCTTGGTCAATCATTCAACGTTTGAGTGTCTGTGTGAGCGGCCGGAGTTTGTAGCTTCTATTATCGTTTGTTAATTACAGACACACAGGGAGTTCCATCTCATATATTTTTTTTTAATGTTGGACTAGAGTAGGGTTGCCATACGTCCGTATTTTCCCGGACATGTCCTCCATTTAGGTCTCGAAATCTTCGTCCGGAAGTAATTTTTTAAATTCTTTAAAAGTCCGGAATTTCAGCTTCCATCATTTTCTCCACGGAAAAAAAAACATGAAACTGGAATGACGAGAGAGAGAGAGACGGTGAGAGAGGGGAGGTGGAAACCGTACAGATCTCGTTCAGTTTTCGTCAGCTGATAAGTCACGTGTACGCCTGTACGGTGTTGTCAACTTAGCTGCTAGCAATTTTTGGGCTAGCATGTAGTGCCACTTACTACTTTTCCTTGTTCTTCAGCCACGCGCATTATTAAATTTGTTTTTGTATTTAGTGCTATTACAGCCATAAATGAAATGTTGAAAGTATACCATTTTTTTCTTATGGCTTTTTTTTACACTGCAGCATTTGTTTTTCTTGCCCTGCATTTAAGGCAGTTTAGCAATTTTCAACCATAATCTTGATGTGCATGGGCACATCAAGTCACACACACAGTGGGGGAAGAAGACTGCAGCTAAGGGAATGAAGATATTCAGCCTTAAGCAAAGGTAATTTTTTTTATTATTTTTAAGATTTCTTTACCATGAATGTTGTATATTAGCCTACATTAAAAACAATGCAATACAGTACACCGATACTGGTATATATATATATATATATATATATATATAAACAACGACCTCACCAGCAAGGAATCGAACCCTCGACCTACTGGGTGTGACTAGGGAACGCTTACCGGCTAGGCCACAAGGACACTAAAAGCAGTTCTAGACTCTGTTATATTTCACACAAAGCCTGTTCATCGAGCTGATGGCGCCGTGAACCTCATTGGGAAACTGCCCGTGCCTCATATGTGGTGTCAGTAGCATTTTACCGAATCCAGCTGGTATGAAACGCGAGGTACATATATATACTTCATTTTTAGTCCATTTAACACGCGGACTTTGAACATACAAACAACGACCTCACCAGCAAGGAATCGAACCCTCGACCTACTGGGTGTGACTAGGGAACGCTTACCGGCTAGGCCACAAGGACACTAAAAGCAGTTCTAGACTCTGTTATATTTCACACAAAGCCTGTTCATCGAGCTGATGGCGCCGTGAACCTCATTGGGAAACTGCCCGTGCCTCGTATGTGGTGTCAGTAGCATTTTACCGAATCCAGCTGGTATGAAACGCGAGGTACATATATATACTTCATTTTTAGTCCATTTAACACGCGGACTTTGAACATACAAACAACGACCTCACCAGCAAGGAATCGAACCCTCGACCTACTGGGTGTGACTAGGGAACGCTTACCGGCTAGGCCACAAGGACACTAAAAGCAGTTCTAGACTCTGTTATATTTCACACAAAGCCTGTTCATCGAGCTGATGGCGCCGTGAACCTCATTGGGAAACTGCCCGTGCCTCGTATGTGGTGTCAGTAGCATTTTACCGAATCCAGCTGGTATGAAACGCGAGGTACATATATATACTTCATTTTTAGTCCATTTAACACGCGGACTTTGAACATACAAACAACGACCTCAGGCTTTGTGTGAAATATAACAGAGTCTAGAACTGCTTTTAGTGTCCTTGTGGCCTAGCCGGTAAGCGTTCCCTAGTCACACCCAGTAGGTCGAGGGTTCGATTCCTTGCTGGTGAGGTCGTTGTTTGTATGTTCAAAGTCCGCGTGTTAAATGGACTAAAAATGAAGTATATATATGTACCTCGCGTTTCATACCAGCTGGATTCGGTAAAATGCTACTGACACCACATACGAGGCACGGGCAGTTTCCCAATGAGGTTCACGGCGCCATCAGCTCGATGAACAGGCTTTGTGTGAAATATAACAGAGTCTAGAACTGCTTTTAGTGTCCTTGTGGCCTAGCCGGTAAGCGTTCCCTAGTCACACCCAGTAGGTCGAGGGTTCGATTCCTTGCTGGTGAGGTCGTTGTTTGTATGTTCAAAGTCCGCGTGTTAAATGGACTAAAAATGAAGTATATATATATATAACTATATAAATATATATATAT
>CAUDMG010000982.1:2420000-2422500 GCA_958450375.1 Homarus gammarus | reverse complement strand
CCTGAGAACACATACGATATCCTGAGAACACGTACGACCTCCTGAGAACACGTACGACCTCCTCACATCATCGCAAGCCAACGTACAACAAATTATCTTTGTTCTGAGGACATTTTTGTAAGGATGGACCAATCACTGTCGGGGATTACATGTCAACATGGAGAAGACAACCAATGAGCAGCGTGCATGAAAAACTAGCTGATAAATGTAAACACAAGCTGCAAGAAACATTCCATTTGTAATAAAAGTAAAAATTTCACGTAAACTCCTCCAACAGCGACTCGTTTTTCCACCATCTTGGTTCACTATCTAGAGAAACTGAAATTGAGAAACGAGACACCAAAAACTCGATACTCTTGTGAAAGTCCCGAGCTACAGTAATTACATCTGGGTGCATCTCAGTACATCCAGGTGTAAACAGGTGTGGGTACCTAATTAACAGGATACAGGTAACATAAACCTTTATACAGATGTTGGAAAAACAAACTTAGCCTAATTTAACCTTCTTAAACCTAACCTAACCAAACCTAATTTAACATTCTTAAACCTAACCTAACCTAACCTAACCTAACATAACCTAAGCAAACCTAACCTAACCTAACCTAACCTAACCTAACATAACCTAAGCAAACCTAACCTAACCGAACCAAACTTGTAATATTTTTGTTAGCTTCGTTCCTAAGAATAGACACACACACACACACACACACACACACACACACACACACACACACAGGAGTTCTCGTGTTTTTTGCTGCCGGAGGTCGACCAGGGGGTGTCATGAGTCTCCTGGGATACTTAGGAGATACTGGGAGACACAGGGTGACATAGGGTGGTATAAGGGGGAGATAGGAGGAGACACAGGGTGATATAGGGTGATATAAGGGGGATATTGGGAGATACAGGGAGATACTGGGAGACACAGGGTGACATAGGGTGGTATAAGGGGGAGATAGGAGGAGATACTGGGAGATACTGAAAGATTTGAACGTTAAATCCATCTATCCATTCATCCCCCTCTCTATCCTCTCTCCCCTCCCTCTCCCCTCCCTCTCCTCCCTCTCTCCCCTCCCTCTCCTCCCTCTCTCCCCTCCCTCTCTATCCTCTCTACCCTCCCTCTCCTCCCTCTCTCCCCTCCCTCTCCTCCCTCTCTCCCCTCCCTCTCTCCCCTCCCTCTCCTCCCTCTCTCCCCTCCCTCTCTCCCTTCCCTCTCCTCCCTCTCTCCCCTCTCTCTCCTCCCTCTCTCCCCTCCCTCTCCTCCCTCTCTCCCCTCCCTCTCCTCCCTCTCTCCCCTCCCTCCCTCTCCTCCCTCTCTCCCCTCCCTCTCTTCCCTCTCTCCCCTCCCTCTCTCCCCTCCCTCTCCTCCCTCTCTCCCCTCCCTCTCCTCCCTCTCTCCCCTCCCTCTCTCCCCTCTCTCTCCTCCCTCTCTCCCCTCCCTCTCCTCCCTCTCTCCCCTCCCTCCCTCTCCTCCCTCTCCTCACCACCTCCAAACACTGCACTACAGTAATCACACTCGGTCAACACACAATGGCAGGAGACACTTGAGAGCTTGTTAGTGGATCAATTCAACAGACAGACTCAATGCCACACTCTATATACCCCCAAGAGGATGATGGAGGGGCATAAACAAGGGAATGTAGAGGAAGGGTGTGTGTGTAATAATAATAATAATAATGATTAACGGTTTAATGAGAGAGGGGAATGGGTGTCTTGATGTACCGAAGACACACAGGTAACATAGGTGACACAAATATGATAACGACGGAGAGATGAGCAATAATCTGAATAAATATTTTTCAACAGTTTTCACCACCGAAATTTTAAACATGATACCCGAGGCACCGACTCTATTCAGAGATAGTGAAGAAAACAAATTAAGTGAGATAGTAGTGACTAGTAACGATGTTAGTAAGCAAATAGACAAACTGAAGCCTAATAAGTCACCTGGTCCCGATGAGATATTTGCCAGAGTATTAAAGGAATGTAAGGAAGAGCTTAGTATGCCCTTAGCAAAGTTGTTTAACATGTCCTTAAAAACAGGTGTAGTACCAGAATCCTGGAGGATAGCGAATGTAATACCGATTTTCAAGAAGGGGGATAGATCACTATCCTCTAACTACCGCCCAATCAGTCTAACATCAATAGTAGGTAAATTACTAGAATCACTTATTTCAAACTCTATTCGAAACCACCTGGAGAAGCACAAGTTGATCAATGATTCCCAGCATGGCTTCACAAGCGGGCGTTCATGTGTAACTAATCTATTAACATTCTTTTCATCAGTTTTCGAATCGGTGGACGAGGGGCACAATTATGATGTGGTATATCTCGATTTTAGCAAAGCCTTCGACAGAGTCCCCCACGAAAGACTAATTAGAAAGGTAGAAGTGCATGGCATCAAAGGTAATAGCCTTAAATGGATTAGGGAGTAGTTACGGGACAGGAAACAGAGAGTGAGTATAAACGGCACTAAGTCCCATTGGAGCAACGTCACTAGTGG
>CAUDMG010000982.1:2392500-2415000 GCA_958450375.1 Homarus gammarus | reverse complement strand
GTGTCAAGTTCATTCCCAAACTAGTGAAACACCCTGACTTAACCCCAGCAGAAAGAACACTTCTTGCACTTCCACCAAGACTGGGAGGGATGGGACTAACTAATCCAGAGGAGATTGCTGACACTGAACATCAAAATTCACTTAAGCTCACGGCAGCCCTCACTGACCACATAATAGCCCAGAATGCAACAGGGGAAGTGGACACCAGGGAAGTAAATAAGATCCGTAGGGCCATTACAACAGATCGGCAGCACTGCCAAAATGACATGTTGCAGCAACTATTGCTGCAGGTTCCAGAAAATTTGACAAAAAAAGTAGCTATAGCGCAGGAGGTGGGCGCCTCGAACTGGTTAACTACGTTACCGATAAGGGCAAATGGTTTCAGCCTTAACAAACAAGAATTTACAGATGCCATTGCTCTAAGGTACGGTTGGCCAGTAGATGGTTTGCCCTCCCAATGCGTGTGTGGCTCTTCCTATGACGGCGATCACGCCATGGTCTGCAAGAAGGGGGGCTTCATATGCATGAGGCATGACGAGGTAAGGGATCTCACAGCAAATATGTTGAAGGAAATCTGCCGGGACGTCATGGTAGAACCGACCCTCCTTCCACTGGATGGTGAGATCTTCCAACACAGGACTTCAAACACATCTAACGAAGCCCGTGTGGACGTCAGTGCTCGAGGATTCTGGACGCGGGGACAGCGAGCTTTCTTCGACATCAGGATTTTCGATCCCATGGCCACTTGTCACCGTAACCTAGCTCTCGATGCTGCACATAGGAGGAACGAGAACGACAAGAGAAGGGCATATGGGGAGAGAATTCAAAACGTTGATCAAGGCAGCTTCACTCCTCTAGTGTTCACAACCTCTGGTGGGATGGGCCCAAGTGCAAGATGTTTCTACGCCAGACTCGCGGAGGTGATCTCCGAACAGAAGCAGCAGCCCAGAAGTTATGTTACAGCCTGGATGAGATGTCGACTGTCCTTCTCTCTCCTTCGGTCGGCTTTGCTCTGCCTCAGGGGAACGAGAGCTTCTGCCCCTACTTCGACAACTGCTGCAGATATTGACTATGAGGCTACAGTCACTGAATGCCGCATAGATCTGCGGCTCAACTAATTTAACACAGATAGGATAGCTTATTATGTATTAGGATATTTAATATTAAGGTAAATAAATGGTGGCGAAGGTGTGGCTATTGGGGGAGGCTGGAGGCCACGTTAAAAAAAAAAAAAAAAAAAAAAAAAAAAAAAAAGTAGTAGTAGTAGTAGTAGTAGTAGTAGCAGTAGTAGTAGTGTTTATAAGAGTACCAACCAACACATTATGCCTGAAAACAACAACAATAGTCATTTGATATAAAATATTTGCCTTCACAGGTATAGAGTGACAGTACACGGAAGCATTTAGGAATATGGTTTTACTACGACACACAAAGCATCTCAACCATGACTGGCTACCCACAAGGGCATCTATGACGCATTCATGACATTATTCCTTACCAATCATGACGTTCTTCGTACCTATTGGCTATCCAGAGGGGGAAACTATGACGCATCCATATTATAATTGTTCCTATTGGCTACTAAGGAACCTCTATGACGTATCCATGACTCATTGTGTTTTTATTGGTGACCAGAAGGGCGGACGCAACACCGAGAAACCTATCACAGTATCTCTCATGGATGTTGACCACTAGACAACCTTCCATGGAGAGAGAGAGAGAGAGAGAGAGAGAGAGAGAGAGAGAGAGAGAGAGAGAGAGAGAGAGAGAGAGAGAGAGAGAGAGAGAGAGAACAAGAAAGAAAGATAGTGAAAGAGATCTTATGAATTAGACAGAATGGGTTGCTGCCTCCCTAGACACACCCACTTCCTCCACCCACCCTGTGACCCACCCATACACCTGCCTCACTAGACACACCCACTTCCTCCACCCACCCTGTGACCCACCCATACACCTGCCTCACTAGACACACCCACTTCCTCCACCCACCCTGTGACCCACCCATACACCTGCCTCACTAGACACACCCACTTCCTCCACCCACCTGTGACCACCCATACACGCCTCACTAGACACACCCACTTCCTCCACCCACCCTGTGACCCACCCATACACCTGCCTCACTAGACACACCCACTTCCTCCTCCGCCCACTCAGAGCAAGACAGATAACCTTGCCCATCCAGGGACCACGCCCACACTCCCACCCTCGTCAGTGACACATTCTTATGGGGTGATTCTCTAGGTTAAGTGAGGTGTCCTGTGAAATCTCTCTCTCTCTCTCTCTCTCTCTCTCTCTCTCTCTCTCTCTCTCTCTCTCTCTCTCTCTCTCTCTCTCTCTCTCTCCCTCTTTCTCTCTCTCTCCCCCCTCCTCCCTCTCCCTCCTCCTCCCTCTCCCCCCTCCTCCCTCTCCCCCCTCCTCCCTTTCTCCCCTCCTCCCTCTTCCCCTCCTCCCTCTCCCCCCTCTCCCCCTCCTCCCTCTCCCCCCTCCTCCCTCTCCCCCCTCCTCCCTCTCCCCCCTCCTCCCTTTCTCCCCTCCTCCCTCTTCCCCTCCTCCCTCTACCCCCTCCTCCCTCTTCCCCTCCTCCCTCTCCCCCCTCCTCCCTCTCCCCCTCCTCCCTCCCCCCCTCCTCCCTCTCCCCCCTCCTCCCTCTCCCCCCTCCTCCCTCTCTCCCCTCCTCCCTCTCCCCCCTCCTCCCTCCTCCCTCTCCCCCCTCTCCCTCTCCCCCCTCCTCCCTCTCCCCCTCCTCCCTCCCCCCCTTCTCCCTCTCCCCCCTCCTCCCTCTCCCCCTCCTCCCTCTCCCCCCTCCTCCCTCTCCCCCTCCTCCCTCTCCCCCTCCTCCCTCCCCCCTCCCCCCCCGCCCCCCCCTCCCTCTCCCCCCGCCTCCCTCTCCCCCCTCCTCCCTCTCCCCCTCCTCCCTCTCTCCCCTCCTCCACAGAGCTGAGAGGCCACACACACGAGGATGTGGATAGACAGGATAGAAAGTGGACAGATACATAGACATAGACAGACACCAAGACAGACATAGACAGACATAGACAGACATCAAAACAGACATAGACAGACTTAGACAGACATCAAGACAGACATCAAGACAGACATAGACAGACATAGACAGACATAGACAGACACCAAGACAGACATAGACAGACACCAAGACAGATATCAAGACAGACATAGACAGCTATAGAGACACCAAGACAGACAGATACTAAGATGATGACTGCCTTTGTGTGTGTGTGTGTGTGTGTGTGTGTGTGTGTGTGTGTGTGTGTCTCTGTGTGTGTGTGTGTGTGTGTGTGTCCTTTCACCCCCTGAAGTAAAGCATGTAAACAAAAAATAAAAATCAAGTATTATTAAAAAAACCAAAAAACCCCCCCAGATTTCTCCAACACCCCTCACCCCCCACCCCTCACCCCTCACCCCCCCCACCACCCCCCCCACCCCCCCAACCCCCACAGGATCCAGAGACAAAAATATACCAACACTGAACCCCAGGATATATAGACACCACAAATTACAACATAAATACGAATCCACAACTCCGGATCCGGGCAGAGATTCATAATGTGAGTTGATCTAGTTTTTGTGAGAACTTCCTGAATCCAAATCCGTTCAGCCACAAACCAGTCGGGAAGTCCCCTTTAAATTTCATCAGTATTAAGTGACCTCCTCGTATTGTGTCCGGTGAGGGGGGGGGGGTGAGGGGGTGAGGAGGAGGGTGAGGGGGTGAGGAGGGAGGTGAGGGGTAAAGGGTGGGGGAGGCCCAGAGAAATATCCATCTAGGTTGAGAAATGTAAGATTTGAGAGAGCTGGAGCGAGGTGAGGTTTTGTGTGTGTGGAGGGGGGAGGGAGAGGGGTGTTGGGAGGGGGAAGAGGGGTGTTGGGAGGGGGGAGAGGTGTTGGGAGGGGGGTGGTTGTGTGTAGGAGGATAAGATTTGTGTATTGGGTAGGTGTGTTTTTGTGGTGAGGAGGTGTGTGTGTGTGTGGGAGGGGGGGGGGGTGGGAAGGACTCTGTTGACCTGACCACACCATGTTGGCACTGTGTATGGTGTGGAACTGACCAGCCATGGAGCCAGATGACCCTCACACACACGGCAACCAGGATACATGAAGCAATTGTGTTGTCATCTTGCAATCACCACCACCACCACCATTACCACCACCACCATTACTACCACCACTACCACCACCACCACCATTACCACCACCACCACTACCACCACCACCACTACCACCACCACCACTACCATCCTCCCACCACCACCACTACAATCCTCCCACCACCACCACTACCACCCCCCACCACCACCACCACCACCACCACCATTACCACCACCATTACCACCATCACCACCACCACCATTACCACCACCACCATTACTACCACTACCACCACCACCACCATTACCACCACCACCACTACCACCACCACCACTTCCACCACCACCACTACCACCACCACCACTACCATCCTCCCACCACCACCACTAACATCCTCCCACCACCACCACCACCACCACTACCACCACCCCCCCCCCCACCACCACCACCACCATTACCACCACCATTACCACCATCACCACCACCATTACCACCACCATTACCACCACCACCATTACCACCATTACCACCACCATTACCACAACCACCACCACTACCACAACTATTACCACTACCACCACCACTATTACCACCACCACCATCACCACCATTACCACCACCACCACCACCACCACCACCACCACCATTACCACCACCACCACCACCATTACCACCACCACCACCACCATTACCACTACCACCACCACAATTACCACCACCATCACCACCACTACCACCCCCCACCACCACCACCACCATTACCACCACCACCACCATTACCACAACCACCACCACTACCACTATTACCAGTACCACCACCACTATTACCACCACCGCCACCACCAGCACCACCATCACCACCATTACCACCACCTCCATTACCACCACCACCACCACCACCATTACTACCAAAACCACCACCACCACCACCATTACCACCACCACCATCACTACCACCACCACCACCACCACCACCATTACCACCACCACCACCACCATTACCACCACCACCACCACCACCACCACCATTACTACCAAGACCACCACCACCACCACCATTACCACCACCACCATTACCACCACCACCATCACTACCACCACCACCACCACCATTACCACCACCACCACCACCATTACCACCACCACCACCACCATCAAAACCAAAACCACCACCACCACCACCACCTTTACTACCACCACTACCACCACCACCATTACCCCCACCACCATTACCACCACCACCATCACTACCGCCACCACTACCACCATCACTACCACCACCACAACCACCACCACTACCACCAAAACCATCATTACCACAACCACCACCATCACCACCACCACCATCACCAATACCCTCCCCCACCCCCTCATAAGTGTTGAGTGATCTTATCAGAGATAGTATACGGAGTACTAGGTCGGAGGGGGGGGGGGTTGACATGGGAGGGGGGTGGTGGGGAGGAAGGGCGTGGAAAGGGATTGGAGCAACTAAATTCAAAGAGGCCATTATAACTCTAACACCAAAACAAGGACAGAACCCCGCCGTCCCACTAAACTACACACCGATCTCCCTCCTCGAAGTACCTGGAAAAATCCTAGAAA
Organism: Homarus gammarus; assembly: GCA_958450375.1. Classification (NCBI taxonomy): domain Eukaryota; kingdom Metazoa; phylum Arthropoda; class Malacostraca; order Decapoda; family Nephropidae; genus Homarus; species Homarus gammarus. The sequence goes on along the minus strand of CAUDMG010000982.1, from coordinate 2,409,294 downwards.
AAATCATCAACAACCGTCTGAGAAATCACCTGGAAATAACAAACAGAGTCAACTGCAGACAATTCGGGTTCAGGAAAGAAGTCCACCACAACAGCGATAGCCCTGGCATGTGAGAACATAGCCAGAGTCGCGGCGAGTGGTAGACAATGTAATCTAACTCTCCGGGACGTAGCGAAGGCATTTGACAAAGTCTGGCATGATGGTTTAAAATATAAGATCCTCCAACTCGGACTTCCCACCAACATTGAAAAGCTGCTTTACAGCTTTCTTGACGGCAGAAATGCCAGACTGAGGGCAGGACAACACAGAGGAGAGACCTTCCCACTCATGAGCGGAGTCCCTCAGGGCAGCGTCCTCTCCCCCACCTTATATATTATCTACACAAGTGACACTCCGCCTCCCACTAGAATAGGTAACGAAGATATTATGTATGCAGATGACATCACTCAAATAACAACACATCAAGGAAAATCGCGAGCGTTACAGGTCGACAACACCAGGCGGGAATTAGAAAGGGTAAATAATTATGAAAGGCAATGGAAAATCCAAACCAGTCTCCCGAAATTCACAGTAATACCCTTATGCAGAAGGAAAACCCATCCATTAGTAACCAATAATGTCCAGATAGAATACAAAAGCAGAGGCACCCTCCTGGCCCTGCATATATCCACGACAGGTTACTCCCATCATGTCCACACCAGGAAGGAAAAGGCAAGAAGAGAGCTGAGAAAACTATACCGCTTTAAAGCGCTTCCTGACAAAATAAAACTCCGCCTGGTGACATCATTTATCACACCGATATTAACTTACCCAGCAATACCTCTTCATACTACGAGCACCACTCAAATATTAAAATTACAGGTGGTCCAAAATGAGGCCCTAAGATTCGTCACAGGTGAAAGATACCCCTTCACCAGAACCACAGCCGAGATACATAGAGACCTGAGAATGAAACCCATCAACCAGCAGCTGCACACCCTGGCCAGCAGAGTCTGGCAAAAGATAGAACGATCAGAGCAAGAACTCCTTCAAAGACTCCCACCAGATAACGACAACAACCATACATGGTTCCCAAAAAGTTATCAAATCTCAAAAGGTCCATTACCACCCCCGATCTACACGGCCAGGCAATAGACAACCTCCCGAGACCAGCATCCGCCAGTAGGGTCGGCGGAATATGAAATAGGGCCCTTAAAACACCCATATATGGGATAGTGTAGGCTGTCTAGTGCCTGTACCGACAGACTATAACTAACCCATGACACAACCCTAACACACCATTAGCTTAGTCAGCCCGCCCTCTCTTACCTCCTCCTAAGTTTCTTCAATTTCCGAAGGGAGAGAGAGGGGAGTGAAGGGGGGGGGGGGACCTAGGTGTGGGAGGGGCGCCCATACATTACCTAATAAACCTTGAAGGACTGACGCGCCACTTTCAACATCCAACTCACTCACGCATTCCACCCTCACACCCCTTCACCCTCACACCCCCTCACCGTAACACCCCCTCACCCTCACACCCCGACACACCCGTCACCCTCACACCCCCACACACCCCCTCACCCTCACACCCCCACACCCTCACACCCCCACACACCCCCTCACCCTCACACCCCCTCCCCCTCACACCCCCTCACCCTCACACCCCCTCCCCCTCACCCTCACACCCCCTCCCCTCCCTCACCCTCCTCACCCTCATACCCCCCTCCCCCTCACACCCCCTCACCCTCACACCCCCTCCCCCTCACCCTCACACCCCCTCCCCACCCTCACCCTCCTCACCCTCATACCCCCCTCCCCCTCACACCCCCTCACCCTCACACCCCCTCCCCCTCACCCTCACACCCCCTCCCCCTCACCCTCACACCCCCTCCCCTCCCTCACCCTCCTCACCCTCACACCCCCACACACCCCCTCACCCTCACACCCCCTCCCCCTCCCCCTCACACCCCCTCACCCTCACACCCCCTCCCCCTCACCCTCACACCCCCTCCCCTCCCTCACCCTCCTCACCCTCATACCCCCCTCACCGTAACACCCCCTCACCCTCACACCCCCTCCCCCACACCCTCACACCCCCTCCCCTCCCTCACCCTCCTCACCCTCATACCCCCCTCACCCTCACCCTCACACCCCCCTCCCCCTCACCCTCACACCTGCGTCATCTACCAAAAGATGTGTGTGTAATAATTATAATAATAATAATAATAATTAACGGTTTATTGAAAGGGCACAGCAGCAGGAAGTCCAATAATATACATTTACATAATTGGGGAATGGGTTTCGAATTACAAATAAAATACAAGTAACATAAGTGATACAGATAAGATATATAATAACTAGGTGGGGAGAAGCTCAACCTACAGGGCATTTCAACATAGTGACAGTGCAAGGAGTAGTGTTTACTGGGAGTGAATACACTGGTTTATTACAAGTTATTGATAATTTTTACAATGGTTGAGACTGGGCTGTTCTTATAGCGATCAGTTCGTGTGTGTGTGTGTGTGTATGTGTGTGTGTGTGTATATGTGTGTGTGTGTGTGTGTGTGTGTGTGTGTGTGTGTGTGTGTGTGTGTGTGTGTGTGTGTGTGTGTGTGTGTGTTTTACAGGACCAGGTATTATCACACATGAGTCATTCTGTCAACAATAATTCTTTTTAGATTAATAAAGGTTAAGTCAATCTGGAAGTCATGCGTGAAATTGGATCAGATCGTTGGTATCAAATTGTTCCTTAAGTCCATCGTTGGTTTGGTTAGGTTAGGTTGGGTTGGGTTTGGTTGGGTTAGGTTGGGTTGGGTTTGGTTGGGTTAGGTTGGGTTGGGTTGGGTTTGGTTGGGTTAGGTTGGGTTGGGTTGGGTTAGGTTGGGTTGGGTTGGGTTAGGTTAGGTTAGGTTAGGTTACGTGAGATTAGTTTTAGTTAGGTTCGGTTTAGTTATTAAATATGGACGTTGATCAACTTGAAACAGTAAGGTGTTGGAGGAAATGGGGTCAATGAGTAGCTAAGGATGTCGACCATTTACCTAAACTCCGGTAGACTGTCATGGTCGGCATCGTCGGGAACTTAATTAATTGACAGTTTAGTAATTTTTTCTGGACCTTTTTCCCCAAATTGTAGTAATTTCCCCGGATTTTCCCAACACAGGGCATCTCTCGATCAAAAGAAACTCAAGGCGTTACTTCAGGATCCCAAGAACATGTTTTTGGTCGTGTCGAGCTTCACACACACACACAAAGACACTGTCACTCTGGTGGTCAACAAAGCCCTGACCTTCATTTGTCCTCAACTTAATCATCGTTTCGACTGGCCGACCACAACACTAGACTGCCACACCAATGGTCAGCCGCAACACTTGTCGGCTGCAACACCAGACTACTACTACTTTGATGTCACTCGGAATCGAGTTTGACGATCATCCAGCTATGATACAATGATATGAATTTTTAAGGATGTCATCTACGTTGGTGAGCTCTGAGGTGACTCGAGAGGCCGATACGGGACCAGCAGGATCGACTACAGATGTTGCACATGTGGAGGGTTACATCTAGTGCGGGAGGGGCGGCGGCAGCGTCTTTCCGGCGTTGGCGCTTGTCTGCCTCATTATGCAGTCGGGCTCACTCGAAAGTATTGACACCTTCTTGTGTGGTGCTCCTCCAAGAGTTACGGTGTGGAGTAATCGTCTCCCAGGTGAGTGGGTCAATTTGGCACTTTTTCAGGTTTGTCTTAAGACTATCCTTATACTGTACCTTTACACTTGCCGGCCAGCGTTACGTTTACTATTCGTTATGTGACTGTAAAGTAGCTGCTTTGGCAGTCTACTGTCGTCCATGCAAGTAACAAGGCCAGTCCAGCGTAGTTGTTCATGGATAATGGTAGCCTCGATGCTCCTACAGTTGGTGTCAGCGAGAATACTGGCATTTGCTCTCTTGTCTTCCCAGCGAACTCGGAGGATGGAACGTAGACTATGGTGGTGAAAGTTTCCAAGTGCCTTGAGGTGCCTCCTGTATGTAACCCATGTCTCACCGCCATTTAGTAGGGTGGGGAGGACCACTGGTCGATATGTTTGCAACTTTGTAGATAATTTCAGCTCCCTACAGCTGAAGACACTGGTAAGGAGTCTGCCAAAGGCTCGAGATACACATTCTGATGCGATGTTGTATCTCTTCATCGATGTCCGCGGTGGTGGACAGGTGGGAGCCGAGATTCTGAAAGTGGGTAACATTAGAGAGGGTAGTACCGTTAAGCTGGATGGATGGTGGAGGTGTGGCTGAACCAGGGGCAGGTTGAAAGAGAATCTGAGTCTTACGTACATTCACCTCAATGCCGAAGTGTGCATACGCATCTGCGTAGGTGTTCAGGATCTCCTGTAGTGTGAGATGCAAGGGTGAGGTCGTCTGCATACTGAAATTCAGTAATGGAAGCTGCAGACAACTTTGTTCCTGCCTGGAGTCGTCTTATGTTGATAAGACCCTTCATCCGGTACTGGATGTCCACCCCGACGGCTAAATTGGCACTGGCACGAGTGAGGAAGGCAGTACACATCCTTGTTTTACCCCCGTTTGGATGTGGAAGAGCTCAGACTGGGTGTCATTGTGCAGGACGCTGCCGTTCATGCCATCGTAGAGTTGCCTCACAATGGCGATGAATTTTGGTGGGCAGCCAAAACGGCTGAGGGTCCGCCAGAGGGCTTCCCTGTTGACCGAGTCGAAGGCCTTGGTTAGGTCGATGAAGGGCATGTATAGGGCATGAAGCTGTTCTCTGCACTTTTCCTGTATCTGAAAGGCAGCAAAGATCATGTCAGTGGTGCCACGTGATGGTTTAGAGCCACATTGAGATTTTGGGAAGAAGTTTTCCGCCTCAGGAAGAAGTCTGTTTAGAAGGATTCAGGCAATAATTTTGCCAGCTACGGACAGCAGCGAGATCCTGCGGTAGTTGCCACAGTCTGACCAGTCTCCCTTGTTCCTATAAATATTGACAATGGAAGCGTCTTTAAGAGCTTGGGGGATTTCCTCACTTTCCTATATATTCTCCAGGAGAGAGTGGAGACACACCAGACTACCGCACCAATGGTCGGCCACAACAGTACACCACCACCAACAATATTTCAAGTTGTTTTTCTTCTCTCCTCCCAAGTATCTTCTTATCTCCCAGCGTCAACTTGAGCCTCGACTGTATGAGGCATAAGAAACCTTAATCTGAACTTTGGTTAAGGTAGGGTTGGTTAGGTTAAGTTAGGCCTCAGTATCTCACTTTGATGAGGATACGAGCCACAGTTTCTTGTATATTAAGTACACAAAAAGGCCAATATAAGGCTCTGTTGTCATGTCCTTTTGTTTACTACTGACAGAAGTGTAATTAATAGGAACTGATGTATCCAGCCAAGGAGGAATGGCATTAATGGGTTCGTCTGTGGTGATTGGGACAGTCAGTTTCAAGAGATCTGCAACACTTTTATGGAGCCACGCCCCAAAGTCTTTTGTGGAAGGTTAGCCAGACAGTCGGGATTACTTAGGCAAAACATCAACTGGAGTGTGTGACGGTATGCCAGAACACAGAGTTGTCCTTGGTGCTGACGCTGGTTATCCCCGGGACTGTCTACTGCTTATGTCTCCCCAGAAGGTGACCGCCAGGTTGTGTTTTTCCCGCGTTTCTTCTTCTTGCACAAATCCAACAATTAGTTCTCAATCCTTCAAGTGGGAGTCAAAAAATAGCAGGTCCTGGGAAGTAAAATTGGTTAATCAGGAGAAGGGGTAAAACAGGACCAGGGAAGGGTAGGTTTAAATGTATACTATACAAACAGTAGGAGCGTTAGAAATAAAATAGACTTGCTGAGAGCGGTTGTATGTACCGAGAATGTAGACGTCATAGCAATCACCGAAACTTGGGTGAATCTGGCAAGCAAATTTTTTTTATCAGAGTACCACATAGAAGGGTACAACCTTTTTCACAAGGACAGGGAAGGTAGGAAGGGGGGAGGGGTCGCACTCTTCGTCAAGGATACATTAAAATGTTGTATTAATAATTCAATAAAGGGTGAAATAGGAACCGAGTCTGTATGGGTAGAAATCACGGAAGGAAGAGAAAAACTAATTATGGGAGTGATTTGCAGGCCCCAAGTCTTGGGAATGAAGCAGCTCAGTTCATATGGCAGGAAATGAGTAGGGCAGCAAAATATAACAACCTATGAACTATGGGGGATTTCAACTTCAGAAATATTGACTGGGACAACATTGTCGGTGACTATGAATCTGAAGACTTCCTAGACGCAGTACAGGACAATTTTTTGAAACAACTAATTACAGAACCTACTAGAGGTAACAATATATTAGACCTAGTATTAACAAATAAAGAAAATATTATCAGAGATATCACAGTAGGGGAAGAACTAGGGAACAGTGATCACAGAGAAATCAGGTTAACCCTAAATTGGGAAACGAAAAACAATGACAATATGGTCAGAGTCCCAAACTTTCGGTTTGGCGGATAATCAGGGGTTAAGAAGGTACCTAGGTGAGGTCACCTGGGAACAGTCACGTCAGTCCCCAGTAGGAAGGGGTGAGGTCATAGATGACACAACAATTGATCATGACTATAATATATTCACTAGTATACTATATCTTGCGCTAGTCAGGCCGCACCTCGATTATGCGGTCCAGTTCTGGTGCCCTTATTATACAAACTTAACTTGCATTCCCTAGAATGACGAAGAGTGCGGGGAGATATGTTAGAAGTATTTAAGTGGGTGAAAGGAATCAATAAAGGGGATATAGATAAAGTTCTTATAATATCCGAGCAGGATAGGACTCGGAGCAACGGATTCAAGTTGGATAGGTTTAGGTTTAGGAGGGAGATAGGAAGGAACTGGTTCACAAATAGGGTGGTGGACGAGTGGAACAAGCTTAGCAACTTTGTAGTAAGAGCGGGAACTCTGGAAAGTTTCAAAAGGAGGCTAGATAGATTCATGGGTGATAGAGAGTGGTAGTAACTCTCGACAGGAGCTGCCATGCACAGACCAACCGGCCTATTGCAGACTCCTTATTTTCTTATGTTCTTATGTTCTTATACTACATAAAGCACAAGAACAAAATATACCATACAGAAAAATTAGGTCAAATAAGAATGAGCCAAGGTGGATGACAAGAAAACTTAAACATGACATAGGAATAAAAAAAGGAATATATAAGAAATTAAAGGGAGGGGAGGAGCAGCTCAGAAATATGTATAATGATCTATCTAGGAATGTTAAGAAAAATGTAAGGAAAGCAAAGAGGGACTATGAAATCAAAATAGCAAGAGAATCCAAGGCGAATCCCAAGGGATTTTTCCACGTATGTAGAACAAAGGTCAAGGACAAAGTTGGGCCTTTAAAGTCAGGGAGGGGAGAAGTGATAAATGGCAGTGAAGAAATAAGCAAAGCATTGAACAGCTACTTCTTATCAGTTTTCACAGAAGAAATTCGGGAGGAAATTCCAGAGGTGGAACTGATATTTAGGGGAAAGGAAGAAGAGAAATTAAAGAATATCACTATCAGAAGAGAGGATGTTCTTAAGAGGATAAATAAACAAAATCCTCAGGGCCGGATGAAATTTTCCCTCGAGTCTTGAAAGAGTGTAGGGAACAGATTAGCGGACCCCTAGTAAATTTATTTACAAAATCATTAGACACGGGAGTTGTGCCAGACTTGTGGAAACAGGTAAATGTAGTACCTATATTCAAAAAGGGAGACAGAGCATCAGCGGCAAATTACCGGGCCACGGTGAGGTGAAATGTACACACGTCAGCCTGGCCACGGTGAGGTGAAGTGTACACATGTCAGCCTGGCCACGGTGAGGTGAAGTGTACGCACGTCAGCCTAGCCACGGTGAGGTGTAGTGTACACACGTCAGCCTGGACACGGTGAGATGCATACACGTCCACAGCGACTCCTACCCTCTCACTACGCTGTACATTTCTAGGGATCTTTGTAGCAATGTTGAGTCATCACAGGTAAAAGTCTGTCTTGTGAAAGTTTTATATACATGATCATATCTTTTATTAAATAGTTAAGTTCTAAACAATAGTGTCACTAGTCAACGTAAGTCCCTGACATAAATCTGTTTCAGTCTTAACAAACAAGAAGGGTGGCTTCGCATGTACGAGGCATCTTCATCACAGGACTTTCAACACAACCAACAAAGCCAGTGTGGACATCAGTGCTCAAGGATTCTGAACGCTGGGACAGGGAGCCTTCTTTGATGTCAGAATATTTGACCCATGGCCGAACGTCACCGTGACCTGTCTTTCGAGGCTGCACACACGAGGAACGAGAACGGCAAGAACAACCCAGAACGAGGATCAAGGCAGTTCAATCCTCTAGTGGGATGGGACCAAGTGCAAGATGCTTATACGCCAAGCTGGTTGAGGTCTTATCAGAACAGAAGCAGCAGCCCAGAAGTTAAGTTGCAGCCCAGTTGATATGTCACCTGCCCTTCTCTCTACTCAGGTCTGCAATGTTTTGTCTCATCAGGGGAACAGGATCTTCGGCCCGTAACCCAACAACAGTCGCAGAGGTTACTGATCTATTAGACGTAGTAATATTATAATGAAGGAATTATTGTTTGTTGGTTGTGGGTTTTTTTTTCCTGTTAGTGTTAGCAATATTTGGTGTGGTCTGAGTGAACGGTGATTGTCGCTCCCCACGTTAACCTTTTTGTTCTGTGCATGATACACCTGAGGACCCACCACTACCCACAACAGTCACTAGCTAAGGGAGAGGACACCATGACTACCCGCACCGTATATAGTCTGAGGCTTACAGACGATACCTTATCCTCACTGAGCCTCATACACCAACAGGAAGATCGCTGTGCAGTCTAACCTTTTACAACGATAGGCCTAACAACCTTACCCGTTAATATTAATGTTTCTTAACCAAGGTAACGAGAGCCAGACGCCTCTACACACACAATACATAACTCACAATAACTGTCCGCTAGTGTAGGCGACTGGCACAAGATTTTCACTTTCTTTCCCTCCAAATGAGCCCAAAACGCCAGGTGAAATTGTCTATTTAAGATGCCACAGGTGTAAACTTCCTCTAACTCATCCTAATTACCAACAATAATTCATGGCTTTCATCCACAACACAACACAACACAACACTGGGTCACTTGTTTTGTAGAGGGGAGAAGTTTTTATTATTCATTTTCCGGTGTCGAGCTGGACACTACACTACACTACAGCACCTTTCACATCCATACATTTAATGCCTACAGTTAATAATATATCTACATAATCCCTGGTACATTATGGTCAATTAAACACAAAATAAAAGATACAGAGAATAACATAACAAACTCAGCGACCATTAACCTTCACTCACTCAGACCACACAAACAAAGATTAATTCCTTCACATTACTAAGTCTAATAGTTCATAAACCTCTTGAGTATTAATGTGGTTTGACTCAGTTGAAAAGGTCATAGTATGCAAGGGGTTAACTGGGGCTCTTACCTCTACGTGTACCCAAGAGTATGTGGTCGGGTCGGGTCGAGTCGGGTTGGGTTGGGTTTGGTTGGATTGAATTGGGTTGGGTTAGGTTAGGTTAGTTGCATACAGTATATTAGGACAACGAGGGGTCAGAGGTCAACTCAAAGAGGCACACGGAACACCCACGACTCACTGCTCTAAACTTAGGTACTTTTTCCCTGACCAAGAACTTTCTCTTTCTACACTTAACACTGAGCGCCCATTAACAGGTGAGCTGGACTGGCGGTGGTCTGGTCGTAAGGTGTGGTTAAGTTAGGTTAGGTTAGGTTGGGTTGAAGGATCACAGACAGACACACACACACACACACACACACACACACACACACACACACAGCGGTACACATGGTAACACAACGTAACACGGTATTTACTCACACACCGTACAGGGACATGTCTCAATACACCCCGAACGGTATAAGACATTCTGTGTAAAATCCATAAAAAAAAACTAAATAAAACTAGTGAGGAAGTTGAAGAGCAGCGGACCAACACAGACACACACACGACCTCACTGTAACTGACGCTCAATAGTGTTAGTTTTTACTTTAACGCTATTTTAACCGAACCCCCCCCCCCCCCCGCCATGACTGGTGACTAGAACTGGTTCCAAATATCACCAACAACTCCCTACAGCAGTAAACCATTACATAAGGTTGGTGGGTCAAGAGACTCTACGCCCACCCAACATGATAAGAACTTGTACATTAAACTTTACTCATGTTAAATATGATTTATTCAACGTAACATGAAGTAAATATTACTTTGTTGCCCACTGATTATCATACAAATTACACTACTACTACTTTGCTGTCACTCGGAATCGAGTTTGACGATCATCCAGCTATGATACAATGATATGAGTTATTAAGGATGTCACCTACGTTGGTGAGTTCTGAGGTGACTCGAGAGGCCGATACGGGACCGGCAGAGTCGTCTACAGATGTTGCACATGTGGAGGGTTACACCTAGTGCGGGAGGGGTGGCGGCAGTGTCTTTCCCGCGTTGGCGCTTGTCTGCCTCGTTATGCAGTCGGGCGAACTCGAAAGTATTGACACCTTCTCGTGTGGTGCTCCTCCAAGCGTTACGGTGTGGAGTAATCGTCTCCCAGGTGAGGGGGTCAATTTGGCACTTTTTCAGGTTTGTCTTAAGACTATCCTTACACCTTTACACTTGCCGGCCAGCGTTACGTTTACTATTCGTTATGTGACTGTAAAGTAGCTGCTTTGGCAGTCTACTGTCGTCCATGCAGTAACAAGGCCAGTCCAGCGTAGTTGTTCATGGATAATGGTAGCCTCGATGCTCCTACAGTTGGTGTCAGCGAGAATACTGGCATTTGCTCTCTTGTCTTCCCAGCGAACTCGGAGGATGGAACGTAGACTATGGTGGTAAAAGTTTTCGAGTGCCTTGAGGTGTGACCCATGTCTCACTGCCATATAGCAGGTGGGGAGGACCTCTGCTCGGTACACGCACACACAGCACATTGTATATACTGTACCTGTTATATAAATATGTAATAGTGTTTGTGGACCATATTGATATAACAAGGTAAACAAAGGAACTAAAGACGAGGGCAGAGAGATGACCAATTGATAACTGCAACACATGTTATGCCAGAGCTGCCCTGACAGGTCTACAACACATGCTCCGACAGGTCTACAACACATGCCCCGACAGGTCTACAACGCATGCCTTGACAGGTCTACAACACATGCCTCGATAGGTCTACAACACATGCCCCGACAGGTCTACAACGCATGCCCTGACAGGTCTACAACACATGCCCCGATAGGTCTACAACACATGCCCCGATAGGTCTACAACAGAGATGCCCTGACAGGTCTACAACACATGCCCCGACAGGTCTACAATGCATGCCCCGACAGGTCTACAACGCATGCCCCGACAGGTCTATAACAGAGATGCCCCGACAGGTCTACAACACAGATGCCCCGACAGGTCTACAACAGAGATGCCCCGACAGGTCTACAACAGAGATGCCCCGACAGTGCTACAACAGAGATGCCCCGACAGGTCTACAACAGAAATACCCTGATAGGTCTACAACAGAGATGCCCCGACAGGTCTACAACACATGCCCCGACAGGTCTACAACACATGCCCCGAAGGTCTACAACAGAGATGCCCTGACAGACCTACAATAGAGATGCCCCGAGAGGTCTACAACACATGCCCTGATAGGTCTACAACAGAGATGCCCCGACAGGTCTACAACAGAGATGCCCCGACAGGTCTACAACAGAGATGCCCCGACAGGTCTACAACAGAAATACCCTGACAGGTCTACAACACATGCCCTGACAGGTCTACAACAGAGATGCCCCGACAGGTCTACAACAGAAATACCCTGATAGGTCTACAACAGAGATGCCCCGACAGGTCTACAACACATGCCCTGACAGGTCTACAACAGAGATGCCCCGACAGGTCTACAACAGAGATGCCCCGACAGGTCTACAACAGAAATACCCTGACAGGTCTACAACAGAGATGCCCAACAGAACAACATATCAAGGCATACCACCACTGATTTATGCCGGGATTTTCCTGCCTAACACAACTGCAGGAGACATGGTGGTGAGATTTGATTTTATTCGATAAGTTACGGAATACATAAATACACGACGCTGTATTATAGACCGTAGACTGTCTTGAGGGTGTGGTAAACAATGCAGTAAACAAAGGCTTCAACTCGTCTGTGTGGTGTCCTCAAGTTGTTGGTCTCGTACACAATATACCAGACGGTGTACAAATGTTTCCTGGTGACGGTAAGTTAATCACAGAGGGCAGGTTAGGTTAATGAGGGAGGTTAGGTTAATGAGGGAGGTTAGGTTAGGTTAATGAGGGAGGTTAGGTTAATGAGGGAGGTTGGGTTAGGTTAATGAGGGAGGTTAGGTTAGGTTAATGAGGGAGGTTGGGTTAGGTTAATGAGGGAGGTTAGGTTAATGAGGGAGGTTGGGTTAGGTTAGGTTAATGAGGGAGGTTAGGTTAATGAGGGAGGTTGGGTTAGGTTAATAAGGGAGGTTAGGTTAGGTTAATGAGGGAGGTTAGGTTAATGAGGGAGGTTAGGTTAGGTTAGGTTAATGAGGGAGATTAGGTTAGGTTAGGTTAATGAGGGAGGTTAGGTTAGGTTAGGTTAATGAGGGAGGTTAGGTTAGGTTAATGAGGGAGGTTAGGTTAGGTTAGGTTAATGAGGGAGGTTAGGTTAATGAGGGAGGTTGGGTTAGGTTAGGTTAATGAGGGAGGTTGGGTTAGGTTAATCAGTGGTTAAAAATGCTAAGAACTGTCAAGACTCACAAGAGGTTGATGGACGATGGTCGTGGTCACAGTAAGAAGACAGACCATATGTCTCAATAGAACATAGACATTTTCCCCTAACTAAAACTAAACGTGATAAAGATGTAGAAATTTATATTAACAAAGATCTCAAAGTGTTGGATTATTGTTAAAACTGAAGAAAAAATTAATAATGTTAATAACAAACTAGATGGTTGAACATGAAGATCCTTGATGAACTGCTTTTAATAGGTTGATGGAGGCGTAACGCATGGGGTACTGTACTGAGAGTCTCCCGAGAAGAACTGCTGCCAACTGACCAATATCGTCTACTGATGAGCCACTACTCACCTGGACACTCCTATACCTCTCTTACCAGAAGATACTACAACGTTTAATCAGTTTATACTACAGAAGGACAGAGGAGATTTAATATACGTGGACAAGCGCCTCTTGGTACAGACAGCTTGCCAGCGAGTGGACTGACAGTACCACGTGTGAGGTCTAGACTTGACCGTTTAGGGAAGTGTAGAACATGACGAGTCAGTACATGAAGCAACACACAACTGACCGACCGCTCGACCTGCCAGTAAGCTGACAAGTGACGAAGACCCTGAGAAGATAAAGTAGTAAAGAAAAGGTGTTGACGGAGGTGAGGGAGGTGGATGGGGAATGCGCGTTGAGAGAGAAAGTAAGACTCACACTGCGCAACCTTGAACACCACCACCAAACCTCCTCCTCCTCCTCCCTCTAACACGCCGGGACTCCCTCCTTCAGGTTGTGGTGGCCTTTCATATATACGGGTGGAAACGCCGAGGAGCATCCAGTGGCTGTGTGTACCTCATAGGGGAAAGAAGTGTATCTGCCTTAGTGCTTGTCTCTGTGGTGAGACTAACTCTACCTCCTGGAACTTTGGGGAACTTTGATAATGAAGATGAATCGACGAGGGAGGTGCAGGAGGAAGCTGTGAGTGTTCATTAACAATTAAAAGATAATCAAATAGTCGATTATTAATTATATACGAAACTTATTTATATTTTCCGAGTTTTGGCGCCAGACAGATCAGACCGTCACTTAAATATAACATCTTCCACACACATTCCAGGCAACCACAAGTAACACCTAAGTGACAATTAACGACACAAAATACCAATAAACTCCACCTCTTTATAATATTTACATCTTGAACACCATTCACAACAAAAGACGACCAGCTGATGCAAACGTTTCAAATTATTTCCAATCCGCCCTGAGAAAACGTTTGTTCGGCTTACTGTTAAAGCTTCTGCCACTCAGTAATATTATCAGTGAAGAAGATAAAAAGTTAAAGTTTATCAATAACAAATAACTTAAATTATGATGTTCTTGTGTTTAAAGGAAATATTTAATTAGTAGCAGAAGGAAGGATTTGTTGATGACGTTAATCCACTCACAAGAATGAGTTAAAGAGAGATCTATGGTCGTGTTTTTTACAAGTTAGTAGAGAGTGAAGGCAGATAAAACTAAAATAAATGGAGACTTTACTTAGACAATAATGATAAAAATTATAATACAGTAATGTTTAATACAGTAGTTAAATAATGATTGTTTAATGTAAGGAGAAGAATAATTATGGTGTATAACTGAATAAAATAAGTAAACTATATAACTAAAATAATAATAATAATCACAAAAAGCCTAAATGAACGACATCTATTGCCATATTGATAATTACTCCACAAGAATGATAATTACGATACATAATAAACAATACAGTAATTATGAAACAGAAGTAAACGAGCGATAACTCTGTGTGTGTGTATATGTGTGTGTGTGTGTGTGTGTGTGTTTGTGTGTGATTCATAAAAGCTAAAGAGACGATAAGTTCACTAAATGCTAAAGGAACGACAGACTACCAGGAGAAAACAGTGGTAGTTACTCCCTTAACCTTTAGAGAACGATGGTTTAACAGTGGTAGTTACTCCCTTAACCTTTAGAGAACGATGGTTTAAGTTATAACTCTCTGAGAAATTAACCTCGTGTTGTGTGTTGTTAATAACTGTTAAAAACCACACCATTAACCCGTGACAATAACTTGACACACACATACACACAAAATACCATATAAAATTTAATAAAACTCAACATTTCGTTTCACACCTGAACAGAAACTAAAGAAAAAAAAATCACTTACTTGGATGAATAATTAGATACATTTAAGTAACAAGCAAACAGGTAACCCTTTCACTGTCACCTGAGGTAGGTTACTGTTCCGTGGTGGGGGGGGGGGGGGAGGAACGGCAGTGCTGAGGGAAGAGGCAGGGAGAGAGGGGTGAGGCAGGGAGAGAGGGGTGAGGGAAGAGGCAGGGAGAGAGGGGTGAGGCAGGGAGAGAGGGGTGAGGGAAGAGGGAGGGAGAGAGGGGTGAGGGAAGAGGGAGGGAGAGAGGGGTGAGGGAAGAGTGAGGGAGAGAGGGAAGAGGCAGGGAGAGAGGGGTGAGGCAGGGAGAGAGGGGTGAGGGAAGAGGGAGGGAGAGAGGGGTGAGGGAAGAGGGAGGGAGAGAGGGGTGAGGGAAGAGTGAGGGAGAGAGGGAAGAGGCAGGAGAGAGGGATTTGAGGAAGAGGAGGGAGAGAGGGGTGAGGGAAGAGGGAGGGAGAGAGGGGTGAGGGAAGAGTGAGGGAGAGAGGGAAGAGGCAGGGAGAGAGGGGTGAGGGAGGATAGAGGGAGAGAGGGAAGAGTGAGGGAGAGATTTTAGTTACTTTTAAAAAAATTTCACATTTCTCTCTTGTATATTTATTTAGATGAACAGATAAGATAGGTGTGGGGATAAGACAGGTGTGGAGATAAGACAGGTGTGGGGATAAGACAGGTGTGGAGATAAGACAGGTGTGGGGATAGAGAGATACGGTGAAAGAGAAAGAAGAGAGATTCATACCGAGAGAGAGAGAGAGAGAGAGAGAGAGAGAGAGAGAGAGAGAGAGAGAGAGAGAGAGAGAGAGAGAGAGACACTGAAAGATAATAATAAACAAATAAAATGACAAAATGTATTGACAGTGATTACCTAAATAGATTTCATCAGACAAAGTGACAGACAGACAGACAGACAGGTTGCGTTGGGTCACTCAAAAAGGGCGTAACAACACGTCGACTCACAAAACCAGACCAAACCTGACTCGGGAACCAGATCCAAGTCATATGTCTAACCTTCGCATTAATTAACGAGTCAGGTGTGAAATGTTCTGTGCGTGTTCTTCCTTCACTATAACAGGTGAACAATGTGGTGTGTCTGTATGTCTGTAATCATGGTGGCGCGCGCACACACACAGACACAGACACACACAGACACACACACACACACGCACACACACACACACGGACAAGATCATAGATATACATAAACATTGTGTCTACTTCACTTTCGCTCACTTTTACTTGCGTACAGAACAGTTACTTACATATATTCATGTGTACATAGATAAACACACACACACACACACACACACACACACACACACACACACACATACACACACACACAAGTTAAAGAGCCATGTATTTTCTAAAGAGAGAAGGCAAAAATATCTCAACTTTCTTTCCCTCCTTCTTTCCTTCCTTACTTCATTCCTTCCTTCTTTCATTCATTCTTTTCTTCTCTCATTCCTTTCTTCTTTCATTCATTCCATCCTTCGTTCCTTCTTTCATTCCTTCGTTCCTTCCTTCCTTCCTTCCTTCCTTCATTCCTTCCCTCCTTCCTTCCTTCCTTCTTTCATTCCTTCCTTCCTTCCTTCTTTCATTCCCTCCCTCCTTCCTTCTTTCATTCCTTCCTTCCTTCCTTCTTTCATTCCCTCCCTCCTTCCTTCTTTCA
Source organism: Homarus gammarus (assembly GCA_958450375.1). Classification (NCBI taxonomy): domain Eukaryota; kingdom Metazoa; phylum Arthropoda; class Malacostraca; order Decapoda; family Nephropidae; genus Homarus; species Homarus gammarus. Next base: position 2,392,635 of record CAUDMG010000982.1, on the reverse strand, counting down.
TTCCTTCCTTCCTTCCTTCTTTCATTCCCTCCTTCCTTCCTTCCTTCATTCCTTCCTTCATTCCTCCTTCCTTCATTCCCTCCTTCCTTCCTTCTTTCATTCCTTCCTTCCTTCACCGAGAGAAAGTATATGTCT
>CAUDMG010000982.1:2360000-2387500 GCA_958450375.1 Homarus gammarus | reverse complement strand
ACCATCTGTTCCTTGTAATTACCACCAACTTGCACCGGTTGATAGCTTTAACGGGTGACAGGCTAAATGTAATGAGGACCGTGGATGTGTTACCGTCATCATCAACACATTCTTCCTCACCTGTATTACACATTTACTAAAGAATATTTACTTTACTATGTACTGTTGCCATCAAGTGTCAGCTACGTGTACACTCCCTCACACTACACTACACTTCATCACGACACCATACACTATATTTCACCATTACAGACCACAATACAATATAATACTACCAATAACATGTAAAATTTTCAAGTGACTCAACTAATTATAATCACAACTAAGTAATTATAATATATTTCTTTATAAAATCGGGTGTTTTAGCTGACAGCATGAGAAAATTATAATAACTATAATTATTGTTCATATTACCTATTGCTTATGAGAAGAATCCCACTGTAGTTAAGAAATTTGTAACACTGGGAAACGAAACAGTAAGGCAGTTACAATGAGGGTGTGAGGCGGAGGGAGTTATCGCATATTATAAGAGTTACCCCTGTGAAGCGCGCGTCAGGGTATAACAGTAGCAGTCATTTTCATTAATATCTTTCCACACTATTATATATTTTCCAGTTTTATTATATTTTCCTATAGCTTGTAAATTCATAGTTTAGTTACAACAGTTATATACAAGAATACAACGTTTATATAGTTTAATTTGTACTGGGCGACAGGACTAAGTGCCAGGGTTGAATTTAACATTACAGTACTTGGCTAAATCAACCCAAGACACTGTTATACTTTTTGCTTCTCAGAATTAAAGTAAATTAAACGAATTAAATATAAAATAGAGGAATCGTGGAGTAATGATATCAAGTCAAAAGATACACTCAAGTTTATCCCATCTCTATCCCGTTGTCTATAATGACCATTGATATAAAACAATTTTAATACCCGGCCAATAAGTTAAAAACATCATTCCGACAGCCACTGGGGGATGACACACACTCTCTGGGTATGTTGATCACGTCTCACACTAACACATGCACTACATACTGCTGGTCATGGTGTGTGTGTGTGTAGGGCTTATCAAGAGGGAGTGACGAGTGATTTCTTCCTGTAAGTTCCTATGTCATGTAGAGTTATGTTCGCTACTGTACTCTCTCGGTGATTAATACCTGTAGAAAGTGTGTTTTACAGGTTCACACACGTACACATACACACACACACACACACACACACACACCTGGGCAGTTGACCAATACTAACAAGTGTCAAATACCTTAACTTTCTGTCCCATCGACCAGCTGACTTCTGAGACTGCTGACAGCTGACGACAAAGAGAAATTTTGTTACAACGATAAAGCCAGATTGTAACAATGTAGGCTGACATTAAGTGCCGGCCACCTGACTGTACTGCACCTGTACTGTACCTGTATTAGTAACATAACTACAGTGTTTATTATATTATTGGCTTTAGTAAACACCTGTTGAAGCTGTAGTTGTTTACTTTCATCATCTACCTCACCTCTCACTCTCACTATCTCTCACTCTCTCACTATCTCTCACTATCTCTCACTCTCACTATCTCTCACTCTCTCACTATCTCTCACACTCTCACTATCTCTCACTCTCACTATCTCTCACTCTCCCACCCTCTCTCACTCTCACTATCTCTCACTCTCTCACTATCTCTCACTCTCTCACTATCTCTCACTCTCACTATCTCTCACTCTGGTCGTGTACGTCTTACACCACATTATCTGCACACGTTTACAGCAGCCAAGAAAGTCAACCTAACCCAACCAGAAGCTGAGTCATGTGACCGTCACAACCAACCGCCTTGTTAGCGGCAAGGAACGAACAGTTAAAGTCGTTAGCAGTACCAGATGAGACTATTAACCATTATAACCACTAACGTCTTGTGAATAAAGGTTCAGAGTCGCTTGTGATGGTGTCTCTTGGCTATAAAAAGATCGCTACCGGAGTTAAAACTTGTGGTGTACTTTCGCTTGGTGTATTTCCGTCTGGCGTTATAATGAGGTGAAAGGTAAACCGCCAGGCGATGTTGATATGATTCAAGACACACACATCACTACCAGAAGACCTCCTCAGCCCGCCCCGCCCCCCTAACGCGGCCTGTCATCACTTATCCATGGACCGACCTCAACATTATTCTCCATCATATTACTGCAGTCATGACCCACTCCCGTGAGAAACCAGACAGAGCATCAGTTAAGGCGGTGTGTGTGTGTGTGTATGGGTGTGTGTGTGTGTGTGTGGGTGTGTGTGTGTGTGTGTGTGTGTGTGTGTGGGTGTGTGTGTGAGATCAGCGAAACCTAAGTCTAATTAGTGCACAGAAACGACAACATGGCCGGACATACAGACGGACGGATAAAGGTTAATTACAACAGGGGCACACAAGGTAAACACAAGGTAAACACAAGGTAACACAAGCAGCACACTATACCATCATGTATTACGGTCAGTGTAGCCCGCTCATAGAACCATCATTAAATAAACATAAACTGGTAGACCATAATACATAATGTGTCTTAAATGTGTCTTTGACGGTCTGGGTCTGCCGAGGCCTCAACACTAAACACGCAACACTTAAGTCAAGGTAAAAATACACACTTAAATACTTTACGAGAAGATTAAAGACAGTTTTATAAATATTCAACTACGTAATGTTAAACAACCACGACGTAATGGTGGGGAGCGATAAATTCACCAACAACGTAATTGCATTTCCCACCGAGGCTTCATCTGTCACACACGTCAGTCAGACATCGATTTACTTGAAAAAAAAAAATCGTTGTTGCAGAGAGATATTACTTGAACGGCAGCCATTACTTCAAGCATTATATTAGACTATAAGACTCGCCAGCATTATGTGTATTTATATATAATTCTCGGTGCTTCAGAGGCCGAGTAGTTGTGGTTGGGTGTACAGTAGATGGCGCTGTCTCGATCACTGTTATCAGCCTGGTTTAAGTTGGATAGATGCAAGTGTTAAGTCATAGTTGTAAAGCTCACTCATGCTGTAAACACCGACCTTCAAACTTTATATTTAGCGATGGTAAAAGTGATGGCTACTAGTATGTGTACACAGAGAACACACACACGTACACAAGGCCACACCTATGATCTAACAAGGTGTGGGAGACTGTAACTACCCTCCCATTACATCATCATAATTACCTACAAATTCTTTCATGATAAAACGCTGACTGACGGGAGACAAAAAGGAGCAGAGTCAATATATATCTTTCCTCAATGGTAACCCTGACGACCTGTTCATTCATTAACGTAAGACAAGTGATCAGACCCGACATATGTGATGCTCGACCAACACTGCTGTCAGAACCTCTTTGTCCGTTATTAAGTCTTTAAACCACTTTCTTCACCTGTCTTTAGATAATTTAACAGACACACAAGAAGCTGTCAGGAGGCAATTTCCAACTTACCTCAGTGGCTGACGCAACACAACATTGACGCAACACAACGCTAACGTAATATACCTCATAACCAATCACAGCCCTGCTTAACGTTCCCAGGCACCGTGGAGCTAACCTAACTGACTATGGAACCCGTGACGTATTATCTTACTACAAATCCTATTTCTACTCTTACTACTTACAACCTGTAGTCCTTCCACTTAACCTTTTCACCCCTGTCACTTGGGATGTATTGTATGTATGCATGTATAAGAACATAAGAATGGAGGAAAGTGCAGCATTCCTATTGGCCCATACTGAGCAGTCCCATTTACACCCAACCCCTATCGCTCCTATATCCATCCAATCTGTGAGAGAAAGGGGAATATTTTTTTTTGTATTTGTGTTATAGAAACTATTAGTTGGAGGTACAGACGGCGGCTCTGTCACAATTATGTCATGAGACGGTTCACGGTTCACGGTTCACCACAAAGGCTCCCGACAACCACTGGCGGCCTCCCACAACACGTGAAATAATTCCCCGTGAGATGAACATTACAGAACGTTCTCACTTTGGACTCGATTATGTTAAAACATATTAACGAACTGACATTTTCATTCAAAATTACTCCCCTGAAAATAATAAAAAGTAATAAATTCTAACTCAATTTCAATATATAAACATAAGCTTTCAGTAAATGGTAAGGAAGCATCGAGTCATTCATACTAAGTTGCAAAAAAAAAAAAAAATGCCTTCTGTCAGTCGAGAATTTCCTGCCATAAGGCCATTGCACAGTCGCCAACCATTATTTTCCTAGAATTCTTTTATGACACGACTGGAGTGAAGGGGGTGTATACAGTTCATACTATGGCTATTGTTGTGAAGTTTGTTTGTTGTCCATACCTCTGTGTTTATTTATTTGTGTTTAACATGTTTTTATTCTTTCATACATGTTTACTTTTGTTTTCAGGTGTTTGTTGGTATATTTGGAGTTTGCATGACGTCTGTTTGCACTCTGTCCAATTTTCAAAGGCTTGTGTATGTGTGTGTGTGTGTGTGTGTGTGTGTAGTGGACGCAGGAGTAAGTTTCAGAGGTGATTATCTCTGGTGACGATAATGATGGCGGCGGCGGTTTTGAAAGTTCTCAGTGCAGAAAATTTACCAGTAGGGGGCTGTTGAGAGAGAGAGAGAGAGAGAGAGAGAGAGAGAGAGAGAGAGAGAGACACTTGTAGACGAAGAAGAGAAGAAGGAAGAAGTGAGCAAGAAATGAACCGTAAAGGAAGAGAAGAAGTAAAGAAAGAAAGAGAGAGAGAGAGAGAGAACAGCGCCAAACACCACACACACCAACATCGAATACCTCAGCCTAAGACACACACATTAGCGCGTTGTTTTACGCTTCTCACGGGACGTAGAAAGAAACTCACATGTGGGACCTATAAAAGCCAAGGTTTAACAGCTATGACCTGATATCCTCCTAACTATTACCGTCATCACTGTCCATACGTCATAGATAAAACGAGGCCATTAGACCATTCACATCGTTTATAGGTCTTTGTGGTCAATATTACTCCCAATATGGTTTCAAGGTTTTTCGCTACCATAGTTTGGAGATGACTGTATAAGGCACCCGGGTGTATTATTGACCTAACTTAAGCCTGGAGGTGTTTGTTTTTGTTAATTGTTTACCATTACGTGTTATTTGTTATCATCAAGTACTGAACATTATATCCCCAAGTACTGAACATTATATCAAGCACTGGACATTATATCATCAAGTACTGAACATTATATCAGGCACTGAACATTATATCATCAAGTACTGAACATTATATCATCAAGCACTGGACATTATATCATCAAGTACTGAACATTATATCATCAAGTACTGAACATTATATCAAGCACTGGACATTATATCATCAAGTACTGAACATTATATCAGGCACTGAACATTATATCATCAAGTACTGAACATTATATCATCAAACACTGAACATTATATCAAGCACTGGACATAAGAGGATAATAATTTAATGGCTTGTGATGGGTCTGTCAGGTGGAAGAGGTTGGCAGTGCAGTACAAAGTAGTTTAGGGTTGTTACGTTGTTAAGTCGGGAGTGACTGTTAAGGACTGCTGCTACTACTGTCTGTCTGTCTGTTTGTGCCTGCCTGTCTGTCTGTCTGTTTGTGCCTGCCTGCCTGTCTGTCTGTTTGTGCCTGCCTGCCTGTCTGTCTGTATGAACCTAGAAACTTTATACGACCCAGACGATGGATAGTTGTGATATACTGGTTATTATTATTGAATAACCCAGAAAATTGTGAAATAGTTGAAAAATTGTGAAATAGTTGTTAAAATACCTTATTACTGCATAAGGATAAATGTACAGGTTTTCGTCGTGGGTCTGTTATTCTTCAAAGACTAACACAACTCATTAACCACACCTGTTTTTTACCTTTATCAATAAATAATTTTAACCATTACTGATCACATATAAAAAAATATATATATATATATTAAAAATGGCTCCAGTTTGTTTTTAAATAATGTTGGACTTGAAGGTAAGAAGTCTAAAGTGACTTAATGTTTATATTGGAATTAAAGTTCCATCGGTTAGTTTACAGTAAGGATTATTATTATTATTGAAGGTTATGAGGTAGAGTTGTGTAGCGGCCCGAGGAGGTGATGATAATTGAACGCTTTGGCCCCGGAAAATAATATTGGAATGTGTTCTTAATTCTTTGAGGGACGCGGAGATTATATTCTTGTAAAAATTTCTTATCTGTTATATTTTATGGTGTTCTTGTTTGTTTTTGTTTTGTTTGTTTATTCTGTTTGTGGTTTTCGTTTTTCTTGTTTTCTTTTTTATGTGTTTGTTTTTTCTTATTTTCTTTACCTGTTATCAATGTTTATCTTAGTATTCATCTTTTCTTCTTTATCTGTTCCCTCTCTTTACTCCCCCCCACCCCTCTTCTTTCCCTTCCCTTCTTTGTTCTGTTTTTAATTGTGTATGTGTGTGTGTGTTTGTGTGTCTGAAAACTCATAGATTAGCATTCAGTTTTTTCTTGTGAATGGGGATAATCTCTCTCTCTCTCTCTCTCTCTCTCACCTCCTCCCTCGCCTCCAGCAGACCATTTATCACTCCTCCAGGCAACATCAACCTGGCGCCCGTCACTAAAAATAACAATTTCTGCGGTAAAATCAACGACCGTGAATTGATGCATTTCTCAGGTAAGCCACAAGGTCACCTGAGACTGACAGCTTATAAAAAAAAACTAATCGCCTTCCTCACCTCAATGCGTCCTGGGATAAAAATATAATAATAACTGAGCTTCCTGGATAAAAAAAATAAATATTTAGTTCACATCGAGTAAAAATTGCTTCGTTCGCATCGAGTAAAAATTGCTTCGTTCGCATCCAGTGAAAATTTTAGAATGTTCTTATGTCGTAAAAACGTCTATTTACTTATTAGAGTTCTATCTCTTATTGAATTTACTCCAGAATTTTATCATTTATATTTCTTTAAAAGTTGTGAGAATTTTGTTATGCGTTTCAAGACTTTGGTTGTTGAAAGTATAGCAACAATAACTAACTCACTTGTCCATCCTAGGGAAAATAATATACCCTCCTAGTGGTGCTTGTTCCTGTTCGGTAAATGTTCCTAGAAGTGTGTTTTCGTGTCCTGGTTTTTGTTCGGATTTAGTACAATTCTGATTGACTGGCTGTGACTTGGGATAACAAAAAAAAATATCGAGAATTCTTTGTTCGTTTCCCATAAAAGAGTAACTTATTATATCTCCTCGGAGTAAGAAAACCAACCTGATTATATTTCTTTTATAACGACACAAAATCCTATTGACCCAGTTCATCCTAGGATATAAAACCTCACAACTGAACGTCATTAGTTCCCATCCAGCACAATTGTTGTTTACTTTCTAACGCTCCCGGCAGCCATTCATTCACATCCAGTAAGAACCTGTCCATCTGTTGAAACTAAGATATGAAATACCACACCAACGCAAAAACTAAACCATCAAATTCATTAAAACTTGGCAGGTAGGTTTAACACTAATCCAGAACCAATATATCCGGTTTTAGAGAAAGTAAGTGAAGGGTCAAGGTCACAATACGAGGTCAAAGACAGAGGTCAGTATGGAGGCGTTATACAAGGTGTGAAGATCTCTACCTAACGTGTGTGTAGGGAGGGGGGGAGAGTTCAGGTGTTGCCCAGGGAAGATATAATTTCATTTAAAGAGAAAGTAGGTCACAAGAGGTCAAGGTCACGGGTCAAGGTCTTAACTCTGTGATTAATGCCTTTGTAAGCCTCATCTGGTTCGAGCATGTTTTGTGGTTCACTAAGATAAAGAGACAGACAGACAGACACTCATTGTTATTGGTCACAGAAAAATGGCAGACGTGTGAGATTTGCTGTTAGTTGTTGTGTCGACCGCCAGAGGGATGGTAATTACTCACACACACACACACACACACACTCACACTCATAGACAGACAAACAGTTCCAATAATTATTATTCCCCTCACCCCGCATTACAACTCTGACGGTCACATATCACCATCACCTACTGTGTCTGTTTGTCTCAACTTATCTAACACTAACCTATCCTAACCTTTCTGTACATAACACTTACTAATTATCTCATTAACCCATATTAGGAAAGGTTAGGCCCCATAATTGACACTAAAATGGGCTATATTGTGGAGCTGTTAACCCACTGTCTACACCTTCACCCATTACCCATTAGACACACCCATTGGATAAAGCCATTAGTATCACGCAGTAGATAAGAGAGAGAGAGAGAGAGAGAGAGAGAGAGAGAGTGTGTGTTGAAAAAGGAATACCGCAGGAGGGAAGCTAGGGACCGCAGCCATTTACCATACAATACATGCAATGGTGTGGGCGAGGCGGGGTGGGGCGGGGCGAGGCGGGCTCTCATAACTACTGTAGACAAGGGTGAACATTACACCTCTCAAGCGTGTAACGTATGGCTCCATTGTCCGTCCTTGTGTGTAGAGGGGGAGGGGGGAGTGAGGGAGTGAGGAAGAGGGTGAGGAAGGGAGTGAGGGAGGGTATGGAATGAAAAAGAGAGACATCTTCCCACGAATCTATATATTCACACCTGGATCACCGGAGCGAGGTGGCGGGTGGTCAGCTGTGGCCGCCCTGCAACAAAGCATTGAGTAAACCTCTGAGTGGCAACAACCATCCTCACGCTTATAACATAACCTAACCTAACCACCCTCACGCTTATAACCTAACCTAACCACCCTCACGCTTATAACCTAACCACCCTCACGCTTATAACCTAACCTAACCTAACCTAAGCCACAAGAGAGTGTTGGTAGCTGTTGGTATTACCGAGATGTTTTATATTTTTACACCAACTATTAACATAATCTGGGGCCGGGGGGGGGGGGGGTCATTAATGATGATGATGATGATGTGTGTGGAGGAAGATTATTATTTAGTGAGGGAAGATGTAATGATGGCGTTACTGTCACACACACACACACACACACAGGTAGTGGGGCGTGTATGAGGTAACCTTCATATAGTTCAGTGTTACGTTAGTCACGGAGGTTGTGGGGGAAGGAGGGGACCACGCCTCTCCTAAATCCCCCTTCACGCCCTCTTTCTCCCCACCCGCCCCACGCCCGCACCCTCTTTTGTGCCTCCACCTTCCTTCCCACGCCCCTCATTTCATTCAGAAACAGCAGAACAAGTACATTAATTACGGGGTCACAATTGTACAGTATAAACAGAAATCTGGTGCCTCAGCTTGCGTGTGCGTGTGCGCGTGTGTGTGAGACCCCCCCCCCCCCCCCCCCCAGGTTGGACGTGAAGATTAGTGCCTTCACGGTGAAAATACCACCACTGCCACCTGCACCCTTACCAGCATCACCTCTACTACCACCACTACCACTATTACCACCACTACCATCATCACTATAACAACTACCACCACTACAACAGCTACCAACATCATTCACACTCAACACAAAAAGTTTCCCACCACACAGTAAGACAACCACGCTGGTTGCCCTCTCTCGTTACGTATACGGTCGTTAGCGGTAGTCATTGGCAATTAGGGTGATCCGCACTACCATACAACACTTTCATTGGACCTTGCAACATGGGGACTGACCCTGAGTCGTGGTGGCTGAGTGGTGAACGAGATGTCGCACGTTGCAACTCGAGTACCTGAGGTCGACGTCAAGGTTAGGTCGTTAAAGGCGGGCCATGATTGGTCAAGAGACGATGGCTGAGGGGGGAGGGGGGTGTTGACCTCTTTTAAGTGACTTAGTAATGGTTGTTTAAGCCAAGGTGACCTGAGCCTTGTTTGGTATTGTGGGTGGTTGGTAGTGAGCAAAAAGTACCATTAATTCTTGGTCTTGAACTGAATAAACTAGTGGGTAAAAAAGTCCCCTACCTGACATAATAATTTGGGTCTTGAGTGGCAGAAAGTCTCACTCAACCCTTGGAGATGGCATGAATATTAGCAGTTTATTGTATATTACCGGACTGGTGTGTGTGTGTGGGGGGGGGGGGGGGGGTTGTATCCTAATAAAGTTAAAAAGTAATTATCTCATCCTAGTAACAGTAAATAAAAGAATATACGGCATTACACACACACACACACACACACACAGGCGGGTCTCAGGCATTTCACGAGTCACGGCTCCCGTATGACAGACAGACAGACAGATAGATAGATAAACACACAGACAGACAGACAGAGACACATAAGAACATAAGAAAATAAGGAGTCTGCAATAGGCCGGTTGGCCTGTGCATGGCAGCTCCTGTAGAGAGTTACTACCACTCTCTATCATCCATGAATCTATCTAGCCTCCTTTTGAAACTTTCCAGCGTTCCAGCACTTACTTCAAAGTTGCTAAGCTTGTTCCACTCGTCCACCACCCTATTTGTGAACCAGTTTCTTCCTATCTCCCTCCTAAACCTAAACTTATCCAACTTAAATCCGTTGTTCAGAGTCCTATCCTGCTTGGATATTATAAGAACTTTATCTATATCCCCTTTATTGATTCCTTTCACCCACTTAAATACTTCTATCATATCTACCCGCACTCTTCGTCTTTCTAGGGAATGCAAGTTAAGTTTCTTTAACCTATCCTGATATGGAAGGTTTCAAAGTCCCGGAATCATTTTCGTCATTCTTCGCTGCACCGACTCTAGTGAATTGATATCCATTCTATAATAAGGGCACCAGAACTGAACCGCATAATCGAGGTGCGGCGGAGGAGGAGTTACAAGCTATAAAATAAATCCAGATGACTACAAGACCACTACTCGTTTGTGGTGAAGTTATGTGTTCGTGATGTGGTCTCTCTCTCTCTCACTCACTCTCATGCTTTCTCTCTCTCTCTCTCTAATTATCTCTCTTTTTCATTTTTATCTCTGTTTTTTCTCTTTCTTTAATTCTCTTTCTCTTTCTTTCACTCTCTCTCTCTCGGGTGGGTGTGTCACTTACCCCTCTAACACCAGACACGTGATTGGCACACCGCTAAACACGTGTCACTATTTCCTTCAAGTGTACACGCCATGAGAGAGAGAGAGAGAGAGAGAGAGAGAGAGAGAGAGAGAGAGAGAGAAACTCATCCTCCCATCACTGGCCGCTAACCCCGACACACCATAACAAACCTCGGCTATGACATTGGCAAGTGACGTTTCAAGGGAAGTGGGGAGAGAGGGTGAAGGGGAAAGGGTGGTCAAGTAGGGGAAGGAGTAGGGGGGTGAGCTTTGATGAGGGGGTGAGAGAAGGAAAGAGGGAGGGGAGAGAAGCAGGGGAAGAATGGAGAGAGAAGAGGGATAGGAGGGAAGGAGGAAGAGTGAGTGAGAAAGAGAGGAGGAAGAGAAAGAGGGATAAGTGTGTGTGTGTGTGTGAATAAATATAACTTTCCCTCTGGTTAATTTAAGCTCCACAAGTATCTCAGGTGAAAGGGAAAGATGCACGTCAGTAGTACAGTTCAGTCTGCAGGATAAATGTAGGGTGTAGCAGACTGTCCTTACCCCGTGTGTGTGTGTGTGGGAGAGAGGTCAGGTCAGGTCAGGTCAGGTTCGCATAAAACAGCTGATCGTCCAAGTGGGTTATAATCGTGTAAGAGGTGTGGGAGAGTTGCATTAGGTCAGACATGTTTACCTGTGTGTGTGACCCAATATGACCGCCTTACCTCACCTCTGGCTTGACCTCCCAGCCTAACTCCCCTTCTCTACCCCACCAAGCCTAGCCCACAATCTGACCCCTCTTCCTGACCCCTCTTCCTCGTGTAACACCAAGAGGAAGTAAGTGTAGGAGGCCGCCACAGACATGTGTGTGTAATAATAATAATAATAAACGGTTTATTAATAGAGTTGCAACCGGTGGCTGAAAATATACAGACTTACATTTGATTTAGACATAATGATATAATACGTATGTGTGTATGTGTGTGTGCGTGTGTGTGTGCGTGTGTGTGAAAACAAACGGCTCATCTGAAGATTAGGTTAGGTTTTCATTAGATTGCGTTAACTTCAGTTAGTTTAGGTAAAATTTAGTTAATTTAGGTTAGATTTAACTCTGGTTAATTTAATGTTAGTTTTCATTTAATTCGGTTAAATTAATTCTGAGTTAGGTTAAGTTAAATTAATTTTGTTTTAGCGAATTTAGGTTAAATTAATAAGAAATAATTGAAAACAGGAACCAAATATGTAGCACCACAGCCCACCGCAACACAACACAACCCACCACGAAACAACACAACCCACTACAACCCAACATAACCCACCACAATACAACCCAGCAAAGCCCACCACACCACACCACAACCCACCACAACACAGCCCACCATAACCCAACACAGCCCACCATAACCTAACACAGCCCACCATAACCCAACACAGCCCACCAAAACCCACCACAGCCCACCATAACCCAACACAGCCCACCACAACCCACCATAACCCACCACAGTCCACCATAACTCATCACAGCCCACCATAACCCAACACAGCCCACCACAACAAAACCCACCACAACACAGCCCACCATAACCAAACACAGCCCACCATAACCCACCACAGCCCATAAGTGTATCAAGACGTGCGGGTTATCATACACTGGGGGCCGTTTGCCATGCTTGGGCCACCTCCTCTACCTGTACGACCCACTCAACAGGTGTTTACACGGGGTCTTCAGCACGGCCCACTCAACAGGTGTTTACACGGGGCCTTCAGCACGACCCACTCAACAGGTGTTTACACGGGGCCTTCAGCACGACCCACTCAACAGGTGTTTACACGGGGCCTTCAGCACGACCCACTCAACAGGTGTTTATACGGGGCCTTCAGCACGACCCACTCAACAGGTGTTTACACGGGGCCTTCATGTTATGTTCAAATACTACCTTGGGGCGGGATGGGGCGAGGTGGGGTGTGGCGGGGACGGGGCTTTTTACGGGGCGAGTCGGGAGGATTGGGTCAACCTTCACGTGATCCAATTTGACCTATAAAGAGTCGTGTATACTGACGTCACCTTGTATCATTCTCACCTGACTTGACGTGCACAGAGAGAGAGAGAGAGAGAGAGAGAGAGAGAGAGAGAGAGAGAGAGAGAGAGAGAGAGAGAGAGAGATTGATGATTCGGGGTAACATTTGTCTAGTGATTCGCAATAATAATTCTGTCTCCTTCGTAAAAATGATCTTTCTTCACTTCTTCTTTGTCTTGAAAAAAAAAGAAGAAAAACAGATTCGTCACTATTTTCCCTTATACGAGTCTCCATACTCTCTCTCTCTCTCTCTCTCTCTCTCTCTCTCTCTCTCTCTCTCTCTCTCTCTCTCTCTCCCCAGCATACACTTATCTTACAGTCAGGTTACAGTAATATTTTTTCTTACACGTGAGGTCCAATTCGTCGCCATAGATGATGTCCACGTTGTTGTGAAATATTTTAGAGAGAGAGAGAGAGAGAGAGAGGTTGCCACGCTTTCTTTCTTTCTTTCTCTCTCTCTTCTCCTTTCTCTTTTATCTCTACCTCACGAACACGTATCTCCCCCCCCCTCTCTCTCTCTCCCTCTCATCCACCAAACCAGTTTACAGCTGTAACTTTCATCCCGTTGGGCGATCACTTCACTTCCCTCCCTCATTACTACATTCCTTCCCTGACTCTCCCTCTTTCTCACCGACACCTTCCCTCCCTGACTCTCCCTCTTTCTCACCGACACCTTCCCTCCCTGACTCTCTCTTTCTCACCCTCCCTGACACCTTCCCTCCCTGACTCTCCCTCTTTCTCACCGACACCTTCCCTCCCTGACTCTCCCTCTTTCTCACCCTCCCTGACACCTTCCCTCCCTGACTCTCCCTCTTTCTCACCGACACCTTCCCTCCCTGACTCTCCCTCTTTCTCACCGACACCTTCCCTCCCTGACTCTCCCTCTTTCTCACCGACACCTTCCCTCCCTGACTCTCCCTCTTTCTCACCGACACCTTCCCTCCCTGACTCTCCCTCTTTCTTACCGACACCTTCCCTCCCTGACTCCCCCTCTTTCTCACCGACACCTTCCCTCCCTGACTCTCCCTCTTTCTCACCGACACCTTCCCTCCCTGACTCTCCCTCTTTCTCACCCTCCCTGACACCTTTCCTTCCCTGTACTCCCTCACACACCCCGACTGTACTGTACCGACACAGCCCGAGGCATGTTATCATTACACGCCTAAAGTATTATACCGATTTGTCTGTCTGTAATTCCCGGTGCTGATGTGTGACGTAGTGACGAACCAATAAGAAAACAGTGACCTAATGACAAACCAATGAGGAAACAGCGACGTAGTGATGAGCCAATCGGAAGAGAGAGTGACAGCTAAAAACCAATGAGGAGAAAGCAACTATATTTTATACCCTGCACAACCCCCCACCGTTATGATAACAAACATGGTCGCCCACACTCTCACTTTCTACTCTCGTATTATCTTGTATGTGTGTAATACTACTGTGGGGGGGGGGGGATATCTCCAGGTGTTCTAATAGATTTTACACACGATATAATATGTTCTTTATGTATACGTAATAAAATATAGCTAAGTACAGTATACCTTATATAACACGATATAAGGTGCCGTCGTCTCTTATACTAGAAATATTATACGAGTTATATATTTTTTTACATATTAATTTGACCTTTATGGGTTAAATAAACGATAACAGTTTACAGGGGGTGATTACTTTATAATAACAGCGTCAATAGTAGTTCCATTGTTATCCTGCCACGGTAACTCATCTTTTTGGGTTATTTCGTTAATAATTTGGTCTAATTTCTGATTTAATTCAATCCATATATGATTTTATCCTTATTTCTATATAATTTTGTATTTACTTATATTTTATCTTTATTTTGTATATAATTTCCGATGTTTCAGATGTACAGCGGCGGTAGTGTTGGTATTCCTGGCGGGGATCAGTGCTGCCAACCCTCCTGAGGACACCGAGAAAGCCAGTGATACCAACCCTCCCGAGGCTGTTGAAGAAGACACTGATACTAATCCCACAACGTCAGGGGAGAGAGATACCCGTCAGGCTTATCAGCACGGCCATTTCGGGTGTGTGGGTGTCTGTCTTATCTGTCAGTTCGTCTGTCCATTGTCAGCGATAGATGGATCTTGATGAACTTTACTGCAGTTAATTCAGTTAATTCCTATTATAGACAGTTAACTCCTATATGCTACAGTCAGTTAAATCTTAAAGAGACAAGTTGGTTCAATAGACAGTTAACTACTTTGGACAGTCAATAACGTATAATAACCCCCCCCCCCTCTCCTGTCTCCAGCCCATACAGGAGACACCCGCCCACGTCACACCAGAGGCCGTTTTCTGTCTTCGCCTCCCGTCCCGCCGTCATCAGCCAACCTGTCAGCTCCGGCCCCTACGGCACCCATGGTAGCATCAAGCCCTCGGTCATCCATGCTAAGCCCACGGTGAGTATGGTGTGGGGAGGTGTGGGTTGAAAGGAGAGTATGGGTTGAGTGGGAAGGAAGGAGGGAGAATGATTATGGATAATTTGTTTAATTCTTTCTTCCCGACAGGTTTACAAGACGTCTCGTAAGCCGACAGTGATCAACCGGACACATAAACCAGTACAACACAGGTACGGCCCACCTCGCACCCCCGCCCACACCTTTCCCTTCACTACCCACACCCCTGGATTCACGCCCGTGCCCGTCCGCCCCTACCACACCCCTGGACCGAGACACCCACATTATGGCTATGGTAGGTATAGTGACGTGTGCTGTTTTTTCATCATCATTATCATCATCATCATTATCATCATTATCATCATCATTATCATCATCATCCACAAACTAACCATCTTTCACTACCTCACGTTAAATTATTATGCAGCAAAATGTCTTGTGTGTGTGTGTGTGTGTGTGTTCAGTACTGCTTCCCTTCCTGTGGACGAGCGGATGTTGATATACAGTCAAATTCTGTTCCCTTACTGTTGAAACACCTCTCCCCTCTGTATGTCGATGAGTAAATGACAGATTATTTCGATTTCAACTTCACCTAACGTAACCTAACCTAACCACAACCTCCTCGTCCGCTAAGGTGCCCAAAACCTGTAGAACATATACATCAATTTCACTTTGTTTCCCTCCTTGCTGTATCTCTTCCTCCCTCCTCTGTTTTATAAGACTCTTCACCTTCCTCCCACAGGGCCTCACCCTACGTCGAGGTGCCCGGGAGACTATGCCTGCATGCCCCTGGTGACCTGCGCCCCGTGTTTCCCCGAGGTACAGGACCAACCCCAGCTGGCTTGTTCCCTCTACGACGGTGCCCCAGGAGTCTGCTGCCCTGGACAACCCAACAGGAGTAAGTGCTGTGTGTGTATGTGCCCCCGTGTGTGTGTATGTGCCCTGTGTGTGTGTGTGTGTGCCCACGTATGTGTGTGCATGTGCCCCGTGTGTGTGTGCCCCCGTGTGTGTGTGTGTATGTGCCCCGTGTGTGTATGTGCCCCGTGTGTGTGTTTGCCCCCGTGTGTGTGTTTGCCCCCGTGTGTGTGTATATGCCCCCGTGTGTGTGTGTGTGTGTGAGAGAGACTCCTGCGCGTCCCCCGTCAGCACCTGTAACACGTCTCCTCCTACAGGTAACCTGCGGCAGGTGTTCACGGAGCCAGTGATCGAGATCCCAAGACTGAACATCAACTTCGACATCGTGGACGAGGCGGCGCGGTTTGGTGTCTGGCAGCTGGCCGAGAGGGAACTACTGGGGAGGGTAACTAACTACCTAATTACCTAACTAATTAACTATCTGTATAGTGATTAGGATAAGAAATACTGTACAGTGATTATGGTAATGAGTAGCTGTGCGATAACGTCAGACGCGTTCATGGGGGTTCGGTTGGTGTTTGCTCAGTGTTTCATATTGTTTCGGACGCTTAGTCTCTCGATAACAGCTTTCTAGTGTACTGTAGATGGTGATGAGGCCAGCTACTACACCAGACACCTTCCTCCCATAACAGGAGCTGCAGGCAAGGGACATCGAGGTGACCAACACGAAGGCACCTGAGTACGGCCATCTACAGTTCTTCAAGACCTCCCCCATGGCCATGAGTCTCGCAAGAGATGCCCTCGTTAGTGACGGGGCCGGGTCTCACCTCCTAAACAGGTGAGTCTCATGTTTAGTGATCACACCGGGAGCCTTATTTCCCTCTTAACATAATGAATCGCAGACGAAAATTCTCCACAAAGATTGAACTATTTCTCAAATATTTGTTTCGTCACGTGAACAGCTTAAAGCTGACGCCCCTACAAGCAGGGTTCGGTCTGCAGCAGATCAGCATCAGCGACACCGTCATCGCCAACAACTGCCCCGCGCCACCCAGGTGTGACGAGAAGGATAGGTTCTACCGCACCATCGACGGCTCCTGCAACAACCTGCAGAAGCCCAGGTGGGGTCAGGCCAGGACCACCTTCCAGAGGCTCAGGCCCCCACAGTACAGCGACGGTAAGCTTCCTGCTGACGATCACCATTATTTTAATTTCTTCTTGACGATAGTAAGCTTCAAGTACTGTGTCTGACAATACAAAGGAACACGTTAAGTTGTTCTTGGCGGTGGTGACCTTAGTGCCTGGGTGTTCCTGACCATAGGAGGGGTTGTGAAGTGGGTTCCTCCTGGTGGTGGTGAAGGTTGACACGTAGGAGAGACTTAACCTAATACAGTAAGATAACACACCATCACATGATAGCAGCGATAACACAGTACCTCCTCTTTCCCCTATAGGACTCTCCAGCCCCCGCAAGAGTGTATCAGGACGTGAGCTGCCCTCCGCCAGGTTGGTCTCCGTCAGCGTCGTAACGGACGTGAACAACCCCAACCCTGACCTGACCCTCTCCCTCATGCAGTGGGGTCAGTTCATCGACCATGACCTCACCCACACGCCCATCTTCAGGTTCAGTAAGTAGCTATATGCTGTACCTCCAGGATGCCTCCCCTTGTGTTGTGTCGTAAGGTTGTTCTGGTAAAACTATGTGGTACGTCTGTGATTGCGGATGAAGCACAACTTGTTATCCCCGATACAGTACACAAGTCACACGCTGTATTGGTCGTCATTTTACTCCGTGTGTTAACAGTCTTAACTATCTTGGTGTTACTCCCAGACTGCCAACTGTTTCATGACCAAATGAGACACCTACAGAGCTGTGTCCTTCAAAATGGTAACTCAACTAAAAGACTTGACTACTGTACATCTTTATGAAGTAAATTATAACACTCACCTCACCTGGGGAGTGGTGGTTAACTGCAGTGGTGGACGGCAGCTTATATATTCGAGTGACTTCACTCCTACACAATAACGCCGAGACACCCCCAGGCCAGTACCTCACCCTGAAGGCAACACAACACACACCCATCAATACCTGAGTAACGCTAGAGAGGTGCTCACCTGACCCTCTACTCCTACACTCACTAGCAAGGAATAGAGAGGAAATAAATTAACTCCCCTTAAAACTCACAATTTTATGCCAGGACTCCCCATTCACACGCCGTATACTGTGGATGCGACACCATAAAACATCTAATACTTGGGTAACTATTTTAAAGTGTCTTCAATCTGTGTGACGTAGTATACTGGACACTCATGTGACATTTGGGAATGGGTAACAATAAATAATAAACTAGATATAATTTCCTTCATAATGACTCTATTACTGGAAACGTTTGAAGAAAAATGACAATAAGGTTATCTAAATGACACAACCTTAGCTCATACCTGTGTCTTTACGTACAGCTAACACAAGTGGTATCGAGTGTTGTGCTCCCTACGGCCGCGGGAAGGTGGATCCATCGCTCACGCACCCCGCCTGCCACCCCATCGAGATCCCTGAAAACGATCCCTTCTACGGCAGGGTTGGTCGACGCTGCATGAACTTCGTCAGATCCATGTTTGCCCCCCGCACTGATCCCTGTAATCTGGGTTTCGCCGAGCAGGTCAGTTTTAACCAACACTTTAATGTCTTTTTCAACACTTAAAACTGTCTTGAAACACCTGTCCTGTCCTCAGTTTTAGTTTTTACACTTTACGTCAACACCTGCTTCAATATTTACACTTTACACAACACCTGCTTCAATATTTACACTTTACGTCAAAACCTGCTTCAATATTTACACTTTACGTCAACACCTGCTTCAATATTTACACTTTACGTCAACACCTGCTTCAATATTTACACTTTACGTCAACACCTGCTTCAATATTTACACTTTACGTCAACACCTACTTCAATATTTACACTTTACGTCAACACCTGCTTCAATATTTACACTTTACGTCAACACCTGCTTCAATATTTACACTTTACGTCAACACCTGCTTCAATATTTACACTTTACGTCAACACCTGCTTCAATATTTACACTTTACGTCAACACCTGTTTCAATATTTACACTTTACACAACACCTGCTTCAATATTTACACTTTACGTCAACACCTGCTTCAATATTTACACTTTACGTCAACACCTGCTTCAATATTTACACTTTACGTCAACACCTGCTTCAATATTTACACTTTACGTCAACACCTGCTTCAATATTTACACTTTACGTCAACACCTGCTTCAATATTTACACTTTACGTCAACACCTGCTTCAATATTTACACTTTACGTCAACACCTACTTCAATATTTACACTTTACGTCAACACCTGCTTCAATATTTACACTTTACGTCAACACCTACTTCGATATTTACACTTTACGTCAACACCTGCTTCAATATTTACACTTTACACAACACCTGCTTCAATATTTACACTTTACGTCAACACCTGCTTCAATATTTACACTTTACGTCAACACCTGCTTCAATATTTACACTTTACGTCAACACCTGCTTCAATATTTACACTTTACGTCAACACCTACTTCGATATTTACACTTTACGTCAACACCTGCTTCAATATTTACACTTTACACAACACCTGCTTCAATATTTACACTTTACGTCAACACCTGCTTCAATATTTACACTTTACGTCAACACCTGCTTCAATATTTACACTTTACGTCAACACCTGCTTCAATATTTACACTTTACGTCAACACCTGCTTCAATATTTACAGTGACTCAACCCTCCCCACAGATGAACCAGATCACACACTACCTCGACGGCTCCAACATCTACGGGTCCAGCGAGGAGGAGGAGGGGCAACTGCGAGAGTTCCGGGGTGGACTACTGAAGGTGCAGGAGAGGTCACTGCTACCTCCTGATTTCGACGCCGACGAGTGTGAATCTATCCGGGATGGTATACCGTGTTTTAGGGCTGGTAAGTAAGATTTTTCTTCATCCTTCCGATCTTCAATTTAACCGACTTTCCATATATCCGACCTTCCGTTTATCCGACTTTTCACATATCCGAACTTCCATTTCTCCTATTTTCTATCTATCCTTCCATCCGTTTCTCAGCAACAACTACCACCACACACACCACAAACATCTTCTCAATCACCACACTTCCTCTCAATCACCACACGGCCTCTCAATCACCACCACACGTCCTCTCAATCACCACCACACGTCCTGTCAATCACCACCACACGTCCTCTCAATCACCACACACGGCCTCTCAATCACCACCACACGGCCTCTCAATTCACTCTCATCTTTCACCTACAGGAGACAACCGCGTCAACGAACAGGTACAGCTGACCGTCATACACACAGCTTGGGTCAGAATGCATAACAGGATAGCCCGAGAACTAGCCAGCCTTAACCCACACTGGTCAGACGAGACCATTTACCAAGAGACCAGGAGAATTGTGGTGGCTCTCTACCAGCATATCATCTACAACGAGTGGCTGCCTCTTATCCTTGGTAAGTGTGGTAGTCTGGGATAGTGGTAGTCTGGGTTGGTGATAGTGGTAGTCTGGGTTGGTGATAGTGGTAGTCTGGGATAGTGGTAGTCTGGGTTGATGATAGTGGTAGTCTGGGTTGGTGGTAGTGGTAGTCTGGGTTGGTGATAGTGGTAGTTTGGGATAGTGGTAGTCTGGCATGGTGGTAGTGGTAGTTTGGGATAGTGGTAGTCTGGGTTGGTGGTGGTGGTAGTTTGGGATAGTGGTAGTCTGGGTTGGTGGTAGTGGTAGTTTGGGATAGTGGTAGTCTGGCATGGTGGTAGTGGTAGTTTGGGATAGTGGTAGTCTGGCATAGTGGTAGTGGTAGTTTGGGATAGTTTGGTAGTGGTAGTCTGGGAGAGTGGTAGTGGTAGTCTGGGATGGTGGTAGTGGTAGTCTGGGATGGTGGTAGTGGTAGTCTGGGATATTGGTAGTCTGGCATGGTGGTAGTAGTAGTCTGGGATGGTCGTAGTGGTAGTCTAGGATGGTGGTAGTGGTAGTCTGGGATGGATGGTGGTAGTGGTAGTCTGGGATGGATGGTGGTAGTGGTAGTCTGGGATGGTAGTAGTGGTAGTCTGGGATGGTAGTAGTGGTAGTCTAGGATGGCGGTAGTGGTAGTCTGGGATGGTGGTAGTGGTAGTCTGGGATGGTATTAGTGGTAGTCTAGGATGGTGGTAGTGGTAGTCTGGGATGGTGGTAGTGGTAGTCTAGGATGGTGGTAGTGGTAGTCTGGGATGGTATTAGTGGTAGTCTAGGATGGTGGTAGTGGTAGTCTGGGATGGTGGTAGTGGTAGTCTGGGATGGTAGTAGTGGTAGTCTGGGATGGTGGTAGTGGTAGTCTGGGATGGTAGTAGTGGTAGTCTGGGATGGTGGTAGTGGTAGTCTGGGATGGTGGTAGTGGTAGTCTAGGATGGTGGTAGTGGTCAATTGTGTCCTCCACCCTCCCTACCCTACCTCTCACCTTCCCTCCCTACCTCTCAATTGTGACCTCCACCTCCCTCCCTACCTCTCACCGTGACCTCCTCCTCCCTCCCTACCTCTCACCGTGACCTCCTCCCTCAGGTAAGGACTTCATGGCAGAGAACGGCCTACTCCCCCGGCGTGAAGGTTTCTCCCGGGACTATGATGATGGCCTCAACGCTGCTGTCTTCAACGAGTTCGCCACAGCCGCCTTCCGCTTCGGCCACACGCTCGTCCAGGGCATGTTACAGTGAGTGACCGGGGCAGGTTACAGTGAGTGACTGGGGCAGGTTACAGTGAGTGACCGGGGCAGGTTACAGTGAGTGACCGGGGCAGGTTACAGTGAGTGACTGGGGCAGGTTACAGTGAGTGACTGGGGCAGGTTACAGTGAGTGACTGGGGCAGGTTACAGTGAGTGACCGGGACAGGTTACAGTGAGTGACCGGGGCATGTTACAGTGAGTGACCAGGGCAGGTTACAGTGAGTGACCAGGGCAGGTTACAGTGAGTGACCGGGGCATGTTACAGTGAGTGACTGGGGCATGTTACAGTGATTGACCGGGGCATGTTACAGTGAGTGACTGGGGCATGTTACAGTGAGTGACTGGGGCAGGTTACAATGAGTGACTGGGGCAGGTTACAGTGAGTGACCGGGGCAGGCTACAGTGAGTGACCGGGGCAGGTTACAGTGAGTGACTGGGGCATGTTAAAGTGAGTGACCGGGGCAGGTTACAGTGAGTGAGTGACGAGTGTTTTCCAGGGTATGAGTGACAACCTGTAATGTTAACTAGTGGCTCTAGTATAAACTTCAGTGTCAAGGTTCATCCTCATGCTGACGTCACTGTACAGGCTGGTGGGCAAGAAGGGCAAGTCAGCAGGGACGCTAGAGCTGAGAGAGCAGTTCAACAACCCGCGGCTCGTGTACACCCCCGGCAAGCTGGACGAGTTCCTCAGAGGTCTGGCCACACAACCCGTCCAGCAGGTGGACAACTTCGTCTCAGAGGCCCTCACCAACAGGCTGTTCGAGGTGAGTTTGTCTTCTTTTTACTATAATAATAATAATGATAATAATGGTTGTCCCTCGTGTAAGGAGCATGGCCAGCCCAAGGGCCATCTTGGCGTGAATTTGTTTAAGGTGTAGAAGCTGTCGCCAACACAACAACTACACCCGGAGTTAACGAGCTGCATGACCTAGTGTTTAAGGTGTAGAAGCTGTCACCAACACAACAACTACACCCTAAGTTAACGAGCTGCATGACCCAGAGTCAAGGAATAGTCCGAGAAGACCGGACAACTCGCCAACTGCACTGGCTAACCATTACCCCGGAACACGATCCACAAATCGATTAACATCCAGGTTCCCAGTTACTGCTGGGTAGACAGAGGCTACACACACACACTCCTGTAACTAGCTACATCCCCTCTCCTGTAACCACACTCCGTCCATTGTAATGTCTGTTATAGGTGTTTCGCTCGCCGATATTTCAGTAATGTTTCAGGAGCCATCAGAGGTCTTTCTTCACCGATGTTTCAACAACTTTACCCATGTTTCAGACTCCGCACATGCCCGTCGGGATGGATCTCGTGGCTCTGAACATCCAGAGAGGACGTGACCACGCCATCGCCCCCTACAACGAGCTGAGGACCACCTGTGGCCTACCCAGAGCGAGGACCTTCGAAGACCTACTTGATGTTATCCCTCCAGAGGTAATGAGAGAGAGAGAGAGAGATGTATTTATCTTGTCCTGTTGCCACTAGACCTTCCCTAACCTAACCTACCCACCAAGACCCTCCTCACCCTCCCCCACCAAGACCTCACCAAGACCCTCCCCACCAAGACCCTCCTCACCCTCCCTCACCAAGACCCTCCTCACCCTCCCCCACCAAGACCTCACCAAGACCCTCCCCACCAAGACCCTCCCTCACCCTCCCCACCAAGACCCTCCCTCACCCTCCCCACCAAGACCCTCCTCACCCTCCCTCACCAAGACCCTCCTCACCCTCCCTCACCAAGACCCTCCCTCACCAAGACCCTCCTCACCCTCCCCACCAAGACCCTCCTCACCCTCCCTCACCAAGACCCTCCTCACCCTCCCTCACCAAGACCCTCCTCACCCTCCCTCACCAAGACCCTCCTCACCCTCCCTCACCAAGACCCTCCTCACCCTCCCCCACCAAGACCTCACCAAGACCCTCCCCACCAAGACCCTCCTCACCAAGGCCCTCCCTCACTAAGGCTCCCTCCCTCCTCCCCCAGGTGGTGCAGGTGTTCAGTCAGCTCTACGCCAGTGTGGACGACATCGACCCCTTCATCGCTGGCATCTCCGAGAGACACGCCCCGGGCTCCGTCCTGGGGCCTACCTTCAGGTGAGAGGCCCGGGAGATAGGGGTGGGAGAGGAATGAGAGTGATAGGAAACGGGTTATATAGATAAGAGAGGTGTGAGTGTGATGGGAGAGACGGGAGGGTGCGGTGGGAGAGGTGAGAGGGATGCAAGAGGAATGGGAAAGGAGAGAGAGGAATGGAAGAAGGGTGAGAGGGATGGAAGAGAAGAGAGAGGTTTGGAGTGGGAGGGTTTGGTAAGAGTGAGAGCAGAAGAAAGGGAAGCTTGTCAACTATAACTGACCAATCACATGTATTCCCGCCATTACTGACCAATCACACGCATTCTCACCATTACTGTACTGACCAATCACATGTATTCCCGCCATTACTGACCAATCACACGCATTCTCGCCATTACTGTACTGACCAATCACATGTATTCCCACCATTACTGACCAATCACGATTTCCCACTACACAGGTGCATCATCGGCGACCAGTTCACCCGCCTGAAGAGAGGAGACAGGTTCTTCTACGACTTCGCGGACATGCCCACCTCTTTCACTGAAGGTTTGTTGACATATGCTTGTGTCGAGGGATTGTGAATGTAAACAAGATAATACGATACCACTTGTCCCTCCATGAATGTAGTTGTTATTGATGACACTCTAGATTAGCAATATTTGTAAACATTTAATGGAAACATAATAATAGCAATATCTAATAAGTTCCTCACCGTCTCAGCTCAACTTAACGCCATCCGTATGATATCTTGGGCTCGCGTCTTGTGTGAGTCTGGTGACATGATCGGTTATGTCCAGCCCCTCGCCTTCCGTCAACCCCGCGGCCTGTAAGTCATGTCTCTATTAAGTACATACAGCAGTCTGTTAGTATTGTAGTGTCTTTATAAGTACAGTAGGTTGTGTTCCTCTAAGTCGACCATTAAGTACGCTATCAGGTAATAAGTAAGGCTTTTATAAGTAGAATAGTCCTGGCCAGGCTCCCGCACCTGAGTCAGTATACTTCCAAGGTGTAGTCTTGAGTATCTACACCAGGTGGTTGTTAGTCAGGTGTGTCCTAACCTAACCTATAGTGAAGGAAACACAACTGAGAGATGCTTCATCACAAGAGTTTTACAGAGGATTATTTAATATGTGAGATAATGAGGACTGATCTCTCCCCCACCAGGAACCAGCGGGTACCCTGCAACAGTGCGGCCATCCCCGGCCTGGACCTGAGACCCTGGATCTCTGAAGCCTAGAAATAAAGCCTGTTAGAGGCCTCCTGCCCGACTCTCTCCAGCCTGTACAACGAGTGCTGTCGTGTTGTTCTGTGGCACGTTACTTACTCAGTGTTGTCTCACTCGTCTTCTCTCGTTCACTGGTGACACTGTCCACCGCCACACACCCAAGTTGTGTTATGTTGCTCACAGGCACCAGGAAAGTCTGCCCCTCGTCACATGACTTGTGGCGGTGATCAACAAGTGTCATCAATAGTTGTCTTCTTGTTCACTCAAGCGTTACAGTTATACCCACACCAGACCGCCTGGCCCGACATACAGTAGTTGACGCCACCAACATAGTCGTCCACTTACAGGAAAAACAACATTAAAAACAAAACTATCAACACCAGAAAACTGACAGTCAGAAAAAATATGTCAACTTGTCCCGTCAGCTGGAGTAAGACAGTGATCAGTGCAGTACTAAATAATGTTTCCGTGTAGTACAGATGGTAACACGTCCAGTCGTTAACCCTGTGTGATATTATTAGTGTCGTCTTAAGGGCTGGTGCATGACGGCGGGGATAAATTAAACCATCACTTATAACTGAGATTAGTTAAGAGTAGCTGTAGAGGTAGATGTATATGTCCGCCCTCCGTGACACACCTGCGTTATCGAGGGAGTCACTTCACTTTATCGTGTTGTCACTTATGCTTGTGTCAATTCAACCTATGATCTGGTCAACTAGAGCCAATTCAACCTATGATCTGGTCAACTAGGGCCAATTCAACCTATGATCTGGTCAACTAGGGCCAATTCAACAGTGTTACGGCGCTTCCAGACAAATTCCTCTCACTTTCACTTCAGTATTTCTTTCCCTAACAAATACCAAACTTCAATGAAACAAAGTCGCCAATTTTGTTGAAGATGAAAATTAGATGGGGTTATTTAAAATCTTCATTAAAAAGATTAGTTACTCATTATCACCGTCCACAGCATCCACTTAATACTCCAACTGTTTGAAGGGTCTTCCACCATCACTCACTCACCCTGCATGTCAAGCTATTTTAGAAGTATGATAAATGTACGCGAGCATCAAAGTCGATAAATTATACGAATGTTAACGTTTCTACCAAGATGTGACCTCAATAAGAGCTACTACGCGCGCATACATTTAACACTACGGAGAAAATACGTCTTCTTTAAGTACCTCGTCAATAAATATAAATACAGTTCGGCAGACAAGTAGATGCAGCGCTTACATTTACAATCCACTTAACATACACCAAATTAAAATATTACCACAGACAGACAAGGAACTGATTTTTTTTTCAGGCGACTGGAACTAACCGAACCTAATATAATAAACACCTAACGATTCTATATTATCTTTTATTGTGAGACTAAATGGTTGGTTATTGTCGCTTTCTGTCAAAAATAATCAAATATAAAGTAACAATCCCGTCCAAGGTAATTCTCAACAGGCCATTTTGTCTTATTTCTCAGTTCTTTCCGCTATAATTGTCAGGCTTCAATAGTTCTTAATATTTTGTATATTCTTTTCTCTCTAGCTCAGTCATTAAAGATGTTTGTTCATAAATTGTTAAGAGATATATATATATATATTTTTAAAAGCCGTATAGTACAGTATATATTCCTCTGTAATAAATTGTATATATTTATTACGTGTCAAAAGAGTTATGATACAACACCAAGTTTGTTTTTGGGGCTGGAATAAAGAGTTTGATTATGTAGTTGTTGTTTTATTAATCCAGAGAACAACTGGTTTAACTTTCTGTCTGTCTGTCTGCCTCTCTGTCTCTTCTTATTCCTTCATCTCCCGTCCCATGTTTCGTTTTCTCTTCCCTTCCCCATCTCCTCCCACCTTCACCTAACCTAACCAAACCTTATAACACCACATGTATATAATTATCTTATCTATTAATGAATCAAAGGTTTACTAATTAGTTACCTTATATACAGCTAATCACCGAGGGAGTATTTCAACAGGTAGATGTTAATTACAACCTGATAATGTAGTACCTGTGTGTATGTGTGTGTGTGTGTGTGTATGCCAGGTACTTCATTCCCATCCTAACACACACACACACACACAGCTACCTCACCTCCCTCACCCATTGCTAAGTCACAGTTGGCACTCCTTAATGTGGTCA
>CAUDMG010000982.1:2335000-2357500 GCA_958450375.1 Homarus gammarus | reverse complement strand
ATTCATAAACAGATGAAGTACCAACGCTTACACACTTCTTACTACTACTTACTACTACTACTACTACTACTACTCGACACTAACTGCTTTTTCTACAACATTATAAACGCCAATCAAATTTGTATCACCTTGATTTAAATATCTTTAGTCTTGGGCAAAGGGACGACGTCAATAATCTGACGACACTGTTTTATACTTGTCAGAAAATACTCGACTGATGCACTTCGATGTCTTCAGTTTGTTTCAATTGGTGTATAAAAATCCCTTGACAGGAATGTAAAGCAAACTGTGGTAAACGGGACCTAAATCTGACTTATCGAACCCAACGTAGCCAGGGAAGACAGTTGGTTGTGTGTGAGAGAGAGAGTGTGGAGAAGTCTAACCTGATCACCGACTGTTTTTGTTGTACACAGGAAACAACTGATTAAAGACAGATACAGAGGTAATTCAGAAACCTCATCACAATTACAATTAGGAGTCAAGATTAAATATGGCCACGATGGTACAGTGTTCTCATAACCAACTGATCGAGGTATGAGAAATGCTGCCCCACCCACAAAAGGCCTTATAATACACATACAGTTAGAGCAGGACAGTCGACTCCCCTCATACTGAATTGAATTGAAACAGTTTATTTAGCCAGAAAAATACAGATACAGAGTGGATAATAATAACAATATTAACATGGCTGAGCCAGTTGAGAACTTGAGCTCTCTTTGACGCACATGATATATACTGTACATTTATCTCAAGGAAGTATTATGTAACATTTAGTATCATCTGGAATAGTACAATAGCATGGTGGTAATAAGATCATAAGAAAATAAGGAGTCTGCAATAGGACGGTTGGCCTGTGCATGACAGCTCCTGTCGAGAGTTACTACCACTCTCTATCATCCATGAATCTATCTAGCCTCCTTTTGAAACTTTCCAGAGTTCCTGCACTTACTACAAAGTTGCTAAGCTTGTTCCACTCGTCCACCACCCTATTTGTGAACCAGTTTCTTCCTATCTCCCTCCTAAACCTAAACTTATCCAACTTGAATCCGTTGCTCCGAGTCCTATCCTGCTCGGATATTATAAGGACTTTATCTATATCCCCTTTATTGATTCCTTTCACCCACTTAAATACTTCTATCATATCTCCCCGCACTCTTCGTCTTTCGAGGGAATGCAAGTTAAGTTTCTTTAGCCTATCCTGATATGGAAGGTTTCTAAGTCCCGGAATCATTTTCGTCATTCTTCGCTGCACCGACTCTAGTGAATTTATATCCATTTTATAATAGGGGCACCAGAACTGAACCGCATAATCGAGGTGCAGCCTGACTAGCGCAAGATATAGTTGCAATAAGACCTCTGCACTCTTGTTACTTACACTTCTAGATATAAAACCCAATACTCTGTTTGCTTTATTTCGAACATTAACGCACTGTTTTATAGGCCGTAGGTCCGGGCTTACAAGTACCCCTAGGTCTCTTTCACAAGTCGACTTCTCTAGGTTGATGTTGTTAAGGCTGTATACATTATAAGTATTTGTTCTTCCAATATTAAGTACGCTGCACTCACTGGTGTTGAATTTCATTTGCCATTTTTCAGACCACCCCTGCAGTTTATTTAGATCCTCCTGTAGTGCATGTGCATCCTGCCCTGAATTAATTTGCCGCCCTATTTTGGTGTCATCCGTAAACTTGCTTATGTCAGATAACTTTACAAAAACCTCTCAACATGGTGGAAGGTCACTCGTTCAGGTCATACTAACAGCCACACGACCTCGGAAAGTAGGTCAAGGTCACTCACTTTCAGTCCCATACGAGAAATGAATTAGGTGGATCACTGTAGCATTATCTTGTTTACTATTATACAAAAGACTTGCATGAAACGTGTCGACACTTTACGCTATCCAACTAAACTCCCACAGATCTGAGGACCCAATAGCAACAGTGAGGATGAGTACATTAAACACTAAGCCCTCAGTACACCAGGTAAGGCCGGTACTACTGTAAACACTCGACCTCATTCCATTCCCTAACTAGAATCACGTACCTATTTAAGGCTGAGTTAACTGGAGGTGACCCGGGAACGAACCTGCGACCTTGAGGACAGGTTAAGTGTTGGATCCACTCAGCCACCGCAACCCAAACACCATCACTGAAAACACAAACTTGGATGTTAAAAATTGAAGAAAAAAAAAGAAAACTGTTTATATGTCAGAGATTACAATGGCGTCAGACCCTTCACGTCACAACCTAACTATCGGGCAGACACAAATAGTTAAGACGGAGACAAGAATAAAAGGAGGGATGGATATGAGAAATTAGGGATGGGAAGGAAGAGAGAAGGAAGTGAGGAAGATGGAAGGCACCGTAGGCACACATTCCAGGCTTTGGGTGCCAGGAGACGTGTCAACACTGCCCTCCCCCCCCCCACCCCCTCTACCACGCACAGTTGTCATATAAACTCATTTAACGTGTATTTGTAAATCGTGTTTTGTGGGTTCGTTATAATGGTGAAATTCATGGAAAGTAGAGACAAGTTTTGTTTTATTGCACGATGAGTAATAATAATAATAATAATAATAATAATAATAATAATAATAATAATAATAATAATAATATCAGCGCCCACAATCAATTACCTTTAGTCTCTCCACCTGTTAATTCAGCCTCTACAGTAACAACCAAGGAAGCACACCTGTTCCACCTATCCCATACACGCCTGACACAACCACCACTCCTATCTTAAATGGCTGTCTGTGGTGGAGTAAGCTCAGCCACGTCTAGATTGGCCAAAATATCAAGAATACTAAACACATCGAGTTAGTATTTACCTTCAACTTGTAATACAGTTAACAAGGTTGAGTTTTTTGTTCACTCGTTATGGTGTGTGAAGTGAGGTAAGCTGGATAGTGAGCCACAGACAGCTAAATATAACCAGAACACATAAGAAATAACAGACAGCTAAATATAACCAGAACAAAGACCAAATGTCACCTACATCCAGTGTGTTTTCTCACTCCTTTTGCCTAAGAAATATTAAAACAATCTTGTGTTACTAGTAAACTACAGATCTTGACCCGATAGATGGTGTAGTATTCTTAAAAAACAGAAAATAAACTTACTTAAAATCGAGTTAATACGCAGCCACAGTCAGCACCGCCCTACTGTTGGCGGGAGACACAACGGCATTAAATAATTTCTGAAAGATGTCACAAAGTTCATGGTATCTTGTATGTAATGAACTAAACTAAACTAACCTGTCCTAACAATTTTCATTAATTTATTTCTCGATTAATTTTAGGCAAGTTAGTTTATTTTAATTCGTGTAATCTTTCATAAATTATTTGATGCCGTAGTGTCTCATGGACGACAACTGCCCCGACCATTGGAGACTGCCGTGATTGCCACCCCAGTATATTGAACTTGATAGTAAGTAAATTCAAACTTAGTTGATCTAATTAGTAGTGCCAGTTTCTTGCACGTAAATGGAGACAGAGTGCACAGAACTTGACCTAACCAGTGAAGCCTACCGAGCACCCCCCTTCCCTCCCTTCGGAATATACGGCAGAAAGAACTAACTTTGGTATCTGGTACCAATGGCAGCAACTATCTTCAAGTGACATGGTGTAATTTTACGTTTTTTTTATGGACGTGAGTAAGAGCAGTTTTTGCACTGGAAGGACATATTTCTTCTTCACTGTCAGTGATCTGCAGCATTTTGAACACTTGCACGCCTTTCCAACCAGTTAGTGTTGACAGACCAACTCCTGGAGGTGGTCTTCATCCTCCACAAGCACAGGTAGAGCTAGGTAGGATTCTATTCACGCGTTGCAGTGCGTTTGTTATCATTCGCTACTGGGAGCGATTGACATGTGCTGCAAACGTATAACGCTAAGGCAACCGTGCCAATGGAAACAACCGTGTACATTTCAATGTAATCTATTTTTGGCGCTAACGCGTAAAAGGAATCCTAGCTTAACTTGTGATAGGATACCTAACCTGAAGTAATAAGGACGCCATTGAAAAACAATAGGGCTTCTCCCTCAGTCGGGCAGTCCGCCTCCTAGAAGAACACGAACATAGAGTTCACTTATTAACCAATATACTCGAAAGGTATTAGAAATTAATCAAAATCTATAATATGTATTACGATTATAAATCTAATAAGTTTAAGATCCTATTGCGCAGAAAGAAAAAAGAAAAATATTTATAATTAAAATAAAAAGTTGCATAAATTTTATTAGTTAATGTGTACAGAACACCTGTGGAAAACATAAAGGCGTTCCGGTACTATCCGTCACCTGCACCTTTACTCCCATACTAGACTAATGATTTATTTTGAACAGTGAGGTTAGTTTGGTACAAGTCACATTTCTCAAATGATCTTCAGTTTTATTTACAACTGTATATGGTTAGTTTTGTTCGTGTTATCATGTATAATATAACACACAGTAGGACCACAGCCTCTTGTTCAAGATTCTTCAGACACTGCTGGCAACTCAAGGCCGTTTGTTTACTATAGTACGCAGTAAAAATTATGAATGGATGTAAAAGTGATCGGTAATTGGTTACTTAGTTCCCTGTTGCTTAATTAATGGTTGGACTTTGTTGTTTCGTATTATAGTATACTACAAACGGCCTTCAGTTGCCAGCTGTCTCCAGCAGTGTCTGAAGAATCTTGAACTTTTAAGTACATTGTAGATCATAAACTAAGTTGGAAGCTCATATATGCATAGTGTGTAATATACAGTAATTAATGCGATTCTAAGCGGCCTGTAAACTCAAACATGATGTTCCCGCCACCTTATTATAACAGAAAACACTGAAGTCAATAATACGGGAAGTTACATATTGAAATCCAAATTAATAATGACTGTTAAGTATCGTCATGGTATGATTTTTTGTATTCGTTTACAGCTTGACCTTATGTGACGACAAAGTTTAAAATTATATCAAATGTTGACGTTTTTATAATGAAAATGTGTAGGGTTTATTTGTGCTTATTTTAATAGCTGTCATTAAACTGAATAAGGCATTAATAGGAATATCTCCTGGATTAGCCAATCTTGAATTAGATCAGAATAACCGAAGCTTAACCCACATATATATTAACTTATTGTTATGCCGAGGCATGATTCCGTATTATGATTTTGTAAACTCGGTGTTTTGGTTGTTTTCTGTCCCATGCAGCAGCTATTTTGACAAATTCAGTGAAATTTTCGTGTGTTTATTGATGTATTAATTACGTAAGAATATTCTAGAATGTATTGCATCATTTTTGTTATGATTTACTTATTATTGTAAGCCTCGATCATAGTAGAACGTTCTAGAATCTCCCAGGCGTCTCTGGGTTATTTTAGGATGTTCGAGAAGTGTCTGACAAGGCGTTAAAAGCGGCCGCGGGCTGTCCAGTAGTAAGGTGGATAGTCCACCTGCTGTCAAATCTCCCACTTGCTCACCTTACCTTCCTCCTCCACCGTCTTCAGAGTAAACGGCTCTCTTCTCTCCATCATCATCATCAGCAGGAGTGAGTTGCTCTCTTCTCTTCCTGGTGTAAAGACTAGGCCTAGCAGAACAACTGAAGACAAGTGTTGTGATTGAGTTAAAGTGAGAAGACTGAGGAATTGTCAACTGGTAGTGTGTTGACTATATATTCCAAGTGTGGAGTTAAGCTGTGAAGACATTACCCTGTTAGCAGTGTTGTGAAGGATTAGTGTATATTAAAGAAGACTACAGTGCACAAGTGTGTTTCTGTGACCTGGTGGAAATCTACCTGCCCCTTGTTTGTCTGTACACTGATACCGATCGTCGGGAAATTACCGGAGACTGGCGGGACAGCCAGTGGTATTTCGACCACTCTTGTGAGATATCTACTGCTCTGTACACACGACCCTGGCCGCTGGTAACCAGTGGTGGAAGCTGGGTAAGCGGTGAAAGGAGGAGGGTCGTAACAATATGTTACGAGTTGGGTTAACCGTGGATTAAGGAATCTTACACATAATCGGATTAACGGGGGCGTAGTTTTGTTGAGTGAATGTAACTTAGAAAAACAAATTAGAAAGCTAGTGTTGGAAGAGGGAGGAGGAAGGGAGGAGTGAAGCGTCAGGGTGGGAGGGAAGGAATGGTGGCTTGTGTTGTGATGGGTGTCATAGAGACATAAGCCACAACACTTCCCCAGCACCACACAAAGGTATACAGTGAACTCCTATACCAGAACGCTACCCTATTTTACACCAGTATAATACACTGTACTTTCTATTGTGGCTGTACACTATACGTAATGTTTTATTCCTGGGATTTATACACATATTTGTACACTTGTTTCTAATATCCACAACTGTAACTTATACTCGTCTGTACCTGTACCTTAACATACACCTGTACCTTAACATACACCTGTACCTTAACTTTATACATACGGTACAGTATACGCCTCTGTTTTATATCTACTCTTGTATGTCTATATTCACGCCTGTAACTGCACCTTTATATACAGTACACCTATACCAGTGTACATTATATTTACACCTGTACATTTACCTGTAGGTGAGTTGCGTCTTAGTACTGTTATCATTTTAAAATTCTATATCTGTACCTGTCTTTCTGGATTAATTAGGTACTACATAATGTGTTTTTGATGCCTGGTGAGAATATTAGACAAGTGTTAGTTAACTGTTGATTATGTGGGGCAGGACATATGGGTTGTATAGGCAGCTCCACCCGGTGTTAGTTCACATACAGTACAGTCCCTTCACTACACTGTATAGGAATTAGTAATGTTATTTATCGTCCATTGCCTCAGGTGGGTGATGTGCTGACGGTGGTTGGCTAGCTGGCTGGCTGCTGACAGTGGTTTGGTGGCTGGCTG
Source organism: Homarus gammarus (assembly GCA_958450375.1). NCBI lineage: Eukaryota > Metazoa > Arthropoda > Malacostraca > Decapoda > Nephropidae > Homarus > Homarus gammarus. Next base: position 2,350,636 of record CAUDMG010000982.1, on the reverse strand, counting down.
CTGACGGTGGTTTGGTGGCTGGCTGCTGACGGTGGTTTGGTGGCTGGCTGCTGACAGTGGTTTACTGGCTGGCTGCTGACGGTGATGTGCTGGCTGGCTGCTGACGGTGGTTGGCTGGCTGGCCGTTGACGGTGGTTTGCTGGCTGGCTGCTGACGGTGATGTGCTGGCTGGCTGCTGACGGTGGTTGGCTGGCTGGCCGCTGACGGTGGTTTGCTGGCTGGCTGCTGACGGTGGTTTGCTGGCTGGCTGCTGACGGTGATGTGCTGGCTGGCTGCTGACGGTGGTTTGCTGGCTGGCTGCTGACGGCGGTTGGCTGGCTGGCCGCTGACGGTGGTTTGCTGGCTGGCTGCTGACGGTGGTTTGCTGGCTGGCTGCTGACGGTGATGTGCTGGCTGGCTGCTGACGGTGGTTTGCTGGCTGGCTGCTGACGGTGGTTTGCTGGCTGGCTGCTGACGGTGATGTGCTGGCTGGCTGCTGACGGTGGTTTGCTGGCTGGCTGCTGACGGTGGTTTGCTGGCTGGCTGCTGACGGTGATGTGCTGGCTGGCTGCTGACGGTGGTTTGCTGGCTGGCTGCTGACGGTGATGTGCTGGCTGGCTGCTGACGGTGGTTTGCTGGCTGGCTGCTGACGGTCATGTGGCTGGCTGTTAACGGTGCTGCGTGAGGGCGTGGCAGTTACCAAGCTCCTGTGAGTATACTGTATGTGTTGACTCGGCCACAACCTGAGGGAGATGACCCATAACAAACATGGTTGTTATTCGCCCTTCGTCATGTTGTAGTCACTTAACCACAACTATAGTACCCGCACGTGATTGGCCGTGAGAGAGAAGACCACTTTTAGCTTAACTATAACCTTTACCCTGGAGTTATAACCGGCACAGTTTAAAAGACTTTGTTTCCAAGTCATCGTCTGTCATATTTTAGTTTGTTCCTCTCAAAATATGTAAATCTCCGCCAATCACCGGCCAGTTTTGTTGTGATCACGTGGCCAGAATATTACAGTGACAGGAACCCTTTTGTGTGTGTGGGGGGGGGGGGGGGGTTCTCCTTACCTTAGGTTGTGGGTACCGACCATCACAACACTCAGAAGATTCACTGTTTGACACGTCTTTCCTCTCCGTCCCACCCCAGGCTGAGACGACCACCACCACTACCTCCACCTTGCCTCCCTGCTGACAACTCCATTCATCCGGCTCAACATTCATTCGTCCGGTTGTGATGAAAAACAGCCGGATATGGACGACCTCCCCGCCAACTAGATCTTCCTACCATAGACCTGTACTTTTGACTTCATAAACTACTATAGCCATACCGTTAGCTTGAACTTGTAAACACTGTACCCAAGGGCGCGGTGGTGTAGGCTTAGGTGAGGTATTCTCAACCATCAGTTCGACACACACACACACACACACGATTTATAACCAGTCACTATTTTTTTTTCTGATACTCGTGTGCTGTGAAGGGCAGGCTGGGCGTTGAGGATACCTTGTGAAGGGTTTATTGAAGCCACAGTTTTATACGTAGGAATTTTACAGCTGTTAGTAATTATTGTGTGAATAAACTTTTCCATCCTTCCAAAAAAAAGAAAACCCTCTTGTCTGTCTCTTTGTCTAGATTCCTCACCTTTAATTCCTTCTGTTCTCTTACTTTTTTCTTTATTTCTTTTTTTTTATTTTTTTTTACAATATTTAACACCTTCACCATCTTCACAGCAAATGATTCTTTCCAACGGAGAACCATCAAGCCATTACGAGGCTGACGTCACAACACTATGAAAGTGACCTTCACCTGTCCCCTACCTGTTAATTATGTGCTCCGGTCTCTACCCCTACCCTTCCACCCCCCACCCCTACCCTTCCACCCCCACCCTTCCACCCCCCCACCCCTACCCTTCCACCCCCCCACCCCTACCCTTCCACCCCCCACCCTTCATTTTCTTGTAATATAATCAATTTCTGATATTTTGTGTTTTGGTAATCAAAGTTACAGAGACGACCACGCCCATCCCCAATGGCAAGCGGTACCCACCTCTACCTGACATGGGTGAGTCTCTCTCTCGACCACAACAAGAGGTTCACTATAAATGTCTCTTCCACACACACACACACACACACACTGTTCTAAACTTATGAATCTTGTCACTAGGTCACGATTGTGGTAGATAATTATGATACATCGTTATATATCACACAACAAAAATCTGATTCTTATGTTAGTGTAATTTTTATAATACTGCTGTACTTGTAATACTGACCATATCCACACACCCTTGTATTATCCACACGGCCACCATAATCCACTTCGCATATCCACATCCATATACTTACGATCTATGCTCTCATCTTTGTTATATCCACACGCCTGCCATATCCGCGCACTTGTAATATCCACATACCTTTATAATATCCACATACCTTTATAATATCCACATACCTTTATAATATCCACACACCCACATAACAATCCACACAATATCCACACCATGATATCCAGCGAACTAAGCACATCCATTACCCTCCCAGACGTTGATTACTCGATCGTCGCTAACTACCACTGGGGGACCATTAACGAAAATATGACGGAGGAGGTTACTGACGGGGGAATAACCCTTGTACCGGGACCCTTCGGCTTCGGTACCGGGGTGTATGTGGACGGCGGTAAGGAACAGGTGAGTTTCGACGCTGCCGGAGGTGATTCGTTTAAAACATTGAATCCGAACCCGAGTCTCTTTGAACCCCTAACATGCCCTGATATTGGTGTTATTAAACCTGTATTTTTTTTTACTATTTGAATCCTGAACCCAGTGAACCCAGATACCCACCAGTGCCAAGTAACTAACCCCCCTCCTCCCCCACCAGTGCCAAGTAACCCCCCTCCTCCCCCACCAGTGCCAAGTAACCCCCCCCTCCTCCCCGACAGTGCCAAGTCCACGGAGGCTACAACGAAGACTTGGACTCTTGCTCAGTGAACCCCGCCAACTGCTTTAACGGATTCACCTTCACCATCTGGTCCAGGATTGTTATAACCGACCAAGACTTGAAGAATGTGAACGATACCGACCCGGGCGATTTGAGCTACGGAACCGTCGCCTCTTCTGGTGAGTCTTACAAGTTTATGAACCCTTTGAGTCAGTGTTACAAGTTTATGAACCCTTTGAGTCAGTTTTACAAGTTTCTCAAACCTTTGAGTCAGTGTTACAAGTTTATGAACCCTTTGAGTCAGTATTACAAGTTTATGAACCGTGTGAGTCAGTATTACAAGTTTCTGAACCGTGTGAGTCAGTGTTACAAGTTTCTGAACCGTGTGAGTCAGTATTACAAGTTTCTGAACCGTATGAGTCAGTATTACAAGTTTCTGAACCGTGTGAGTCAGTGTTACAAGTTTCTGAACCGTGTGAGTCAGTATTACAAGTTTCTGAACCGTATGAGTCAGTATTACAAGTTTCTGAACCGTGTGAGTCAGTGTTACAAGTTTCTGAACCGTGTGAGTCAGTATTACAAGTTTCTGAACCGTGTGAATTAATGTTACAAGTTTCTGAACCGTGTGAGTCAGTGTTACAAGTTTCTGAACCGTGTGAGTCAGTGTTACAAGTTTCTGAACCGTGTGAGTCAGTGTTACAAGTTTCTGAACCGTGTGAGTCAGTATTACAAGTTTCTGAACCGTGTGAGTCAGTATTACAAGTTTCTGAACCGTATGAGTCAGTATTACAAGTTTCTGAACCGTGTGAGTCAGTGTTACAAGTTTCCGAACCGTGTGAGTCAGTATTACAAGTTTCTGAACCGTGTGAATTAATGTTACAAGTTTCTGAACCGTGTGAGTCAGTGTTACAAGTTTCTGAACCGTGTGAGTCAGTGTTACAAGTTTCTGAACCGTGTGAGTCAGTATTACAAGTTTCTGAACCGTGTGAGTCAGTATTACAAGTTTCTGAACCGTGTGAGTCAGTGTTACAAGTTTCTGAACCGTGTGAGTCAGTATTACAAGTTTCTGAACCGTGTGAGTCAGTGTTGAAATACCTGCAGGGGGCGACAAGGAAGGTCATCCTGGGATCCGTATCTACAAGTACTCGGTGTGGCTGCACGCGCTGGTGTCAACAGGCGACCTCTACTGGCACACGATGATCCCCTGGCTCACCTACAACGATACCTGGACCAATATAGGCATCCGCTGGTCCCATCCCACCGTCGATGAGGAAGGCATTGAGGTACAGTACATGTCTGGTGCTTTGTCTGTCTGTCTCTCTGTCTCTTGCAACAGCAGCCGTCAGTGATCAAGGAGGTAGGTGGAGAGAGAGAGAGAGAGAGAGAGAGAGATAATAAATGAGTAAATGCATGTCAGCTTGTTAGTCTCTCCCTTTCTCTCTCAACATATCCCTCCTCTCTTTCTCTCCCCCCCCCCCCCCATCCCATCCTCCCTTACCTCTTCCCCCGTCCCTACCATTAATTAACCAAATATGTTTTCCAGCTCTTCATCAACGGAGAACCTGTAGCGAGCACAAGCACTCCCATCTCCGTAGCCGCAGCCAAGGAGCCGCTCTCGCCGTCAGAGATGATGATAGGCTGCCACAGGACCGCCGATGACCTCCTCTACACAGAGTACATCACCGCCGCCTTTGACGAAGTGGCCACCTGGACCAGACGAATTAATGACTCAGAGACGCTCTACTTCCTGGGCGGCTACAGTGAGTAATGGTGGATCATGGTGTGGGGTTATGGTAGGTCATGGTGGGTAAAAGGATAGGTTTTGGTCATAGTATTGGGTGATGGTGGGTGAATATTTACAAAAAAAAAACCCGCCGTATGTACTTAACTACACCCAAAACTTTACAGGTGTGGAATTTGCTGGAGACAACCCGGAAGAGTTCGCCGAGAAGTTGACTGGTGCTGATATGAACGACCCAGAGACAGCGGCCACCATGTACAACGGCCTCAGTGATATGTTCAATACCGAGGTCGCCACCTCTAACACCGAGGAGGTCGATCCCACCAGTGCTACCCCGGGCACTGAGGCCAGTCCTACAGGTGAGGGGTACAGTGCAAGCCTACAGGTGAAGGGTACGGTGCAGGCCTACAGGTGGGTGGTACAGGTGAGGGGTACAGTGCAGGCCTACAGGTGGGTGGTACAGGTGAAGGGTACGGTGCAGGCCTACAGGTGGGTGATACAGGTGAGGGGTACAGTGCAGGCCTACAGGTGAAGGGTACAGTGCAGGCCTACAGGTGGGTGGTACAGGTGAGGGGTACAGTGCAGGCCTACAGGTGGGTGGTACAGATGAAGGGTACGGTGCAGGCCTACAGGTGAGGGGTACAGTGCAGGCCTACAGGTGGGTGATACAGGTGAGGGGTACGGTGCAGGCCTACAGGTAGGTGGTACAGGTGAGGGGTACGGTGCAGGCCTACAGGTGGGTGGTACAGGTGAGGGGTACAGTGCAGGCCAACAGGTGGGTGGTACAGGTGAGGGGTACAGTGCAGGCCTACAGGTGGGTGGTACAGGTGAGGGGTACAGTGCAGGCCTACAGGTGGGTGGTACAGGTGAAGGGTACGGTGCAGGCCTACAGGTGGGTGGTACAGGTGAGGGGTACAGTGCAGGCCTACAGGTGAGGGGTACAGTGCAGTCCTACAGGTGGGTGGTACAGGTGAAGGGTACGGTGCAGGCCTACAGGTGGGTGGTACAGGTGAGGGGTACAGTGCAGGCCTACAGGTGGGTGGTACAGGTGAAGGGTACGGTGCAGGCCTACAGGTGGGTGGTACAGATGAAGGGTACGGTGCAGGCCTACAGGTGGGTGGTACAGGTGAGGGGTACGGTGCAGGCCTACAGGTGGGTGGTACAGGTGAGGGGTACGGTGCAGGCCTACAGGTGGGTGGTACAGGTGAGGGGTACGGTGCAGGCCTACAGGTGGGTGATACAGGTGAGGGGTACAGTGCAGGCCTACAGGTGGGTGGTACAGATGAAGGGTACGGTGCAGGCCTACAGGTGGGTGGTACAGGTGAGGGGTACAGTGCAGGCCTACAGGTGGGTGGTACAGGTGAAGGGTACCGTGCAGGCCTACAGGTGGGTGGTACAGGTGAAGGGTACGGTGCAGGCCTACAGGTGGGTGGTACAGATGAAGGGTACGGTGCAGGCCTACAGGTGGGTGGTACAGGTGAGGGGTACGGTGCAGGCTTACAGGTGGGTGGTACAGGTGAGGGGTACGGTGCAGGCCTACAGGTGGGTGGTACAGGTGAGGGGTACGGTGCAGGCCTACAGGTGGGTGGTACAGGTGAAGGGTGCGGTGCAGGCCTACAGGTGGGTGGTACAGGTGAGGGGTACAGTGCAGGCCTACAGGTTTGGTCAGTTTGGTATGTACCAAAACTGTGTGTAACATTTATAATTATGGTACAGTACCGTTGTTATGATGGTAGAGTATACTTATAGTGTGGTTGTACCTCGGCAGACACAGCGCCGTCGTCTACCGCCATGCCGATCACGAAGAATATGAAGGTGTTTGAGAAGTTCGTTGAGGCGTTCAACTCAGCCACCGACGACAGCAAAGTCCCCAAGAACATCGATCTTCAGCTTACCAAGAAGATCTTTGTAAGTTAGACAGAAAGAGAGAGAGAGAGAGTGTGTGTGTGTGTGTGTGTGTGTGTGTGTGTGTCCATCTATTTCATCAACACTTTGTCTACACTCAGCTGTTCATCGAGGCAGCGAGCACCTTGTTTGGGGAGAGCAACGTGGACAAGATGAAGACGTTGCAGATGAAGAAGGACAACCCCGGGTCAGCTAAGATGATGGGCGACCTCACCCGCTGGATCAGGAACATCATGCATCAGGTCATCTACGAGAACTCCACTCAACACGTAGAGATTAACAAGATTACTAAGAACAAGAGTTAGTACTGTAGCGAGTTCCTTTCATAGCAGTCATTGTATGATGTATATTATTGTATTATCATGTATTAAATTATGTATATCCTGTAATCATTGTAATGTGTGTTGTGCTGTATTATCAAGTATGAATGTTGTATCTATAGTGGTTCTTGTATTTCCCTGTATTAATGTATAATCTGTGTTGTATTAGACTTTATATCAAATGATTTAAATTGTCTTTTGGTCATTATATCATCATACACCAACGTTGTATATTGTGATTATTATGTTGCATTAATGTTACATCTGTGTTGTATCAGAGGTTGTATGTTGTTTCTTGACAGTTGTGGTGGCCACTAAGCGGAACGTCAGTGAATGGGCAGCCAGTAATGACCCTTATATCACGTCTCCAAACTACAAGGCAATAGGTCATCCAGTTGGTTGGAATTATCCTATTGACCGAGCGGCAGGTAAGGTCATACCCTATTGACCGAGCGGCAGGACCGAGCGGCAGGTAAAGTCATACACGAGGGTAGAAATTGAGATCCTGGGTTAGTTTAATGGGGTCGTGTTGTGGGTTGGGGTCATGGGTGAAGGTATAGGCTGGGGTCATGGGTGATGGTATAGGCTGGGGTCATGGGATAGTGCTGTGGGTTGGGGTCATTGGTGAAGGTATAGGCTGGGGTCATGGGTGATGGTATAGGCTGGGGTCATGGGTGAGTGCTGTGGGTTGGGGTCATGGGGTAGTGCTATGGGCTGGGGTCATGGGTTAAGTCACAGGGCCCCCACAGGTTAACCATACAATGTGTTTCCCTCTACAGTATGCATCAAGATGATTGACGCGGACAAGTGTGGACGACGGGCCGTGAATGTGGTTATCCTCTACTCCCGCACCTACCACCTCATGGCCTCCACCAAGGTCAACGAGGCGTAAGTATCTTTATGTGATGTAACCTTTGATGATGATGTGTGTGTGTGGTTGGTCACGATATTATTTTGGGCTCCGTAGGTACATTATAATCGTCGTCTTCACACACACATTCATATACACTGTTGACACAAGTCTTTCCTCACCCTCAGGAGAATGCCGTCCTCCCACTACTACGTTATCGACTCCCGCACCATCACAGTGGACGTTACCTGTGACCCTGTGCTTAATGAGTTCGGCGGAATCGACCCCACCGTTCCGAGCTGCAAACCCACACCCGAGGCTTTAAAGAGATTCCCAGTCAAGTTCAAGCTGAGGCACATCATGACCAATGTATATAAGACCAGGTCCTTGAAGTTCCACCAAGAAGATATGGACAGACAGGTAAGGAGAGAGAGAGAGAGAGAGAGTTTTGATAATATATACAGTTCCACGAGAAGGAATGAGTGAGACAAGCGAGAAATGAGCAGAATTTTAGAGAGACGGGAAAGTACTGTACAATATCTCAATAAAGTATCTGTCAGGATGGGTCCAATGACTTCTGAAATGATACATGCAAATCTTGATGTCCCGGGAGGGTTGGTATGCGTGGCTGTGTCCCGGGAGAGTTGGTATGCGTGGCTCTGTGTCCCGGGAGGGTTGGTATGTGTGGGTCTGTGTTCCTGGAGGGTTGGTATGTGTGGCTCTGTGTCCCGGGAGGGTTGGTATGCGTGGCTCTGTGTCCCGGGAGGGTTGGTATTCGTGGGTCTGTGTCCCGGGAGGGTTGGTATGCGTGGCTCTGTGTCCCGGGAGGGTTGGTATGCGTGGCTCTGTGTCCCGGGAGGGTTGGTATGTGTGGGTCTGTGTTCCTGGAGGGTTGGTATGTGTGGCTCTGTGTCCCGGGAGGGTTGGTATGCGTGGCACTGTGTTCCGGGAGGGTTGGTATGCGTGGCTCCGTGTCCCGGGAGGGTTGGTATGTGTGGGTCTGTGTTCCACGAGGGTTGGTATGTGTGGTTCTGTGTCCTGGGAGGGTTGGTATGCGTGGCACTGTGTCCCGGGAGGGTTGGTATGTGTGGCTCTGTGTCCCGGGAGGGTTGGTATGTGTGGCTCTGTGTCCCGGGAGGGTTGGTATGCGTGGCTCTGTGTCCCGGGAGGGTTGGTATGTGTGGCTCTGTGTCCCGGGAGGGTTGGTATGTGTGGCTCTGTGTCCCGGGAGGGTTGGTATGCGTGGCTCTGTGTCCCGGGAGGGTTGGTATGCGTGGCTGTGTCCCCGGAGGGTTGGTATGCGTGGCTCTGTGTCCCGGGAGGGTTGGTATGTGTGGCTCTGTGTCCTGGGAGGGTTGGTATGTGTGGCTCTGTGTCCCAGGAGGGTTGGTATGCGTGGCTCTATGTCCCGGGAGGGTTGGTATGCGTGGCTCTGTGTCCCGGGAGGGTTGGTATGTGTGGCTCTGTGTCCCGGGAGGGTTGGTATGTGTGGCTCTGTGTCCCGGGAGGGTTGGTATGCGTGGCTCTGTGTCCCGGGAGGGTTGGTATGCGTGGCTGTGTCCCTGGAGGGTTGGTATGTGTGGCTCTGTGTCCCGGGAGGGTTGGTATGTGTGGCTCTGTGTCCCGGGAGGGTTGGTATGCGTGGCTCTGTGTCCCAGGAGGGTTGGTATGCGTGGGTCTGTGTCCCGGGAGGGTTGGTATGCGTGGCTCTGTGTCCCGGGAGGGTTGGTATGCGTGGGTCTGTGTCCCGGGAGGGTTGGCATGCGTGGCTCTGTGTCCCAGGAGGGTTGGTATGCGTGGCTGTGTCCCGGGAGGGTTGGTATGTGTGGCTCTGTGTCCCAGGAGGGTTAGTATGCGTGGCTGTGTCCCGGGAGGGTTGGTATGCGTGGCTCTTGTGTCCCAGGAGGGTTAGTATGCGTGGCTGTGTCCCGGGAGGGTTGGTATGCGTGGCTCTGTGTCCCGGGAGGGTTGGTATGTGTGGCTCTGTGTCCCAGGAGGGTTAGTATGCATGGGTCTGTGTCCCGGGAGGGTTGGTATGCGTGGCTGTGTCCCGGGAGGATTAGTATGCGTGGCTGTGTCCCGGGAGGGTTGGTATACATGGCTGTGTCCCGGGAGGGTTGGTATGCGTGGCTCTGTGTCCCGGGAGGATTAGTATGCGTGGCTGTGTCCCGGGAGGGTTGGTATGCATGGCTCTGTGTCCCGGGAGGGTTGGTATGCGTGGCTGTGTCCCGGGAGGGTTGGTATGCATGGCTCAGTAAAATACATTTGGTAACCGAACATCATATTAATTACTCTCAAATAAATACACATTACATTACTTATGTTAAACTATATACCGAAGTAAATGGATGAGCCAATATCTATCATCTGTGGTCTCATAATGTTTCACACAGAGTGGACAGATACTTGTTTGAGATGGTGGACATCCAGTCAGCTTCAAGTTAAGATGCATATTATTTACCATTTGTACAAAATTAAGGCTCTCAGACTCTACCAATGACACCCCTTTTTGTCAATACCTACACCCCATCCAAACCACTAACCACGCTCTCCCTTCTATACCACTAACCACGTCCCCCTTTGTACCCCTAACCACGCCCTCCCCTCTTTACCACTAACCACGCCCCCCTTCTCTATACCACTAACCACGTCCCCCCCCCTATACCACTAACCACGTCCCCCTTTGTACCCCTAACCACGCCCTCCCCTCTTTACCCCTAACCACGCCCTCCCCTCTTTACCACTAACCACGCCCCCTTCTCTATACCACTAACCACGTCCCCCCCTATACCACTAACCACGTCCCCCTTTGTACCCCTAACCACGCCCTCCCCTCTTTACCCCTAACCACGCCCTCCCCTCTTTACCACTAACCACGCCCCCCTTCTCTACACCACTAACCACGTCCCCCCCTATACCACTAACCACGTCCCCCTCTGTACCCCTAACCACGCTCTCCCTTCTTTACCACTAACCACGCCCCCTTCTCTATACCACTAACCATCCCCCCCCTATACCACTAACCACGTCCCCCTTTGTACCCCTAGCCACGCCCTCCCCTCTTTACCCCTAACCACGCCCTCCCCTCTTTACCACTAACCACGCCCCCCTTCTCTATACCACTAACCACGTCCCCCTCTGTACCCCTAACCACGCTCTCCCTTCTTTACCACTAACCACGCCCCCTTCTCTATACCACTAACCATCCCCCCCCCCTATACCACTAACCACGTCTTCTATTTTAATAACCACTCCCTCTCGCTAACCACACCCTTCATCACGCCCTTACAGATCGAGCAGCGTTACTGTGCTTGGTGGAACACTGAGCTGGGAGACTTCGGAGTGTGGGACACTAATGGCTGCTTCATGTTGTACACCACAGAGACGTATACCAAATGCGCCTGTACACAACTCGGCACCTTCTCTGTGGTCGCTAGGAAGACGGAGCCCAAGGTAATGTTGTGGTCACTCTGGCAATGTTTTTTAGTCTTTGTTTTCCTCTATATGATGTAGATTATCTCTCCGTTCCTTCTTTCCTGTTTCTTCTTTGTTTTCTCTACGTTATCTCTTGTTTCTCTATTCTTCCTTCTTTCCTGTTTCTCTCTCTGCTTCCCGTTCCCAGACGCTAAGGAAATGTCTTTGGGTTTTTATCTCATATCTTGGAAACTATAAAATTTTATCCACATCCTCCCTATGAATCCCTGGTACCTTCTGTCCACACATATGTTAAGAATACGTAACGTCTTCCTATTGTTTTTAGCTAATTGATAGATGTTATGGATAAGTGGTTTATTCTCCTCTCCTCTCCTGAAGGCCAGAAACCATTGTGTGTGTCGTTCTTCTTCAGGAGGTGCCCCCGGAGAACATGTGGCTGACGATACTGCGCTACATTGGTTACTGCGTCTCCTTCCTCTTCCTCATCATGTACATCATCATCGTTCTCCTCTCCAGGTAAGATAAGTCAGGTGCCTTTAAGAGTAGTTAAGCGAGTCATCAGCTAGGGGTAAAGGTAGATCAGGTCAGTGTCACAAGGTATATTAAACGTGTAGTGGAATATAGTCAACATAAGGTAGCTCTGAGGAACACGGTGGTGGGGGTGGTGTGAGGAGGGATCAGAGGGGGCAGGAGGGGGGAGGTATACTGTTTAAGATGAACAAGAGTTGGTCATCAGCTGGTTAGTGAGGGGCGGCCTGCCAGTCACGAGAAGGTCTGCCGTTATATCACTGTTGTCCAGCTCTGTGTACTTTGGGGTAAGCTTGGACGAGACACTGGGATTGTGATACACTCATTGTAACCTAACCTAACCTCTACCCTACCCTAACCTAGCCTAACCTCTACCCTACCCTACCCTAACCTACCCTACCCTAACCTAATCTAACCTAACCTAACCTAACATCTACCCTAACCTACCCTCTACCCTACCCTACCCTAACCTCTACCCTAACCTAACCTAACCTAGCCTAACCTCTACCCTACCCTAACCTAACCTCTACTCTACCCTAACCTCTACCCTACCCTAACCTACCCTACCCTAACCTAATCTAACCTAACCTAACCTCTACCCTAACCTACCCTACCCTAACCTAATCTAACCTGTACCCTAACCTAACCTCTACCCTACCCTAACCTCTACCCTACCCTAACCTAACCTAACCCAACCCAACCTTTCATCCACAGCGACCTAAAGGACATGTTCCACGTGATGGGCGTGAACCTGTCAGTGGCCGTGCTGTTGGGCGCCGTGTTCATGCTGGTGAGCGACGTACATAGCATCCGTGACGACAGACATACGTGCACCGCCATAGGGACCTTGATCCATTACTTCTACCAGTCTGCCGGTGCCTGGATCTTTACCCTCGGCATCGCCTCCTTCAGCGCCATCACGTCTGGTAAGTGAGAGAGAGATAGTGATGGGAGGGGATGGAAGGAATGTGCAATTGTGGGAGAATATAGGGGACTGATGGAGAAAGAGAGAGAGAGAGAGAGAATTTTCGAGTGTGTGATAGTATGAAGAAGTATATGGGACTATGTGGGAATGCGTGGTAGTATGTGGACATATGTGGAAGAGTGTTTAGGAGTAAGAAAATGGTGGTGGAGAGGTGGATGCTGTTTATGGTCACATTAATATGAAGATTATGAATAATAAACTAATGTATCATCCTTAACGTTATAAATGACCACACACACACACACACACACACACACACACACCAGGACCAGTACCATGCTAGCAGGTCATGGCAACACTCTGATCATAGATTCCTCCTACAGGCGTGATAGGAGGCCGTCTCCGGGTGTACCTCCCCATCTCCTGGGGTATGCCTCTCATCTCCGTGGGCCTCACCTACTTGCTGTTCCTGCTGGACCTTGGAGAAGACCCACGCTGTTTTATCTCCTGGGAGAACCCCGCCAAGTACGTCTTCTTCTCCTTCCAGCTCCTCTTCGTCTTCGTCTCACTCATCTGCGCCATCGTCGTCTTGACTAACATGTCCACACCAGCTCTCAGGTCTGTAGGAAATTAAGAATATACAAAAAAAAATACAAATTCCTCAATCTACAGTGAATCTATACCAATAAAGGATGTCCACAAAGTCCTATTGGGATTTTATGGACACCCTGTATATATTTATCTGAAATTGAACCCAAGTTTATATCTTTATCTGAATGAAATAACTACCTGTATGTGTTAAAGTGACTATAGAACGTGACTGTAACTACTTCCTGTCCCCGCTAGGAAAGACAACCTGATTGATGACTACGGATCGTTCTGTCGTGGGGCGGCGATGGTGATGCTCTTCTTCGACCTGACCTGGATCTTCGGCTTCTTCTGTTATGTCCGTCTGGGCTTCACTGGTCCAGACTTTTACCCAATCTTCCAAGTACTCAACTCCTGGACGGTAAGTGGAGGGGGAAGGGAGGGAAGGAGAAGAGAGAGGGAGGGAGGGAGAGAAGGAAGAATAAGGACGAAAGAAGAGAGAATTAGGAGGAGGGAGAGGCAGGGAAGAAGAAAGAATGAGAACGAGAGGGGGAGAGAATGAGGGGGACGGAGAAGAGAAAGAATGAGGAAGAGAGAAGAGAGGAAAATAAGGGAAGGAGAAGGAGAGGAAGGGGAAAAAGAATGAAGAGGAAGATAAGGGAAGAAGAAAAATCAGAAAGAAAACAGCTAGAAATGATGAAGGATTAATTTAACACATTCAATGGGTCTTAATCTTACCCTGTAGAGAACTTCTGGTTAATATTGACGACTGACCCGCCGAAGCAATATTTATTTTGGTACATATTTTCTTACTATGTTATTCTCTCTATATATTAGAGGTGTTGTTATTGCGGTTATTTTTGTTATATTATAGGTGTTATTGCGGTTATTTTTGTTATATTATAGGTGTTATTGCGGTTATTTTTGTGTTATTTAAACCCATGTTTTTCTCTCCCTCAGGGCCTGATCATCTTCCTGTTCATTGGTTTATCGTCAAGGAGATTTAAGATGGTGCTCGCTGGCCAGGCTAAGATGAGAGTAAGTGTGTGTGTGTGTGTGTGTGTGTGTGTGAGTGAGAGGACGGAGGGGGTGATTTTCCACTGGTGTCCTTAACTCTCCCCTACAACCATTATCATCAGCACACACACACACACACACACACACACACACACACACATTCTGTAAGCATTGCCTTAGGTATTTCCAGTAATACTTTCCAGTCTTTAACACCCAACACTGCTGCTCCTGACGGTACCTGATGATGACTCTCCTACAGCGTCAGATGTTGCTTGGGTACGCCTTCGGGGCTCCTGGAGATGACGACACGACTGGACTAGGCTCCCCACACGACCAGAGAAGTAAAACCTCCAGCCCTTCTGCAAGTGGTAGATCATCACCTCTTACTCCCTCCAAGGTACGTCTCTCTCTCTCTCTCTCTCTCTCTCTCTCTCTCTCTCTCTCTCTCTCTCTCTCTCTCTCTCTCTCTCTCTCTCTCTCTCTCTCTCTCTCTCTCTTGAATAATGATAGTAATAACATCAGCATTAATGATCAAATTAATAATAATGATCAACTAAGTCACCTCACTATGTCGTCCTCTCATCCTCCCTCACAGCTGGAGGTAGAGAGGCCTCGATCCAGCCCAACTGACTCCCACCTGAAGCCTCCCACCAAGAGCCAGGTCCGTTGTGTTCTCCTGTGTGTGTGTGTGCCTCTCTCTCACCCCTCACTACCTCCCCCACATTATGAGCTCTCCCCTCACATCTTTCCACCTATAACTCATAACTTAAAAGGTTATATATATGTTTATCTTTCTGTCTATAATACACACAACTCCTATAATTACTGTCAGCCATTACAGTCTATAACACCAGTTGTTCTGTGTACAGGTGGCTGGTCGGCCTGGCTCCCGTCCTCACTCCTCCAACTTATAACAACACTGGTAGATGCATCAACCCGCCGCCTCATTTATACCAGAGGAAAAAAACACCAACTAGCAACTCCACAAAATATGACCCAATGGCAAATACACGAAAAAATCCTAATTGGTATCCACTTAGAAGAAAGCCAATAGGAAGCCATGGAAGAAGATACTAACTGGTAACCAATAGGAAACCACAGAGGAAAATACTAACTGGTAACTGGGAACCAATAGGAAACCATGGAGGAAAATACTAACTGGTAACTGGGAATCAATAGGAAACCATGGAGGAAAATACTAACTGGTAGCCAATAGGAAACCACAGAGGAAAATACTAACTAGTAACTGGGAACCAATAGGAAACCACGGAGGAAAATACTAACTGGTAACTGGTAACCAATAGGAAACCATGGAGGAAAATACTAACTGGTAGCCAATAGGAAGCCACAGAGGAAAATACTAACTGGTAGCCAATAGGAAACCCGAAAATTATATGTTGTGTGGACGG
>CAUDMG010000982.1:2117500-2330000 GCA_958450375.1 Homarus gammarus | reverse complement strand
GTTAAAAGCCCTCACACACACACACACACACACACTGTACATGTCCTGGGCAAGACGTTAAAAGGCCTAACACTCACACACACACACACACACACACACTGTACATGTCCTGGGCAAGACGTTAAAAGGCCTAACACACACACACACACACACACACACTGTACATGTCCTGGGCAAGACGTTAAAAGGCCTAACACACACACACACACACACACACTGTACATGTCCTGGGCAAGACCTTAAAAGGCCTAACACTCACACACACACACACACACACTATAAGCCTCAGCACGGAACCACCACAACCACGGCTGACTATGGTGAGTGAATGTGTTTACTTTACTGAGTGTCCTTCACCTCTATTGTGTTAAACTCCAACACCATCTCCAACACTAGCTCCACCACCAGCTCCACCACCAGCTCCACCACCAGCTATACCACCACCACACCTTAGCTTCACCACCACCACTACCACCTTAGCTGCACCACCACCACCACACCTTAGCTGCACCACCACCACCACACCTTAGCTTCATCACCACCACCACACCTTAGCTTCATCACCACCACCACACCTTAGCTTCACCACTACCACCTTAGCTTCACCACCACCACTACCACCTTAGCTTCATCACCACCACTACCACCTTAGCTTCATCACCACCACCACACCTTAGCTTCACCACCACCACCACACCTTAGCTTCATCACCACCACCACACCTTAGCTTCATCACCACCACCACACCTTAGCTTCACCACTACCACCTTAGCTTCACCACCACCACTACCACCTTAGCTTCATCACCACCACCACACCTTAGCTTCACCACCACCACCACACCTTAGCTTCACCACTACCACCACACCTTAGCTTCATCACCACCACCACACCTTAGCTTCATCACCACCACCACACCTTAGCTTCACCACTACCACCTTAGCTTCACCACCACCACTACCACCTTAGCTTCATCACCACCACCACACCTTAGCTTCACCACCACCACCACACCTTAGCTTCATCACCACCACCACACCTTAGCTTCACCACTACCACCACACCTTAGCTTCACCACTACCACCACACCTTAGCTTCACCACCACCACCACACCTTAGCTTCATCACCACCACCACACCTTAGGTTCACCACTACCACCTTAGCTTCACCACCACCACCACACCTTAGCTTCATCACCACCACCACACCTTAGCTTCACCACTACCACCTTAGCTTCACCACCAGCACCACACCTTAGCTTCACCACCACCACCACACCTTAGCTTCACCACTACCACCTTAGCTTCACCACCAGCACCACACCTTAGCTTCACCACCACCACCACACCTTAGCTTCACCACTACCGCCTTAGCTTCACCACCAGCTCCACACCTTAGCTTCACGTTAACAATAAATCTTGTTCATCTGATTTGTGACTTAACTTCCCGACATAAGAGAGACTAACTCGACCATTGTGTCAGACAGCTGGCTGGGTTAGTAAATAATACCACTAGGTTAGGTTAAGTACGTTAGAGGTTAGTTTAGGTTAGGTTAAGTACGTTAGAGGTTAGTTTAGGTTAGGTTAAGTACGTTAGAGGTTAGTTTAGGTTAGGTTAAGTACGTTAGAGGTTAGTTTAGGTTAGGTTAAGTACGTTAGAGATTAGTTTAGGTTAGGTTAAGTACGTTAGAGGTTAGTTTAGGTTAGGTTAAGTACGTTAGAGGTTAGTTTAGGTTAGGTTAAGTACGTTAGAGGTTAGTTTAGGTTAGGTTAAGTACGTTAGAGGTTAGTTTAGGTTAGGTTAAGTACGTTAGAGGTTAGTTTAGGTTAGGTTAAGTACGTTAGAGGTTAGTTTAGGTTAGGTTAAGTACGTTAGAGGTTAGTTTAGGTTAGGTTAAGTACGTTAGAGGTTAGTTTAGGTTAGGTTAAGTACGTTAGAGGTTAGTTTAGGTTAGGTTAAGTACGTTAGAGGTTAGTTTAGGTTAGGTTAAGTACGTTAGAGGTTAGTTTAGGTTAGGTTAAGTACGTTAGAGGTTAGTTTAGGTTAGGTTAAGTACGTTAGAGGTTAGTTTAGGTTAGGTTAAGTACGTTAGAGGTTAGTTTAGGTTAGGTTAAGTACGTTAGAGGTTAGTTTAGGTTAGGTTAAGTACGTTAGAGGTTAGTTTAGGTTAGGTTAAGTACGTTAGAGGTTAGTTTAGGTTAGGTTAAGTACGTTAGAGGTTAGTTTAGGTTAGGTTAAGTACGTTAGAGGTTAGTTTAGGTTAGGTTAAGTACATTAGAGGTTAGTTTAGGTTAGGTTAAATAAGTTAGGTATGCCTAGAGGTTAGTTTAGATGGGTTAGGTTAGGCTAGTTTAGGTTCATATTTCATTCAACTAAAAGTTTTTTGAGTTGCGTTAAATACATAGATAAACAACCAGAAACGTGTTAACACCTGTACAGTACACAGCAAGGACTATCATATATTAACACACCAAACAATCATCAGGTCCCACCGAGATTCGAACTCGGATTTCTGGATTCAAAGCCCAGGGTGCTAGCCATTACACCATGGGACCAGCTGATTTATCTATGATAGGTCACTCGAGAGGATGGCCGCCCTAACCAATGGTGCCAGATGATTCTCAACCTTACGTAACCAGTGGTGCCAGATGAGCCATAACCTAACATGAGGTATATGTTGAGTGGTTATATACTGTATATATTTCCAGGTGGCATCGAGAGGCACCGCAGACACTGGCCTGACTGCTGCACCAACAACAAGAACATCGTCAGCAGCAGCGCAGGCCCCTCACCACTTCATGCAGCAGACTCCACATTACCAGCAGCAGACTCACCCTCACCACCAGCAGACTCACCCTCACCACCAGCAGACTCACCCTCACCACCAGCAGACTCACCCTCACCACCAGCAGACTCACCCTCACCAGCAGACTCACCCTCACCAGCAGACTCGCTACTCCATGTAAACAACAGGCCCGAGGGCGTGTTGGTCGAGCCACTTGTGATGAATTTTATCATTTATCTTTTGCTTACACTTGTCTCTCAGCGTTCCCTCCTCTCAACCAATCACAAGTAAAGTAGAGAACAATATTACCACCTCGCATCACTATTGGCTCGTGATAACCTTTGTATACCCCGGAGTGATGACAGAGTAAAAGAGTGAGTAAGAAAGAGTGAGAGAATGTGTGTGAAAGTGTGAAAATTAGTACCACATAGTTTTGGCTCTTTATCTTATTATTTATTTATCTTTACTTATCATGATTTCTTCCCTCTCTCCCTCTCCTTCCTCCCCCCCTCCCTCCTTCCTCTGTGTGTGTCTTTAAACAGATCCGACTGAGCAGTTACCGACTACTGGAGCCCCTCACATCTTCCCTGATGCTGATGTACACGGTGAGTTATCTCTCTCTCTCTCTCTCTCTCTCTCTCTCTCTCTCTCTCTCTCTCTCTCTCTCTCTCTCTCATTCATCTATTTTCATCTACTAGCTATAACTATGTTCCTATCTGACTCTTTATACATCTAAATTTTCCTTTCATTTCTAACTGTATCTATCTATATCAAATTAACTATATCTAATTATTTATATTTACTTATCTATATCTAATTTAATCTGTTTGTGTATAAGTATCTATCTTGGCTGGCTATTGACACTACCTGGGCCTTGGCTAGTTATTGACACTACCTGGGCCTTGGCTAGTTATTGACACTACCTGGGCCTTGGCTAGTTATTGACACTACCTGGGCCTTGGCTAGCTATTGACACTACCTGGGCCTTGGCTAGTTATTGACACAACTCGGGCCTTGGCTAGCTATTAACACTACCTGGGCCTTGGCTAGCTATTGACACAACTCGGGCCTTGGCTAGCTATTAACACTACCTGGGCCTTGGCTAGCTATTGACACTACTTGGGCCTTGGCTAGCTATTGACACTACTTGGGCCTTGGCTAGTTATTGACACAACTCGGGCCTTGGCTAGTTATTGACACTACCTGGGCCTTGGCTAGTTATTGACACTACCTGGGCCTTGGCTAGTTATTGACACTATCTGGGCCTTGGGTAGCTATTGACACTACTTGGGCCTTGGCTAGCTATTGACACTACCTGGGCCTTGGGTAGCTATTGACACTACTTGGGCCTTGGCTAGCTATTGACACTACTAGTTGCAGGAAGAAGGATGAAGTAACTCGCCACCTTTCTCAACTCAACACACTGTACTGAGGCAGATTATTTGTAGTAGTAATTATTAGCGTTGACCTTAAGTGATAAGAAATTAACATAACACCACCTAACCTAATCTTACCTAACCTAACCTAACCTAACCTAACATAACCTAACCTAACCTTCGTGGTCCGTTATTCAGGCCAGGAGTACGCAATGACCACGGACCTACACATACCGTACATACACCTGATGATGAAAGATGTTAATGACGTCGGTAACAACTATGAGCTGATCGATGGTCCTTTTGGCTTTGGCTACGGGATTGATATTAACGCCGAGAAACAACAGGTGAGTGGCGGTGTTTGTACAGTAATTATGATGATGTATACTGTAAAATTTAACCTTGATTCACTCTCACTCTCCATACCCTCTCCCACTCTTCTCTTCCCCACTCTTCCCTCTCCCTCACCCACTCAACAGTGTCAAAGCATGACGACCACTACTGATGATGGAGACTGTGCCTACGACCCGATCAAATGTAACAATGGTGTCAGCTTCAGTATCTGGGAGAGGATCATCTCTACCCTAGACGAGTTCTTCGGCTCCCACAAGATGGAGGACTTCCCGAAGAAGTACATCATCTCTACTGGTAAGTTTCAGTGGATCAGTTATATAAGGCTGTTTTAGCCACTCTGTTACACTGGTTAGCTTCACTGGGTGGTTTATTGCTCTTAATGAAGCTCAGTATAACCCTCTCACCTACAGTATAACCCTCTCACCTACAGTATAACCCTCTCACCTACAGTATAACCCTCCCACCTACAGTATAACCCTCCCACCTACAGTATAACCCTCTCACCTACAGTATAACCCTCCCACCTACAGTATAACCCTCCCACCTACAGTATAACCCTCCCACCTACAGTATAACCCTCTCACCTACAGTATAACCCTCCCACCTACAGTATAACCCTCCCACCTACAGTATAACCCTCTCACCTACAGTATAACCCTCTCACCTACAGTATAACCCTCTCACCTACAGTATAACCCTCTCACCTACAGTATAACCCTCCCACCTACAGTATAACCCTCTCACCCACAGTATAACCCTCTCACCTACAGTATAACCCTCTCACCTACAGTATAACCCTCTCACCTACAGTATAACCCTCTCACCTACACAGAGAATATAACCCAGTATACCCAACAGGTGGAGACATGATGGGTCACCCTGGTATAGCGTTATATCACCATGGGTTGTTCGTCGTGGGTCTGGTTTCTACTGGTGAGAAGTACTGGACAGAGAAGGTGGTGGGCGCCGTGTTTAATGATACCTGGACAAATATTGGTATGCGCTGGGACTCTGACCTGGGCCTCGAGGTGAGTACTGTTTTATCTAGTTTTGGTTTATGTGGTTGAGTACTGTTTTATCTAGTTTTGGTTTATGTGGTTGAGTACTGTTTTATCTAGTTTTGGTTTATGTGGTTGAGTACTGTTTTATCTAGTTTTGGTTTATGTGGTTGAGTACTGTTTTATCTAGTTTTGGTTTATGTGGTTGAGTACTGTTTTATCTAGTTTTGGTTTATGTGGTTGAGTACTGTTTTATCTAGTTTTGGTTTATGTGGTTGAGTACTGTTTTATCTAGTTTTGGTTTATGTGGTTGAGTACTGTTTTATCTAGTTTTGGTTTATGTGGTTGAGTACTGTTTTATCTAGTTTGGTTTATGTGTTTGAGTACTGTTTTAATATACCACAGGTGAGATTCATGACTCACGCTTTGTAATCTTCCTTTACAGTTGCTGATTAATGACAGGATTGTGGCTTACAGTACAGAAGGTATTAGTGTGACCGCTCTGCCGCCCCTCGACCCACCTGAGCTGATGATAGGTTGCCACAAGACCTCAACCGATACCACCTACCGCCACTACCACACTGCCCAGCTAGATGAGTTCGCTTGGTGGAATAGACGTCTGGTTGATGAGGATGTTATCTACTTCCTCGGTGGCTATGGTGGGTTGTGGGTGTGGGTAGGAGAGAGAAAGTGGAAGAGAGGAGACAGGGTAGAATAGAGAAAGAGTTAAGAAAGAAAAAAGATAGAGAGAAAGGGTGTAAGAGAGAGTGACAGAGAGAGAGAGATATTTTCGTAATTTATCTCCCTATCTCAGGACATTAATCACCCTATCTTCTTCTCCTGCCGCGGCCACAGAGGGAGAGAGCGAGAACATAGACCCAGATGAGTTCGCCACCATGCTGAACAGGACCCACCTAAACGACCCTGTACAGTTGGCAGTGGCGGCCTCGGTGCTGGAAGAAATGACGAGGGCGACTAGTGACGACCCCTTCAACGCCTCCACCGCTACTGACGAAGGTGGGATAGATAAGCAGGAGGAGTGTAAGGAAGGGAGGAAGGAAGGGAGGGAAAAATAGGAAAGGAGAATATTATTATTATTATTATTATTATTATTATTATTATTATTATTTACACACAGAACGAAAGGCGAAGATCGAATCGTTTAATATAACGTTAGAGAGCGTCAAGAAGATGACTGACCCCAAGTTCGTCCCTCGCTGTATACTGGAGAAAGACCTCGAGAGATCCATGGTGAGTCTCTCTCTCTCTCTACCTGTATGTGAGTGTGTGTGTCTAGTCCCTCTCTTCCTCTGTATGTGAGTGTGTGTGTGTCTAGCCCCTCTCTTCCTCTGTATGTGAGTGTGTGTGTCTAGCCCCTCTCTTCCTCTGTATGTGAGTGTGTGTGTCTAGCCCCTCTCTCCCTCTGTATGTGAGTGAGTGTGTCTAGCCCCTCTCTCCCTCTGTATGTGAGTGAGTGTGTCTAGCCCCTCTCTCCCTCTGTATGTGAGTGTGTGTGTCTAGCCCCTCTCTTCCTCTGTATGTGAGTGTGTGTGTCTAGCCCCTCTCTTCCTCTGTATGTGAGTGTGTGTGTCTAGCCCCTCTCTTCCTCTGTATGTGAGTGTGTGTGTCTAGCCCCTCTCTTCCTCTGTATGTGACTGTGTGTGTCTAGCCCCTCTCTCCCTCTGTATGTGAGTGTGTGTTTCTAGCCCCTCTCTTCCTCTGTATGTGAGTGTGTGTGTCTAGCCCCTCTCTTCCTCTGTATGTGAGTGTGTGTGTCTAGCCCCTCTCTCCCTCTGTATGTGAGTGTGTGTGTCTAGCCCCTCTCTTCCTCTGTATGTGAGTGTGTGTGTCTAGCCCCTCTCTTCCTCTGTATGTGAGTGTGTGTGTCTAGCCCCTCTCTTCCTCTGTATGTGAGTGTGTGTGTCTAGCCCCTCTCTTCCTCTGCATGTGAGTGTGTGTGTCTAGCCCCTCTCTTCCCCTGTATGTGAGTGTGTGTGTCTAGCCCCTCTCTTCCTCTGTATGTGAGTGTGTGTGTCTAGCCCCTCTCTTCCTCTGCATGTGAGTGTGTGTGTCTAGCGCCTCTCTTCCTCTGTATGTGAGTGTGTGTGTCTAGCCCCTCTCTTCCTCTGTATGTGAGTGTGTGTGTCTAGCCCCTCTCTTCCTCTGTATGTGAGTGTGTGTGTCTAGCCCCTCTCTTCCTCTGTATGTGAGTGTTTGTGTCTAGCCCCTCTCTCCCTCTGCATGTGAGTGTGTGTGTCTAGCCCCTCTCTTCCTCTGTATGTGAGTGTGTGTGTCTAGCCCCTCTCTCCCTCTGCATGTGTGTTTCTCTGTGGTAAATAACAATACTATAATAACCCACTACAGGATTATTTCCACCGTGTTCCTGACAGACGATCATCAAAGTGATAAACAACTTGATGGACGAGAGTAAGAAAGAGGACTGGTTGTTGTATGAGGAGGAGCACGGGAAAGACGTCTTCCTCTTGTGTCAGTACATGAGAGGTTACCTTCACGCCGTCTACCAGGGCCTACTGTGTAACAACACCCAAAGTGGTCACACCGTGGAGCTGTCTGAAATGTGTAAGTGTAGTGGTGTACTGTGGTGGTAGTGTGGTGGTGGTGGTGGTGTGGTAGGATGGTAGTGTGGCAGTGTGGTGGAGGTAGTGTGGTAGGGTGGTGGTGGTGGTGTGGTAGGATGGTAGTTTGGTAGTGTGGTAGTGTGGTGGTCCTATAGAAGTACCTGTATTACTGTCTGATGTTCTTGTTCTCCTGTTCTTAATTTATATTTTTGTTCTCCTGATCTTAATTGATGTTCTTGTTCTGTTCTTACCTGATGTACTTGTTCTGTTCTTACCTGATGTTCTCCTGTTCTTACCTGACGTTCTTGTTCTGTTCTTACCTGATGTTCTCCTGTTCTTAATTGGTGTTCTTATTCTGTGTTGTTCTACAGGTATTAAGGTTGTGAAGCGGACGATACATATTGGCTACAGTACCAAGGATAGATTTACCATTCCGGGATGTTCTGGTTTAGGGAAAGTACTAGGTATGTGTTCTGTTCTTGTTCTTTAACCCTCTGTTAACTTGTTCTTTAACCCTCTGATAACTTGTTCTTTAACCCTCTGATAACATGTTCTTTAACCCTCTGATAACTTGTTCTTTAACCCTCTGATAACTTGTTCTTTAACCCTCTGATAACATGTTCTTTAACCCTCTGATAACATGTTCTTTAACCCTCTGATAACTTGTTCTTTAACCCTCTGATAACATGTTCTTTAACCTCTTATAACTTGTTCTTTTGTTCTCTATCTCTGGTAAATATGTCAGTCTGTTCACCATTAACCAAGAGTGTTCGTCTGTCCACAGTTCCGGTAAATCTGTTCTCTGATCCACGATGTAATCACCGAACCGCTAACTTCAGGTGTACGGCGTATAAGGGTATCCACACCATGCAGGCCTCACCTATCAGACTTAACACTGGGTGAGTGTGTCTCTCTCTCTCTCTCTCTCTCTCTCTCTCACTCATAAATCTCTCCCATACCGCTCCCTGTCTCTCACACACACACACACCTCTCCCTCACAGTGCCTTCAATACCAAAGTGGATAATACCCTGGACTCACTCATCACAGAACTGGACGTTAACGCCGATCAAATATTATTACCCAACGGAGATCTCGACCCAAAGTCCCCGAGGTGCGACCCTGACCCCGCCAAGCTGACCACTAACCCAATAATAGTCACCCATCGTCACTTCGACCCTCAGGTCCAGTTCAGGAAGCCACTGTTTCACGCCGGGGAAGTCAGAACCACGGTCAGTCGCCCTTTGATATTTCTATATAACTTACGTGTTGTGATTCTTATTTTAGGGGTTATTTATGTTCGTGTGGTTGTTTGATTGTTGTTGTAATGTTTTTGTTTTGTTTTTTTTGCTGTGTAGTATATCCATCAGTCACACACCACCACTACCAACCACCACCCACCCATCACCACTATCAACAACTACCAACTACAATCACCACCAACCCCCCCCAACTAACCACCACTACCAACCCCCTACCAACCACCCATCACCACCACTACCAACTTCCTACCAACCACCCATCACCACCACTAACCTAGCTAACGTCCACAGATCGGAACCCGTATCTGTGTATGGTGGAACCCGACTCTGGGGCAACACGGGGCGTGGGACCGGTATGGGTGTCGTGTGTGGGAGGCCAAGCCGGAGTATACCAAGTGTGCCTGTCAACACCTCGGCAAGTATGTCATCATTGCCGAGAAGCTAGAACCCATGGTAAGTACGTTGTCGGTTTCAAGGGTACGTTGTCGGTGTCGGTTTCAAGGGTACGTTGTCGGTGTCGGTTTCAAGGGTACGTTGTCGGTTTCAGGGGTACGTTGTCGGTTTCAGGGGTACGTTGTTGGCTTCAGGTGCTTTTACGGTACAGTTGAGGGTACACTTCGCTACGGAGACGTCAGTTTTAATGATTTATTCAGCTCAGAGGCCATCCTGTACACAAGGACTTGATATATTGATTGATTTTTCCCACAGGATGTTCTCTGACCAGTCGCTTCCCTCTTTCCCTTCATTATATTTTTTTCCCAGGATGTTTGTTTTCTCAAGTAACAAATCCTCATTTTTTCCCAGGATGTTGTTGGACTTATTTATTTATCAAATGTGTTTTTATCCCAGGAGGTGCCAGAAGAGCCCATGTGGTTGACGATAGTGAGGTACATCTTATACGGCGTCTCAGCTCTGTGTCTCATCCTCTACATCATCGTGGTTGGCATCTCCGGGTGAGTAGCATGTGATATGTTTTAACTTATCGAGTAGTGTAGTATGTGTGGATGACCCCTTACGTTGGGTCACCTGAAGATAAGATATCCTAACGCTACCTGGAAATTAGGATGTGTAGTCTTCAGGTGAAATAAGCTGGGGTGTGTAGTCTTCTGGTGAAATAAGCTGAGTGTGTAGTCTTCAGGTGAAATAAGCTGAGGTGTGTAGTCTTCAGGTGAAATAAGCTGGGGTGTGTAGTCTTCAGGTGAAATAAGCTGAGGTGTGTAGTCTTCAGGTGAAATAAGCTGGGGTGTGTAGTCTTCAGGTGAAATAAGCTGGGGTGTGTAGTCTTCAGGTGAAATAAGCTGAGGTGTGTAGTCTTCAGGTGAAATAAGCTGGGGTGTGTAGTCTTCAGGTGAAATAAGCTGGGGTGTGTAGTCTTCAGGTGAAATAAGCTGGGTGTGTAGTCTTCAGGTGAAATAAGCTGGGGTGTGTAGTCTTCAGGTGAAATAAGCTGGGGTGTGTAGTCTTCAGGTGAAATAAGCTGGGGTGTGTAGTCTTCAGGTGATCTCTTATGTCATTCTCATGTGCTGTCAACCTGTCCCTTGTTACCGACTAGTTCTAAACTGAAGGACCTCCCCCAACCCTGACCTCCTCCTACCCTGACCTCCCCCAACCCTGACCTCCTCCTACCCTGACCTCCCCCAACCCTGACCTCCTTCTACCCTGACCTCTCCCAACCCTGACTCCCTCAACCCTGACCTCCCCCAACCCTGACCTCCTCTAACCCTGACCTCCCCCTACCCTGACCTCTCCCAACCCTGACCTCCTCCTACCCTGACCTCCCCCAACCCTGACCTCCCCCTACCCTGACCTCTCCCAACCCTGACCTCCTCCTACCCTGACCTCCCCCAACCCTGACCTCCTCCTACCCTGACCTCTCCCAACCCTGACCTCCTCCTACCCTGACCTCCCCCAACCCTGACCTCCTCCTACCCTGACCTCCCCCAACCCTGACCTCCTCCTACCATGACCTCCTCCTACCCTGACCTCTCCCAACCCTGACCTCCTCCTACCCTGACCTCCCCCAACCCTGACCTCCTCCTACCCTGACCTCCCCCAACCCTGACCTCCTCCTACCCTGACCTCCTCCTACCCTGACCTCTCCCAACCCTGACCTCCTCCTACCCTGACCTCCCCCAACCCTGACCTCCTCCTACCCTGACCTCCCCCAACCCTGACCTCCTCCAACCCTGACCTCCTCCTACCCTGACCTCCTCCTACAGGGACCTGAAGGAGAAATTCCACTTGATGGGGATGACCTTGGCTGCAATGTTGTTGTCGGCGAGTGTCTTCATGGTGCTGAGTGACCTTCATGGGGTGAGAGAAGGACGTCACACCTGCGCCTTCTTCGGGATAGCCATTCACTTCCTGTACCTGTGTGCCAGCATCTGGGTCGGTGCTATTGGTCACGCTACTTTCAAGTGTATCACCTCAGGTATGACTCCACTGTGTGTGTGGGGGGGGGGGGTGTGTAAGGTGTGTGGGGTGTGGGAGAGTGTGTGGGGTGTGGGAGAGTGTGTAGGGTGTGTGGGGTGTGGGAGAGTGTGTAGGGTGTGTGGGGTGTGGGAGAGTGTGTAAGGTGTGTGGGGTGTGGGAGAGTGTGTAGGGTGTGAGAGGGTGTGTGGGGTGTGGGAGAGTGTGTAGGGTGTGTGGGGTGTGGGAGAGTGTGTAGGGTGTGTGGGGTGTGGGAGAGTGTGTAGGGTGTGAGAGGGTGTGTGGGGTGTGGGAGAGTGTGTAGGGTGTGTGGGGTGTGTGTGTGTGCGAGAGAAGGTTGGAGAATTAACCTGGGTATCCTGTTTAGTTCGGATGCCATGAACGGTCGCTTGTGTATCAGCGAAAATTAACTAGACAACTCGTACTGGGGTGTTACAGTCCTTTTAGAAGCCACGCTCTTACTGTTGTGTTCATCACTGTGCGACCCTGTAAAGTACTGTGAGTTTAGGTGTTCCTTTCATCACATGACTGACGGCTTTAAGAACTCTAACGTGTTGGTTAACGATAGCAAGTATTATCTTCGGTTGTAGATCATATGAGTTTGGGTTCTAATAGACTCTAACCTAACCTAACCTAACCATACCATTGAGACTGGGCCCCATTTGGAGTAAAAAAACCTATGATCTGGGCGCCAATCCTAATGTTTGCTTTAGGTTAGAGTCATGACACAATCCTCTCCTTCAGGTATTGTCGGGGGTAGTCTGCGCCCCTACCTGTACCTGTGTGTGGGCCTGACACTCATATCGGTGGGGTGCGTCTTGACCTTCCTCCTGAAACACATGGGCAATGATCCCCGCTGCTTCATCTCGTGGGACAACGAACCCGAGTATCTCTTCTTCTGCCCCCTCGGTGCCGCCTGCTGCGTCGGTCTCTTCTGCGCCATCGTTATCTTCTTCAACCTGCGCACTGCCGCTCTTAGGTGGGTCTTTCTGCACTGGTGACTGTCGGGTATGTCTGATAGGTACCAACCTAAACTAACTTTACCACTGGAATATGGGCTCAGGTCTAGTGGGCCTTAGTGGCTACACAGATGTTGGGGAATTTATAATAAAACCTTCCAGTTGCTGTTAACAAATAACCTCACTTTTATTGACCTAACAATGCCGGTAATACTAAGCGTTATAACCAGCTGCCACTGTTACAGGAACAACCCGACCATGACAGACTACCGCACCTTCAGCCTGGGAGCCTCATTCTTCACCATCTACTTCTCCACGACGTGGGCTCTCGGCTTCTTGACCTACTTCCGCCTCGATCTTGACTTTAGCTTTTATACATTTTTCCAAATCTTGAACGGCTTGATGGTAAGAATTGTGGAGACGAATGATTATCTTCTCAACCTTGTGTCCAGCCACCATCATTAAGACTGGTTTAGTGTAGTCATGGTCATACCAAACACCA
This sequence comes from Homarus gammarus, assembly GCA_958450375.1. NCBI lineage: Eukaryota > Metazoa > Arthropoda > Malacostraca > Decapoda > Nephropidae > Homarus > Homarus gammarus. Next base: position 2,316,756 of record CAUDMG010000982.1, on the reverse strand, counting down.
TCACGCTAAATTATATATACAGTACAGCTGCACTTAGACAATATAAGAAGAATAGTTGTTCTATTATCCATATTGTGTATAAGTGTTTAGCTTTAATTCGTTTGGGTTACATCAGATCACAGGCAAGATTTTGAAGTGGATTAATAACTGTTTCGATGACTGACAACAAAGAGTCTGAGTGGAATAAATTGTCACAGGAGTACCAGAAGGCTGAAGCTGTGTCCTTATGTACTAAAATATCAACTCTTTCTCTCTTGCCTTAACATATTGTAGTTTTCTGTTGTTGTTTTCAGTTTACTTAGGAAGATTTTTATTTTGTTACCAACTTAGCCACAATGGTCCATGTATGGCAGCCGGTTAATGTGTGTTGTGTTGATAATGACTGTGCAATTTGCAAGCGTACACGTCACTAGAAATATATCGTTGAAATGAGTTATGAGTATTTTTGTTGTTAATTCACACCACCGTATAGAAGAAATAATGTTTATTTATGTTGCAAGCTAACACCACCACAGAAGTAATGCAGTGTTATTGTGTTGTGTTGCAGGGAGTGGTGTTGATGTGTTGCATAGGCGTGGGGTCGTCGAGGTTCAGGATGGTGTTCGCGGGTCAGGCCAAGAAGAGGGTAACGTATCTCTGACTTCATTTACAGACATTGGACTGGACAAAACCCCCACCAGGTTATTTCTTACTGGACAAAATCCCTTCAAACTTCCCACTGGACACAATTCTACTGGACAAAGACCTATAATATGACAGAAAGTCCCAGACAGTTTCCCAATGTACTGTACACAACTTCATTATCTAAATAATTATTTCGTCACTGACATAATGATTGATATAAAAGTACAGTAATGTAATTAATATAGAGTAATAAACTTTATTTAACCTTCAAATTCTGAAAGTAATATCGTAGTGAAAAGTAGAAGAGAGAAGTCAAAATATTACATTTTCAAATACAAACTAAATAATGTTTCCTTATTATACTCTGACAGTTGGTAGACAATAAGGTAATTAACAAATATAAAGACAATTGATAAATGGATGGATAACATATATATATATATATATATATATATATATATATATATATATATATATATATATATATATATATATATATATATATAAGTTATTTATATTATTTAAATACGGTTGTTATTATTATGACAGAGGGAGATGTTCCTGAACTACACCAATAAGAAAGGAGGCAATGATGAGAACGACGACACCAAGAAGCTGGGTTCACCAGCCGACCAGACCCCACCCACCCGCCCAGTCACGCCATCCTTTGTCAGTATCCCTGTACTGTGTTATCTTTGTTATATAGAGCATATATAGATCATGTACTGTTATATGCAGTCACAAGCTAAGGTACCCGACGTCGCCCGGCTTATTAATGAAACAATATCCTTACCGTGGACCCACAACCAAAAATGTAGTGGTGGGGGAAGTTGGCCTTTCGTAGAGGGACTGGAGATAGTGCCTGGCCATTAGAACATAAGAATGGAGGAAACTGCAGCGGGCCTATTGGCCCATACTGGGCAGTCCCGTTTACACCCAACCCCTGTTGCTCATATAAGCATCCAACCTATGTTTAAAGCTATCCAGCATATTCGAGTAAATGATGATATTTGGTAACTTGTTCCATTCATCCACTACTCTGTTTCCAAACCAGTGTTTACCTATTTCACGCCTAAATCTAAATTTGTCTAATTTAAAACCATTGTTACGAGTTCGCTCCTGGTTGGATAGTTTGAGTACCTTTGTAATGTCCCCTTTGTTTAGCCCTGCCTTCCACTTATACACCTCTATCAGGTCGCCCTTCACTCTACGTCTCTCGAGGGAGTGCAAATTAAGATGCTTTAACCTATCTCTATACTCAAGGTTCCTAATGCCCGGGATTAGTCTTGTCATTCTCCTCTGAATTCTTTCCAAGGATTTTATATCCCTTCTATAATACGGTGGCCAGAACTGAACTGCATAATCCAGGTGTGGTCCCACAAGAGCAAGATACAGTTTTAGGATGACCTCGCTAGTCTTGTAACTAACACTCCTTTCTATGAACCCAAGAACTTTATTAGCCTTGTTACGAGCAAAAGCACATTGTTTACTTGGCTTAAGGTTACTACTTTTCATTACTCCTAAATTTCTCTCGCAGTAGGATTTCTCTATGGCAGCGTTGTTCATATGGTATCTGGTTTCCCTGTTTACATCTCCTATACTGAGTACTTTACATTTGTCCACGTTTAATTTCATCTGCCATTTTTCAGACAATTCGAAAAATTTGTTTAGATCTTCCTGTAGTTTTGTGGCTTCCTCGTCAGATTTAATAACACGTCCTGTTTTAGTGTCATCAGCAAATTTGCTTATGTTGCTGTCTATGTCGATATCTATGTCGTTTATGTATATAATAAATAATAATGGTCCAAGTACTGAGCCTTGGGGAACTCCACTTGTGACGTTGCTCCATTCCCTAGGCCACGTGCACCTCCCTTCCAAATTTCAGCTTTCTATCTTCAAAACTGTGGAAATGCATAAGGAACATACACAGAATGTCTTTCATATACAAGTACAGGTTTATATTGTAGATGTGTGGTGTATGTTCAGTTCACACCCACACACGTCAATGCACTACTGTTCGTTGAATTAGTGTTGTATTAAAGATTTAGGTAAAATATCTATTCATTGTGTGTTTTTAGATTATAGGGTCTCGCTAGTTACTGTAGTTATTCATTATGGGAAATTAACAACACACGTTAGTAGTACTTTGGGAAATTAGTGAAACTATTGAGATAAATATATATATATATAGAATTTCTTAATTGAACTCTGGGTTTTAAAGATTAGTCTAAGAGAAATTTGTGGATAGAATTCACTGAAAAGCTTCTTAAGTTTATTTCTAAGGGTGAAACTGAGTAGGCCAACTCTAGGTCAGGACACTCGACTGAGTAGTGCCCTTTGAGTTGCTTATACACCCCAATTAGGTCCTTCCCCGCCTGTCTGTAATATAAGCTAGGCATGTGTCCTTGAGTCCGGCAGGTTGTGAGCACTGTAACATGAACAAATGTAAATTTGTATTATTTAAATTTTGTAGGTAGATATACCGGTACCACAGTATGATTCCAAATTATTTCTGTAATTTGTATTTTCTAATGTTAGTTTTTTACAGTTATGGATTAATAATAATAATAATACAAAATTAATCATGTGTTATTTCCAGGTGGCGGGAAGACCAGTTTCAGGCGGCTTGATGTTCAGCGACTGAAGGACTCCTGAAAATGGAAGACAATGATGGACTATAAGCAAGTTGAAGGAGTCTTCTAAACGCCAAAGTTGAACTCGTCCTACGTTCACAATAACGAGCTTTTATTTACTCACCAGTCAATACAGGTTAAAGTAAGATTATATTGGCAAAGTCAAAGTTTGTGGCCACCAAGTACAGTACAGTAAACTCGGTTAACAAATTTTGGCCAACATTTCATCAAGACAACACTGAAACTAATTATTCACCATTTCAGCAAAATTATGATATTTTGTTTAACATTAAATAAACTTTCGGGTCAATTTCTCAGTAATAGGAGGCACTGAGGGTCACTATCCCTTCACAAAGTTTGGGTTTCTGTCCACCAAGGCAAATTTTTAACAAGTTGCTCATTAATAACATAATCACCAAGACAAAGACTGAATAATATTTTCATCAAATAAGAGAGCGTTTGAGTCACTCTCTACTAACATGGGCACTCTTAGCCATCAAGGCAAATTTAAAATCCCCCTTTCATCAACAAATTAAATTTGGTTGGAGTTAAAAATTGTCATTTCATCTATTAATTATGTATGCCATTGTTGTCCCCTGGAGTTTGATACATTTATCTCAAAATCTTGACTATAATGAACAGTGATCATAAAATTAGTGTGACGAAGGTATATGCCTGACCTTAGCATAATTATAATATTGATTACTTGTATGTTGATTTATTTATCTTTAATTTACTTAATTAACATTGCTTTCATTCTCCTTAAATCGTCGATTTCCTTTTAATGGGACATAAATCGCAATGTGCTCGATACAAACCATTGTTATTTAGGCCTATCTCCCTAAATACAGTATACACAAGAAAAATCCTTTGTTATTATTCTTGTATGCAACCGTCACAATCATCTGTAATGTTTTTTTATTTTTATTTTTTTATTACTCGAGAGCCCATAACAACTACAACTGATTAATACAACAGTTAGAACAGTGGACGATAACTCTGAAATTCTTAAGGTATACCCTCAAAAGGTCATAACTGCACTTTCTTTAAAAACAACATTTACTGTAGGCGGTCTGCTGATTGACATTTGAAACAGCTACAACTCCTCCCATAAGAAACAGACTCAGGTGATCGAAATTCTACTTTATATTTTTGAAGATCGTGGTACAGTATTGGCTTTAAGAAGTGGGTAATACTGGAGCAGATGTTTGGTTACAGCTGAACTGCGCCGCGCGGTCCAAGTGTATTCAGTCTCGTCAACAAAAAACAAAAAATTACACCATGAAGCTTCAACAAAGTTACTTTCATTGGTACCAATTATCAAAATAAGTACTTTCTGCTTAATACAGTGGAGGTTCCGCCCCGGCTAGAAAGTTAAGTAAGGTTAAATAGTATTGTTTGGTTGGTTAGGTCAGGTCCTATTAGGTTCTGTTTACTGTACGTAGTATAATTTGTTTTACTTACTGTCGTCCAAAGAACATCTATGGGTAAACGTTTACTTAAGTGCTGCGAGCAATTTCGCCAGCAAAAGCATTTTTTTCCTGCATGAATTTTGCTGCTTTTTTTATTGGAGATAGTTTTTTTCTGGGTGAAAAAAACAACCCCCACCCCAAGTGGTTATATAATGTTGTCTGTATTCAACTTATCCTTATTTAACCTAACGTAACATATTCCCCTATTGAGGAACCTATTTTTTCAGAGTTGGGTCATGTATTATATATCATGGTAATGTGATTCAGACACCCGAGCACTACACACTCCCCCCCCCCCCCCCCCATGGCTCGCCGACGGTATTATGGTATACATTATAAAAAAGAAACACTTCCCCAAAAGAGAACACAGCCACTAGCAATTAACAACAAAAATTATGGTGGAAAAGCTGTGTTCTTGCTAGAATCGTTGGCAGCGTTAATCCACATGTTAACCCATCTATGGAGAAAAAAATAATGAACTCAAACGGTGTGTTCTGGCGTTAGCCATCTGCTCCTGATTACTAAGAAGTGTAATGGACGTTTCTGTAACCTAAGAAAGAATTAGAATTCTTATACATATATAATTTAGTAGCAATGTACTGTAATTTAAATCATGAATTCAATACTTTCTGAAACCCAGCTTTGGAGCATAAAGTAATAATTTTACTAAATATACTGTCTGGTACTCTAGGACCAGTGCCGGATTTACAAAGGGGCCATTGGGCCATGCCCCTGGGCCCCAAAGATATAAGGGCCCGGGAAAAATTTTCATGTACAGGTATTACAAAATTTTAATATTTCAGCATAATCTTGTGTACAAAAATATAGTGACCCCGTAAGCTCACCCTTATACTTTGATATCTGTATCATTATGAAAAATTCAAGTTATACAAATATTGAAATGTAAACGAACGCTGAATGTCTTACTTAATCTAAGTGTCATAGATTACAAGTTGCTCCAACAGTTCAATGAAGAGTGTCAGTATTGGTAAAACGTATATTCACCACTTTAAAATTCTTGGCTGTGATGATCTGCTCAGTCTTGAAGAACATTTGAAAACACTCTTAACAAAGGTTATGGGTTATATTTATCAAAAACCATCAATGAAGACCTGATAGATATTATTGGTGACATTATGCCCTTGTAGATAATGCATGAGATTAAAGATGCCAAATATTTTTTATTTTCAATGGACTCTGCACCTGATATCACCCATGTAGATCAGCTGACCCTCGTTGTTAGGTATGTGAACAGTAAGGGACCTGTTGAGAGATTCATAAAGTATATCGCTCTTCACTCAATACAGGAGAAAGCTTGGCTAAACGTATACAGGTACTTGAATTTTTTTGCCTCTCAAGGCATTAACATCGAAAATTGTCGTGGTCAGTCATACGCTAATGCAGCCAATATGAGTGGGAGGTACGTGGGTTTACAGGCATTGATCAGCAGAGAATACAAGTACTGTATGCTGAATGTCCCCTGTGCTGCACATTCACTCATACTGGTTGGAGAGGCAGCAGCTGCCTATTGTATTGAAGTTGTTAATCTCTTCTCCTTTGTAAATGAGCTCTTCACTTTCTTTTCTGCATCCACAAGCAGATGGAAAATGTTGACAGATAAAGTGGTTCCACTGGGCCTGAGTGTAGTAAAGCAACACTCCGATACATGCTGGTCAGCCAGACATGATGCAGTCATTGCAGTCCTGAGAGGCTACAATGCTGTCAAGTAATGTCTTTCAACAATAGAAGACAGATCTCAGAAACCTGACACAACGGCCATAGCTGGCAGCCTTGTCAAAAAGATGAAGAAGTTAGAATTTACCCAACTTTTTTTTGTTTCTGGGGAACTGTTTTAGAATGGTTTCAAGCAACTAACATTAGTTTGCAGAAAGCGGGTATAACTCTACCACTGTGAAGCTCTACAGATTCTTCAAGCATTTTGTTTAAGAGGAGAGATTCAAGTTTGAAGAGGATGAAGCAAGAGGAAAGACAATGAGGAGAGAAGGAGTGAAGCTGAGGCGATAGAGTTTTGCAAATGGAACATCAGAAAGTAATCCCAGATCATTGAGGGAGAAATTCAGGCAACAGTTCTTCTTCATTGTGGACATCCATGTCAGTGCTCTTCAAAGGTCACAGGTTTATGAAGAGCTGTACAACAATTTTGGTTTTGTATCAGATTTAGCTAACCTGTCAAGTGCTGATATACGGTAAGCAAAGCAGCAACCAATTTGGTGGAAGCTTATCCTAAAGACATTAAAGAGTCAATCAGTTATACTGGATTCCTTCCAGATCCAGATATTTGCCTTGATGAATCTGACAAGGATCATAACCAAGAGCTGTTCATGTTATCTTTCATTCAGCCTATGTTAGATATTCTCGTTAATGTGAACATTCTACCCAAAATATATCTTTGCGCTGTGCAAAAATTGTGCAGGTGAAAGGTCATTCTCAAAACTTTAACGAATAAAAAATTACCTGAGAAACTCTATCTGCCAAGACTGACTGAACAAGTTGAGCATACTGTATTGTCAACTGAACATGAGCTGTTGGACTCCTTGGACACAAAGTATTTTTAGAAATTTTTGCATAGCCAAAGTTAGGAAGACGAACATTTAATTGTGTGTAAAATATATAAACAATAATTTGTAAATTGTTGCCTTAATACTTTAGTGGAAATAAAATCAAATAATTAAAAAGTGTAAGTGGTGTTAGAATTAAAAAAATAAATTATAAAACTCAACCCTGACCTGAGTCATGGACTAAGTTGAGTACCAACCTGCCAGGTAGACTTTTTGTTTGGGTGGGGGCTTCCACAGTCGATGGCCCCCAAGCCCTGCCAAATCTAAATCTGGCACTGTCTAGGACAGTGATTTCATCAGCTTTAACAAATCTAACCTGGACTGTATTTTTTAGTGCGCTACAACCCATTGCTGTAAAATTCTGAAATTTCCAAATACAGTACTTGGGACATTGTCTTGATAATGTAGTGAAAATCTTGTAGTAGTAATGATCTAGTTCCTGTCAGTAATCATGTATCTGCTCCATAACTTATTGATATGACCAAATAATTATAATGTTGCTTACTTTCCTGACCTTTTGTAAAAGGTCATGATTGTACTGTTCTCCAGTATTTGTACAGTATATGGTAAATATTTGTTTGATGGCTGTGGCTCCTTTTTGTTATGAGAATTCAACTTCCAAATTACTGTTGAAACCTAACCTAACCTCTATTAACCAAGTATTACTAATTAAGTTATCCTACCCAACCAACCAAACCTAACCTAAAATCTTGCTGCAGGCATTAAACGAATATTAACCTTGTGTACCTTGTGAGGCCCTCTTGACCATGTCACTTGTTATATAGAAACAAACAAATTGCTTGTACAACACACTCAAGTGTTCCTCATAGCAGTTCACCTTACCTCCTTCTCAGCTTAGGATTGATTAAAAATATTATATAAAATATTGCAGCCAGATAATATCACACTTGACTTGTGTACTGTGCCTCCAGTGTAGTGTGTTTCACTCTAGAGTGCTGACATTTGTAATCATATATTTTAGGAGTTATGCAGATTTCTTTATTAATTTTCAAAGTATATCGAGTGTTGAGGCTTGAACTGTACACATTACTGTACAGTATAATAGATTACAGTATATAAAACGAACATATGAAAACTATTTATTTTGCTAAAGAGTTAAGTGTTGCAAAATATAATAAACCGGTAGTATATACATGGCTGTTATATAATAAATATAAGTGTGAGTTGGTTGTATGTTTATTACTTCCTGGTTGTTAAAAAAAAAAATGTGATATACTACTGTCCTTGCTGCCTCTGCCATACAACCTCTCCCCTCCTTCACACACACACACACCACCTTCTTAAACCTAATTAAGATGGAGGGAAAGGACAAGCTACGAGAAAGGTAACAAAAGAAAAGCACCCACACACGGTACTGTAGTTTGCCCTATCTGTCTGTTAATGTGCTAAATATCTCAGTGAAACTTAGTAGGTAAAGTGTGTGTTGGTTAAGACAGGTGTAGCTAGATGTTGGAGATTGAAGGTCAACAGTTGTGAACTTTGGTTCACATAGGTGGCCAGGCAGAGGGAATGCAGTCAGTGGCCTGTGTAGGATCCCACCAAGTGCTATGTTGAAGCCCAGTACAGTTCTTGATTCCACAGTGCCGGTAGACTGTTCCATAGGTCTACTACCCTCTGTGTGAAAAAGTATTGCCTTATATTTATTCTGCAGGATAATTTAGCTTGTAGTTGTTACGTCCTCTTTGTGTTGGGTGACATCACAAAGAAATGTTCCGGGTTCATTTCCATCTCTTTCAGGATCTTGAATGTTTCAATGAGATCTGTCCTATTGTGCTTTGTTAAAAGATGGAGGGGAGAATTGGGAAATTAATAGGATACAATAATAGGAGTAATAGAAAGTTTTTAGAGAAACTAAAAACAACTACCGGTATTTAGAAAAATGGAAAGTTAATAAGGAATATAGAAGGTTACAGAAAATAAGAGGGATTTAGGGAAAATAGGAAAAGAATTTGAGAAATGAAAGACTAAGAAAGAGGAGGATAAAGTTATGACAAATATAGAAAGAAGATAAGTCATAAAAATATAACACAAAGGAGGTGTTGATGGTAATGTGGACATGTCTCACCACTGTTACCGGTATGTGACCTTCACTACCACACATGACAGGTTACCTCTGGCTTCCTCTTGTACTAACACTGGACAATTAAAGTCCATAACAAAGGACAGATTAACCGCCCCAATGGCTAGTAAGCTGATAAGTCGTGATGTGATAAAATAAAATAACAAACTGAAGAAAAAAAAGTGATTCGTCATTAGAAGGATAACAACCATGTACACAAGAATATCGTGAAGAAAACCAAATAACAGTACAAATAAAATGAATTATCATGCCACAGTCCAAGGTGTGTCACAGTCCTATCTACCCATCTTCTGTGGCACCCTAGAAGTACTGCACCTGTCACTGTCTTACCCCAAAAGTGCCCCTGTCAGTCTGCCTGCCTCTTGTGGTACCTCACAAGTGTCCCTCATTATCCTCTCCTTCCCCAGTGGTTATCATAGCTGTCCTTTTCACATAATTATTACTGACTGGATGAAAATATTTAGGTACACTGCAATTGTATACAGTAGAAGTCCAAAAATCCGGACTGCTTGGGGATTGGGTCGGTCCGGTTTTTCCAGATTCTCAGGCAGTACTTTTAAAATTCAAATTTAAGGAGGAATAAAGAAGAGATGAACAGATACATTTCGATAGTTTATCCATTAGCAAATATAGCATGCTTCATTTACCAAAACGAACAGTTTTAAAGAAAAAGCTGTGAATTCTAGAATATATTCTTTGCCTTTTTTATATCATAAATTGTAGACTTTCCAATGTGGTATGTTTCCATTAGAACAGTATTGCTCACATCACGTTCTAGTTTCTTAATTATTCCAAGTTTGTCACTCAGTTTCAACGTGTTCTTCTTTCTCTTCACACAACCAAGTTTATCTACTTTAGGAGCCATTATTATGGGCTTGAACAGTACTCTGTAAATGGAAAGAGTAGGACTCAAAATTACATACATTGTTACAGTTTGATTGCTCGTTTTAAAGTGGCGACCGCGTGGTTGCTTGTTGTCGCTGTGCAGCTGTGGCGCTCATGCATGCGCTCGTACACACAAAAGCCAGCTCAATTCTTTAAAAAAGAAAAGAGTTTTCGAAAAGTCCGGATTCTCAGGTGGTCCGGATTTTTGGACTTTTACTGTACTGTAGTTGTCTTTATTTTCTAATATATTTTCATCTACTGTGTAATGAGACACCAAAATTTATTACTTCTCTTTATTAACCCTTATAATATATTCAAATTTATATGCCTATAACCTTTACGAGGTTGGTATATACTTTTAAAGCGTATTATATCACATTTGTAAATGCCAATGATATATATCATATTTAGACAAATATTGAATGACTGAATTCATTCACATTCATATGGGCCCAAAAATTTAGTGTCATACCAACTGTGACCTTTGTGACCTTCATTGTATAAAAAAATATACTTGGTTTTAGTGATCTATCTTCCCAACTCAGGTAAAGTTTTGTAATAGGGAACACTTTAAAAGATAACAATTGGAATGGCACTACTGTAGTATTTTTGGCAGCCACACATATTACAGTAATGTCTCACCTTACACCAAAACAACAGAGTACTGTATCATACTACTGTACAGTACCATTGAACCCCTCTACTAAACCCTTATAGCAGGCAGGGGCAACCCACGGCCAGTATGCAGTTCATCACCTAAGAGTAACTAACTGCGAGAATGTAACAGTGAAGTAAGTATAAATAGTCAACAATATAAACATTTTAACTTGTGAGTTTAAGGGCCAAGCTCGGCACAGTCTATTTGATTCCCCTTGTTGAGATTCCTGGATCCACTCCCATTTTGGGTTAGGTAGGATATAAATTTCGGCGGGTTGACCCACAGAAAAATACCTAAATCATAATGCTGCCCATGACCGAGGAAAGGTTGCCCATGCCTGCCTTATAGCATTACAGTATCTGTTTAAAACTAAAGTTCTCTTACTTTTATTCATATGATCACAATCTTCCCTCAAAGCTATTGTAAAACCTACACCTACAGTAATATAGTGAAAAGCTTCAGTAATTACTCATTAGCACTTTAGAGTTTACCTACTGACTGTCATTGGACAAGACACCAATGACATAGATTGCCAAGCATTCCTTCAAGCTTTAATATTAATATAAACCTGGTCAAGGAAAACAACATTTAATATTCTAAAAGACTTAATAAAATGGGACATTAATTTCAATTTGAGAAAAAAGGCTGCTGAAATGCCATGTATGGTCAGGACTGTTGTATGGGTCAGAAGAGTGAACACTTTCAGTTAACACCAGAAAGAGGTTAGAGGTCTTTGAAATGTGGTATTTTAGGCAAATGATAAAATAAGTTACACTGACAGGAAAACATATGAAGTACTAAGATTGGAAGAAATTTCAAGAGAATACTTGAAATTTATAGGAAAAGTTGAACGGGCTGCAGTACTTTGGTCATATAATCAGGGATGAGGGGATAAAAGTGGAAATATTAATGGGCATAGTTAAAGGTTGGAGGACCAGGGGAAGGCAGAGACTGGTATAGATGAATAATATTCAAAACTAGGTCCCCAGAGAGATACAAAATCTCAAAGGGTTGGTAAAAACATTTAGAGTGGAAGACTGTGGTCGCCAACTCTTAGATATGAGACAGGTACTTTGGGTGATTGATTGCTTGGTAATCTTATCCCTACAACTCATAGTAACTTTATCACTGGTACAACAACACCCCTGAACATTATGGTTCAGGTATGGTCACTGCTGCATGTATACATACCACGTCTTACTTCAAGTTCAATTTATAAAATTTGTAGTAACCAAAGGTAAGTTTTAGAAAGTGAACTTCAAAGAACCCATATATCAAAGTTCTGGTAAAAATATAGCCAGGGAATTAGAGCCATTGCAAGAGAAATGGCACTATAATCATGAATACTGTATACAGTACAGTATACAGTATCCACAATTATTTCTTCTTCTTTTACGTCATATAATTTTTCCATTCTGGATTCTTTAAGCATCTTACATTTATCTAATTCAGCCTACATGAAAGCTAAACCATAACAATATTGAATGAAATACAAAGCTGGGACAGGATATATATACCAAGCATCATTTCTTTGTAGTGGTAAATAAAAGCATAATTTTGTCTTATTATTCTCCGGTGGTTCCTGTATGATTTACAAGCGATGAAGATCCTAAAATACATGGTGGTTTAAGAAAAGCCACATTGTTTCCCTATGGGCTACAGTTCTCTCGTCCAGACAAGTCAGCTGGTGCCATCGGCAGTTCCAGCCTCTTAATTTCTGTCTGTGCCTCCTGGCTGATGGGCAAGCCCCAACGACAGTAGTGAAGAATTAAATCTGAACCTACACTACGACTCAAAATTTTGTAAACGTAATCATACTGATGACTAGTTCTGGATGCCAAAGTGTTAGCTTCATTCAACGGCAGAGAACGAGTAGTGCGATTTAACCGTCTGAACATTTCCCATCCTGACTGGGGGAATGCATGTTTGATTTCCATGAGAAATACGAGCTTCTGCCAGCAATCGGCCTCTATAAAAGTTAACCCTTTGTCCACTGCTGCTGCTGTCTTCATGTACTGATTTTCCTTCTTCAGGCGATCTTCACCCTTCAGCTTTTCTTGAATATACAAAGAGAACAAATTAACGGTTGTCTCACTTCCATAAGCATATGACCACCATTTTCCCTGCTGATAGTTGTGACCTAATTCATGCCAAGTGACCCAGTCATGTGGTGTAGATGGACAGCACAGGTCATAACAATACCTATCGAACATAGCTGGGAAGCCAGCATGTGCACTCCCAGCTTTTATTTGGACATCATCAACCAGCCACTGCTTGCCTCGTGGGGGAGGGTCAGTTTCGTCAAAGCCAGAGAGTAACTCTAATTTGCTCATCACATCATCATATCGCCGCAGTAACCCCTGAGGATCAGTGATGTTCCTTGCAGTAATTGTAGGAACCACTACTACTACTTTATGTGTTTCCAGAATTGAGAATGGTGCATCTAACTGCTTCATATTCTGCCACTGTAAAGCATTAGTCTGTCCCAAAATATATCGTGGAGCTCTGACAACATTCCTCACTTCAACTGTTATATTGAAATGATCACCTTCATCAAACATGAAGATCAAGTTGCCCCCAAACTGGCAACGCATGCTATTCACACCAGGCTCCACATCAAACTCTTCTGTCACAAGTGGAAAGCGATTGAAATTCCTTCCCGATACATTGGCTGACGATGGCTCTAGACAGTCACACTGGGCACCAACACGCACTGTGATCTGTGATGCTCTTTCAAGTGAAAGTGTTTCAGGCAGGATCACATGGAAAATATCACCAGCAGCAACATAAAAATCAGTGGCCTTCCAGTTTTCAGGTAGAGTCATACGGAGATTCTCACGGTGTCCTAAACTGGTGATGTCCAAGGGAATGTTGGCATTGATCCTGGGTGTGGTGGGAGCTACACGGCCGGGGAAGTCTTCCACATCACGGGTATGGGGTATTGGTTCTGACAAAGGACTCAGCTTGTTGATAAATCCTCGGGCAACTTCCTGTTTGTACTTGTTATGGTCCTGAGCAGAAAATGGATATATTTTGCGATTTGATGCAGATTTAAGACCAGATAATGTCCACCATCTCTGATTTTCACCACCATGTTTTGGGTACATAATAATATCTGTTCGGGGCTGTTCCCAAGGCACATCCAAGACAAATGACTCAAATGAAAACACTCCGTTTGAATCGAGGGACCAGAAATGAGAGTTGGAGCTACAGGAAGCGAGTTTGATGGTGTGCGAGTTCCAATCAGGTGCGAGACAGAAGGAAAGGTTGCCTCCCCACTGCCACTGGCCATCTTTCACAAACCACTGCTGCCTCTTGCTGCCCTCATATGGTGCCAAGCCCACCACAGCATCATCAGGACCTGTACCACTCAGCACTGTCACAAATGTGTGGGTGCTCTGGCTGATCAAATAGTCTGCAGCCTCTGTTTTAGTGGGGAAATTGTTATTAGCCATTTTTTCATAATTTTTTTAGAAACATGTTGTTAGCAGTTAAACCTTCTGACTTATCATTGAATATATATATATATATATATATATATATATATATTTGATATTTATATATATTTTTATTTATTTATTTTTTTTTTTTTTATGAAATAGTATACAGAACAGCACAGTATAAGTCTCGATAACAGACTAAATGATGAAGTTATTTATCACTAATGAGAGGTTTTCCTTCAGATGAACTTCAAATTTTTCCAGGAGCCAGGAGGGCAATTAAAATTTAATAATATGCAAGAAATTCATCACTAAACCTCAGCTTTTATGTGATCTGTAGAGTTAACTGTAGGTCAGGTCAGGGTCAACAGATGGAGTGTGCAGATAACATGGCTGGGGAGAAGGACCACTTATCCTGGCACTTACTTTAACCCTGGGCACCTCATCCCTTACATCCTTAACCCTCTTATCTTCTCACTGATAAAGTAATGTACTATACATATATCCATTTGATTATGCATGTCTAAGGTTCTCCAGTCTACCTGTATTTTGAAATCTTAATAGTTTTTATATGACATTCTAGTTCTAATATTATAGTCTCGTAACAAAATAAATTAAAATATTCGGATTGAGAAAAAAGAAAACAGAATTAGTGGGACAAAAAAGTAATTTCAGAGCTAATTTCACTGGACCAAACAATTTATGCACTGTACTTATGTGGGTTTGATTACAGGCTTCCCATGAGCACTCCACGTGTGTGAGAAACCCAGTAAAACTAGGAAGCTTAAGATAAGATTTCTCCTGTAATTGCAGCCCTGATGAGCAAACTCCTCAGAGGTGAGAGCAGTAAGTCCAAGCAGTCATGCCACTGTGCATCATGCCTCCCACAACCCAAGCAGACTATAAATGTGCCTCAGTCACCTTGCACTAGCCTCATAAGGATCCATGTTTTGGCAGCTTAGTGCTTTATTCATTTATTTAGAGCAAGAATGTTTACAAATGCTTAATGACATGGTTGGTAGTTAACTGGTGGGCAAGCAAATAGTGTGTTTGAAATACACTGCACATCTCAATACTGAACTGCACTGTACGAGTGTTCCACATGTATAGCCCATCTTCATTTTTCTCTGGTGTGGGATCAGGCTTAAGCTGTGAGGATTCTTAGGTTCCTTTGAAAGCTTTATAATTGGGATGTCAGGAAGTTTTCATTTGGTAGTATTAAACCTCTAATACAGTAAACCCTTGTTATATGTGGGGGTTAGGTTCCAAGGAATGGCGCAAATAGGCAAAACCGCGAATAGCAATGTATACTACCTTAGTGCACTACTGTACTGTATACCTATACCAAACAACCGACCAGCTGTGGTAGCACTCATCCCCTCCTTTAACTTGTCTAATAATTCAACTTTCTTTGTCAAGGTCATCACTGACTTCTGCCTTTAATGTTTCACTCCACTAGCATCATTAGCACTGACACTGGGCAGCCTTTTCGGGTCTATTTTCACACAGAAACACTAAAGTTTTGAGAGTACAACATGAGATGCTGTGTGGGGTGACTCGTTGCGCTGTGGGAAAAGGCGCCCAAGCTAGCAACCATCTGCTTACCACGAATCATCGCAATGGTGAATCACAAACCCACGAATGGCAAGGGTCTACTGTACTGCCTTAAGGTAAATCAGATCTGCCATGATGAACAATTCTCTCAACCTTCCTTTAAACCTGCTGCCATAATGAACACCTTTTCTTTCTCACTTCCTTAGGACCTGCTGCCATCATGTTAAAGGACCTATTGCCATGCTTTTTTCACTTGCTGCCTGATTGGATATTTCTAATCTGCCTGCTTGACCATTCCATTCCTGTTTGCCTCCATGTTTTACCTCCTGTCAACCTGTCTACACTCCCTGCTTGCTTGACACTCCTACCCGTCCTACTCTACAGACCAATTAATCACAAACTAGAATACTGTATTATGATTTAATTGTGTATAAAAATTAATACATGTAAGTGCAAGAGAACAGTAGTACAATATTCTATGTTATTATATACAACTTACAAATGGGTTTACTGTATGTACTTTGACTTTGCATAAAATGTTAATCGTCTATTTCCTTGGTAATAGGTTCCTAATAATTGCACTACTTAAACAGATGTTTTTATATGAATTAATTGTTTTATAAGAAGGTCTCAAACATCCTGAGTATTTATAATTCCAATTCCACCAAAATCTGAGGCAAGACTTGATGAATATGAACAAAAAGATTGTTTCACACACCTTGGGGGTGGCGGTCATTGGAGCATTGAGTCTCATGTTGACATACATGGGCTATGGCTTGTGGCAAGCAGTGGCTTGTGTTGGGCTCAGTGGTCCCCAGGCATGACTTGAGGCTGGACAGCGTCCACCACTGCTGGTTGCTGTAATTGTGCTTAGGATACATGATAACACGGGTTCTTGGCTTCTCCCACGGCACGTCAAGAGCATGTGATCCCACAACCATCCTATCAGCAGCATCCAGTGTCCAAACAACCCGGGAGGTAGCAGAAGGGGCCAATCCTACGCCACCCTTATAGTCTGGCACCAGGCAGTAGGAGCGATTGCTTCCCCACTGCCACTGTCCCTCATGGACAAACCACTGCTGCCTGGCTCTGCCTGTACACTTGGCCATGGCCAGGACAGCATCAGCAGGTTCAGTGCCTCTAACCACTGTCAAGCAAGTATGGCTACTTTGGTTCACAAGATATTCAGGCTCATCCTTTCCAGCCATTCCTGCCAAGCCACCTGCAATACAGCATATCCTCCATTAACATCATAACTAAATTCATCACAGTTACTATTTAATGCCTGAAATAAGTTTCTAAATGTTCACACCACAATATTACTTGAATATTGTACTGTTTAAACTAATACAGTGAAACAGCACTTTCATAAAAGATATTAACACGGGTACATCAAACGGTAATACTAGAGGAGAGTGGTCCGTACGACACAAGTTTATACAAGTTTTTATACAATCCGACTAATTACCCAAATGTACCCAAATGTAGCCGCAATGAAGTCAAATAATGGTCCTAGATGAATAAATCGGACTGCCAATCACTTCTCGACTAGTATTTGGTGTCAGAAAGTCACAAAAAATTGGAAAACTTACTTTAATCTGAGTTACTAGATCGCGTGCATGTACCGACGGAGCGAGGAATTACCCAAATGTAGCCGCAATGAAGTCAAATGATGGTCGTACAAGCGTAATTCGGGCTGTGAATCACTTCTCGATTATTATTTGGTGTCATAAAGTAAAAAAAATTGGTAAACTTAATTTAATCTGAGTTGTGTTGTGTTAAGTTAGGTTAGGTTTGGTTAGATTAGATTAGGTACATGCACTTGATCTATTAACTCAGATTAAATTAAGTTTACCAATTTTTTGTGACTTTCTGACACCAAATACTAGTCGAGAAGTGATTGGCAGTCCGATTTATTCATCTAGGACCATTATTTGACTTCATTCCGGCTACATTTGGGTAATTAGTCGGACCCGTGTTCATATTTTCCCACTTGAGGAGCCTTCTCTGTTCACTTTATACACCATACAAGGATCGCTTCATAGATTCTTTAATTTCTTCATAAATTGATAAAATTGACCTACCGAACTTAACCTAAAATACAGCAGTAGTTATTTTCTATTCTTCTAAAATAATATAACTTCTGGTACAGTATATACAGAAGTACAAGGACCTTTAACCATTCTACAAATGAAAGGTAAATATTTCAGAGTTGCCGTGCACGGATATTACAATGGAAAATGGGTTTTTATAGTGAATTTCATCCCGTTTAATACTAATTTTATTCTAATTTCCGTCAGAAATAAGTTGTTGAGATAAGACACCCTCAATTAGCAACAATACTGGTTGCACAAAGTGTGAAATACTTTTTACTATACAAAAATGCCTGAGAATAAACCTGCATTAAATAAAAAATATTGTAATTATCTGGTGAAATGGCGGAGGGTCGCCCCCGATCCTCCACCACTGATCGGCTCGTTAGCCACTTGGGCGATCAGTCACGTCTCTGTTACACACTGTTGGCAAGTACTGGGCATGCACCGGCTCCTGGATGTACCTGAACCCGCTCCAGTGTTGGTCAAGTCTGGTCTTGAAAGAGCTCACACTCGGTGCCGCCACAACACTCTCTGGCAGTGTTCCAAGAGTTCACAACTCTCACTGTTTGACTCATTCCTCAACATCTGGAAGAGCACCAGGTGAGCTCATGAGATGGCCTTGGACCTGCTTTCAACCTTCCCCTGTAGTTCCTTCTTCTAACTTTACTTTCCTCTCTCATCTCCTTTTATCTTCAGAGCCTATAAAGCTCCCTTCTCTCCATCTACAGCGGCAGGAAGGAGGGTAGTGTACCTCAAGAACCTTTAGTCTTCATTTACTCCCAGTATGGCATCTCATCACCTGGGGAGGGAATTAATTATAAAAATAATATTTTCATGTTAGAAGATAATTTATTTTTATTATTTTAATTCTGTTAATTATAGATAATCTCATAGTTCATATTCGGAATTTAAACAATTTAGTTTTATGTTTGTAATCAGCTTAATTTAAGGCACATAGTAGAAACAGCAGTCAGTGAGCTGCTCCTATAGGTGGGTGGCAAAATTTAATGTTAAATATATACCACGAACAAAATCGCAAGGGAGCCCCCAAAAATTTCAAACAAGAGAAATAAGCGTAAACTACGTAATAAAAATTATTTTGGGATAATTATATTAGATTAAGCAGATTTAGGTTAGGTATACTTTATCCGCTTATAAAACTATTGGATAGGTTTAGTGATTTTGTTTTTGGTACATAATATAACATTAGCTTACCTTCAGCTGATTGTGAGTTGTGACGTCATGAGTGCAGCGCCACATGTAGGTACATATAGCAACAGGCAGCTACACCACATACCCAGGACGATTGAAGTTATTGTGTGCATCTCATAATCATCATAGGGTATTGGCAAGACGACCAAGATGCTGCGGAACATTATAACGAAGACAATTTTGTGTGACAGTTCACAAACAAGGTGGTGGAGCCTCGCCTCGGTAGCTCATCTGCACAAGACTGTGCTTCATGACTTCCATGTAGGCAAGGAAGGTAAGATGGTTGAATTTGCTGGCTACTCCATGCCCGTACAGTATGGCAAGGTTGGTATAGCAACGTCTCACAAGGAGGTGCGCACCCACTGTGGTCTGTTCGACGTGTCTCACATGCTGCAGTCTAAGATCCACGGCCAAGACCGCATCAAATTTATTGAGAAGCTGATAGTTGGGGACATAGAAGGTCTGGCAGACAACACTGGCACGTTGTCTCTCTTCACCAACCCTCAGGGCGGCATCATCGACGACCTCATCTGCAGCAAGACTGACCTGGGCTACCTGTATGTGGTGAGCAACGCCGGGTGTAAGGAGAAGGACTTGGCTCACCTCAAGGAACACTTGTCCTCCTTCAGAGCAGCTGGAGGTGACGCTCAGCTGGAGGTCATCGAGGATCATGGTCTGGTGGCCATCCAGGGTCCACAAGCTGCACATATCTTACAGGTAACTATGAAAGGCAAAGCTTTGCTACCTTTATGGTGGCTTAATCTCTCGGAATACTATTTAGCGGTTCTTGTGCACCTAAACCCCGATAACCACTTGTGTACTGGGTCCCCTCTCGGCTGTATAAAATCATCTGGCATTAGCCCAATATATGGTATTTTAGTTTCAGTCATCTGGGGAATCTTAAGAATATAGCTAAGGTTAGGTTAGGTTAGATATAGTTCCTGGTTTCTGTGGCTAGTTTGGTTAGGTTAGGTTAGATCAGAATCATTCATAACACGGCAAAAACCATTGTAAAAAATATAGGGACGACCGAAACTATAATTTTACCAAATAAAATAGGCAGTGTATATTTTGCTGTGAAGAATTATTTCCCTATACATGTTGTGCATGATATCTAGGCAAGACTGAAGTTTTTGCCCTCGTGTTGGTGGTACACGACATGACGAGAAATGGCTTGGGTTTGTGTTTTCCATCCCTTTCAAATATTGAATGTCTTTGAGATCTGTACTATTATGGCTTGTTTGAAGGGATATTTGTCCTAATTGCTGTGTTCCTCCATTTTTTTAGGGATGTTAAGTCTTTCTGGAAGTAGGCTTTCCAAGCCTGTACAGTACAGTACCTGTATACTGAATTCCAGATTGGGACATATGTGAGGCATACAGTTGAAGGAGCATTTTCCTGTCTTGGCATTTGAAGGTATGCTTTATAATTCATAGATCTTAGTTAGCTTCTTTTTTCCTTTTCTTTTTTTACTGCTGTTTTTACTGCTGCTCCCACTTGTTGTGCTGCCTTCGGTGACTGATCTACCACAATGCCGAGATTTTTTCCTTATCAACAGTATCTAGGAAAGTATTTTTAGAATAGTTGTGCAAAATCTTACTTTTTGTAATGTTATAAAGCACTTGCCAGACTTGACCATTTGTAGATCACAAACAAAGTGGGTCCAAGGATAGATCCATGGGGTCCGACAAATTACCCAAATGAAGCCAAATATAGCCGGAATGAAGTCAAATAATGGTCCTTGATGAATAAATGGGACTGCCAATCACTTCTCGACTAAGAACATAAGAATGGAGGAAACTGCAGTGGGCCTATTGGCCCATACTGGGCAGTCCCGTTTACACCCAACCCCTATTGCTCATATAAGCATCCAACCTATGTTTGAAGCTATTCAGCGTATTCGAGTTAATGATGATATTTGGTAACTTGTTCCATTCATCCACTACTCTGTTTCCAAACCAGTGCTTACCTATTTCACGCCTATATTACCATATCTTTCTCATTATGTTATTCACTGTCCAAAAATTCGATAACTGAATGGCTTTCAAGTAACCCTAAACAATTTGGATAAAAATGGATAACTGTACAATTAAAGACAAAAGTCGTTTTGCGGTTTTGTCCGAAAATTAAATATAACTTGTGAAACAAGGCAGAGCGCACCAAAAGTTTAGCCCTTCGGCATATGTTTTCACCAAATTTCACGACACGACTTTTGTCTCTCATTGTACACATCCAGTGTAAAAAGCATGGGGTTCAAACCAGTTACGGTAGTTAAAGTGGCTTAGATAAACCTAGAAATTTTTAATTCTTAAACCTATGAAAATAGTTATTTTTCTTCAAAGAAACAGTTGGGTGGTAAAGTATATAGCAGGGTTAAACCCCTTGTAAAAGCACATGAGACGAACCAACAAACATGATCTAATTGATTGGTTGTTTGTTTCATGAACTCGGATAATATTAAATCCCTGAGCCTCTGTCCTGACTGTAAACGGATAGATCCACTATTCCTGAGGTAAACAACTTACTGTACAAGACACATCAAGGGTAATTTGCATGTCCTTTAGTATTGGGTGTAGGAAAATGTTGATGGATCTCAGCCACAACTATGAGTTATTATGTGGTATGGTGTAAGGTGTTCTAAACCATTATATTACAGTTGTACTATGAACAACTGTAGTTCAATTGGAGGAAGAATAGGTTGAACTTTGTAAATGGTTATCCAATATTAACGCTTTAATTTGTAGCCCATAACAGAGGGAAACCTGGGAGACCTATACTTCATGAACACACGGGAGATGCGTGTGGCTGGCATCCCGTGTCGAGTAACAAGATGTGGCTACACTGGAGAAGATGGTGTCGAGATCTCCGTTCCAAATAATAAGGTTTGTTGATAATGTGATTGTGTTCTCCCCAGTGACAAAGTTTCTTGATAGGCAGTGGTTACACCTAAGTCAGTGGGGCCAAACAGCAGGTTATTCTTGGATTTAGGGTTATGTCAACACTTCTCTGGTTGACACTATAGTTTCTTCATAACTTGTATTACAGTAATATGATAATGCAGGGTTGGAATTTTTTTTTTTTTTTTACCCAAACATTTTTAATCCTATTATGTTGGTTTTAATAAGTTAAGTATTTTTAGCCCTTTTCATAACTTTTTGATATGGTATTAATCATAAACATTACATTCAGGATGATTTAGCAATCATTTATTATCTTTTCCATCTCGAAAAATCACCGTAAAAAGGACAAATTTGAGACACACAAGCTTTTATCAGTCATCCAGTCTCCTACTACCTGCTTAAAGGCAAAAACTAAGTTTAAATTCATCTTAATGCTTGGGAAAACTATTCTACTTTTATAGTTGAAACTTATAAAGAATTTGTCTAAGTACAGTTGGAGAGAGAGAGAGAGAGAGAGAGAGAGAGAGAGAGAGAGAGATGGACCCTCATAAGATGTGATTTGAATACTAAAATCAAGGGCTCAGACCACAACCATAAACAGAAGCAGTAATACTAGACAGTGGCAACTTGGCTCCCTTATTATCAGGATATGGGGTGTGAGCAACCCTGTAAGAGAGCTTTTAATCACCACTTTCACAAGTGTATACCAATAATAGTTCACATACATGTACTGAACCACCATGGGGACATAACACATCCCTGTCTAACACCCACATTTATTTCAAATGTTTCACTTTCTCTTTCTCATTTACTCTTACTGTTGTCCTGCTGTTCTCATAGAATGCGTTTACTGCATTTAATAGTGTTTCTCCCACCCCATATACTTGTAATACTTCCCACAATGCTTTTCTGTTCACCATCATCAGCATTTTCCAAATCTACTGTAAATCATTAAAACTGTCTGTAAATAATAATAAAAAAAATGAAGCTTATGCCAAGAGAAAAGGCAAGATTAAAAAATATTTTTTGTTTGATCTAGAGTTCTAGACCAATAGTTTAAACCAAACAAAAGAAACTTTTTTTTTAATCAATGCTTTTTTCTTGATTGTACAGGGTAATTACTTTTCTAATGCTAGTTACTATCCACCTATGGTTTAACAAGGTAACTTTTTGGGGTTTATCTATTAGTATTCTGAATATAATTAAATTTCAATTCTAATAGAAGTAGTGTTTTTGGCCTAAAATCCTATTATGAGTAAGCCTTGCCATTTTGGCCTTAATCTTGATCTCACCTATTTTTTTCATAATCTCAATACAGTACAGTATATGTACTCCTGAACATGCTGATTAAGGATCTGTTGTCTGCAATTTGATACTGTACTATCTGTATAACTAATATTATATATACAGTATTCTCTAAGTAATAAATTATTTCAAAGTTTGTTAATTAACACTAATTACTCGACTTTTAAAATTGTGAACCCAGATCCTTAACCAGCATGTAAAAGAGAACCTTTGTATTAATTTTGAATAAAATCCTTTTTTTTTTTTTTTTTATACCAAAACGATAGTTTTGGTCATTCATCATTTTCACGACAAAATGCCTTTTATCTGGAAACTGAAAACTATTGTGTTTAAAGCAAAAGGAGAGAACAGTATATTACTGAGAAAATGTGTATAACAGGGTGTCTACTGGTCTGGAAAAGGCAAGAAATTTTACAAATAACCTGGAATTTTATGTGAATTCAGTTCAACTTTATATTATTGTTATTTTTGACAGCAATCTTACCATAAATAATGATGTACTATATAATAGGTAAATAATTCAACTTCAAGGAATAAATTCCAGAAAATAGTTGACCCCAATAACTGTGTTGTGTGTGTACTGTACAGTCATCCATTGGTTATCACGCCTAATTGGGACCACGCCGAGTGCATGATAACGAAAAATGCGATAATGAAAGTGCAGAACCTATGGGATTTATTCTAATTGGTTCCAGGCACCCAAGACCCAACCGCAATTTTCCCATTTTACGACCATTTAGACCAGGGGTGTCAAACTCATGGCCTGCGGGCCAAATGTGGCCCTTGGGATGGTCAGGTGTGGCCTGCGGGATGACGGTAAAATTTATCATCCCGTGAAATTATAAAAGAAATAGATATAATCATGTTTATTTAGTAAAATGAATTTTACATAGTTAAGATCAGACAAACCCAAATGAGGTATTCCTGGTAAGCCAGGTAAGGCAATGTGTGAAGCTGTAAACTTCAATCCTGCAAATACAGTATGTGATATAGCACTTGTGTTGGCCCTGAAGATGGTAACTGAAATAAGAATTGGCCCTTGAAAGATATTGAGTTTTACACCACTGATTTAGACCCACTAAATATATAGATAATGTTATGGTAAGTACCAGAAAAACACATAGGCATGGCTAGGTTTATTACAAAGTGATGAAAAGGGTACGCTCAATACTGTAGTCCACAAAACGTGTAGCTATGTTTTCTTTATTTGAGTCCCCCGTCTGAGGAGTCCGTTTTCTCATTGCTTTGGGACGCCTGAATCCTCCGTTTTCTCTCAATCTTAGAGTGCACCCGAGACTTCATTCCATAATCTTGATCTCCCCTAATTTGTTCATAATGTCAAAATATAATAATAATAATAATTAACGGGTTATTGAAAGAGCATAGCAGCCAGAAGGCTGAAAATATACAGTTACATAATTGGGGAATGGGTTTCGATTTACAAATAATATACAAGTAACATTAGTGATACAAATAAGATATATAATAACTAGGTGGGGAAAAGCTCAAACTACAGGGCATTTCAACATAGTGACAGTGCAAAATGTAGGATTTACTGGGAGTGAATACACTGGTTTATTACAAGTTATTGATAATTTTTACAATGGTTGAGACTGGGCTGTTCTTATAACGATCAGTTTGTGCTCGTATTGGCTGGATGCGGTTGTGGTGTCGAACAGCAATTCTCGGGCTAGGGATGGACTCCAGAGCATGCTGATTGAGGATCTGTTGTCTGCATTTCAATATCTGTATACGTACTGTAATTACAGTACTTGTTCATATCACAAAAAAATATTTTAATTACCTTTCTAACGTTAATTACTCACCACCGATAGTTTTCAAGGTAATTTTTTGGAGTTTGTGTTATTCTGGATGTGCTTAAAAAAGTTGGTCATTAAATTTTAGTTCTGAGAGAAAATATGTTTTTGGCCTAAAATCCAATAAGGGGTAGTAGGGCTTACCATTTCGGCCATACAGTAGGATCTCGTCAATAACGACTTCCACAATAACATTTTCGACATTAACGGTAAGTTACAATAGATACCCATTTTCAATAATAACGTCTGGATTCTCTTGAATAACGGAAATTAGATCTCGCGGGAAGCGTCCGAGCGCATCATTGATAGCGTTTGTTTGGCTGCCATGTTGATGACGTAGTTGTCTGCTCTGCCTCACTCTCACACACGCTCTGTGGAATACAGCGCTGCGCCCACGTGTGAGATTTTCGCCTCTATAAACAGTGGTTGCGAGGGTCGGTGATCAACAATGGCTTCCGTGTTTTTGCCTGAATGCCCGGGAACTTTTAAAGTGAATGAGAAAAAAAAAAAACCCAAAGCTAAGAGACAAAGCCACAAGAAGTGTGCCTACTTGGTCACGGATAAAGAACAGACTGTTAAGCTCATTGAAAGTGGTGCACGGAACATTGATATTGTGAGGAAATTGAACTGTCCTGAGTCTACACTGTGAAATATTAAGAGGAGACCAAGAAGAGTATTGCGCTGGCGAAGAAATATTTTGGTAGTGATGGAAATGCAAGGCGAGCTATGAATGATAAAAGTGATAGAAACAGGTTAATAGTGATAACAGAGCATTTTCTTGTGAAATGGTTAGCTTGTATAATGAAAGACAGTGCAAGTGTTAGCGGCCCTCAGATATGAGATCAAGCAAGGGTATTTTACGCTGTTGTAGCTCGAAAGAAAAACATTGTCTCCCCCTCCTTTCAATGCCTCAGTAGGGTGGCTGCAGAAGTTTAAGATTAGAAGTGGCACTAAGTATGCAAAGTATCAGGGTGAGGCTTCGTCTGCTGACTTAGTGGCTGCAGATTCCTTCCCTGAAATTGCCAATCAAATCATTTAAGAGGGAGGTTATACCCTGGATCAGATCTTTAACTGTGACGAGACTGGGTTGTTTTGGAAAAAATCCCCTAAAGCAACATTTATCTCTAAGAAAGAAACACAGGCAAAAGGTGTGAAAATGGCAAAGGATCCCTTTAGTGTCCTCCTAACCTGTAATGCTTCAGGTGACTGTCCCATGAAGCCTCTGGTGATCTACAAATATAAAAGACCAAGAGCTTACAAGGGATGTGATATGTCCAAACTGAATGCCTACTGGGAAAAGACAAATAAAGGCTACATGTCTACGGAGTTATCAAAGAAGTGATTTGATGATTGTTTTGTTAAGGATGCCAAAGAATACTGCCGGAAGAAGAATATATCCTTCAAAGTGGTGCTCTTTCTTGACAATGCCCCCAGTCATGCACGATTTCTAGTAGGACGTCACCCTAGCGTTGAGGTTGTGTTTCTTCCACCAAATACAACCTCCAAAATACAGCCACTAGACCAAGAAATCATACCAAATGTAAAGTTGCTGTACTACAAATATGTCCATGACAAGATGAGGAAGGAAACTGATAAGCAAGAAGAAGTGAAGGAAATTGCTGAAACTGTGAGCAGTAGCGAGGAGGAGGTGGAGGGTCCACCCTTCGCCGCCTCTGCTACTCCGCCTGGCTCACACACCACCTCCATTACTCCGCCTGCTTCACTCACAGCCTCCGCCTCCACTCCTCCTCCTGGCGTACCTTCAACCTCCACAGTGACTGTTACTGCCTTCTGGAAAAATTATAACATTTGCCAGGCAGTCAATTTCTTTGTAAAAGCCTGGGGAAATACTACGAAAGCAACCGTTAGGCATGCCTGGTCGGCAATCCTGCCACTACTCAAGTCTGCCGAGACGAAGAGACAGCAGCCAGCAGAGCTAATGAACCAAGTGTTGGAAACCGTCCGCAGTATCCCAGCCCCAGGATTTCAAGAAGTGACTCAGGAAGATTTAGAAGAATTGATGCAAGAAGGTAACACAAATGACGTCGAGGATCTCCTGGAGGATGAAGAAGGTGGTGAGAGTGGTTATGCAGCGAGTGATGCAGGGGAGACCGAGCAGAGGAAAGTGACGACACTGAAGCTGTCACTCTTATTGGGTGTCTTTACCAGCCTTCAAGAGATGATCCAAGACATTGAGAGTGAATCAGGTGAAAGGGAGCAAGTGATTGGAGTTATAGAATCTATTTCAAGGAAATACCAGACGCAGTACAACGAGCGAGTGAATGCCCGGCAGCAGTCACTCATCACTCGCTTTCTTTCACAACGCCGGCCAGCCGAGGAAGACCAACAGAGAGAGGTTGAAGTTGATGAAGACATTGATGACATTGGTGAAATGCCTGAAGATTTTGACTTTGCGGGGTTTGATGAAGTGTTAGTGGAAGTGGGTGAACCGGGTGCCAGAGGCCAGCACTGAGATGGAGGTTCAACGCAGTAGCTTCCATGCCCAGCCACTGAACAATAAACACACCAAGCACCTCAAAAACTCCCCCAAGCTACGGGTAAGTGTCATATTACACAAATTCTTTATTCTGATGATTGAATAACAAATTTTTTTATTTCAGCTAACAAAAAGTGTTAGGCAGGGCTTCAAAGGGGAACAAATGGGTGAAATTCTTGGGGCGGCGGCACCAATAAACCCTTTTTACATGTATTTCAATGTCACACAAATAACATTTTCGCTAATAACGGCATTTTTCAGGCACCTATTAGACGTTATTGGCAAGAGCCTACTGTAATCTCCTGAATGTACTGATTAAGGAACTGTTGTCCGCATTTTGTTATCTGTATTATTACTTGTCCAAATGTGTATATTTAGATTGGTTGGTATTGAAGTTTATGTTACTATATACTTCTGTTTTCTACTCCCATTCAGGCAGTTGAGCTGTGTGAGACACTTGTAGGATTAGGTGTCCGCCTGGCAGGTTTGGGTGCTCGAGACTCACTCAGACTGGAAGCAGGACTCTGTCTCTATGGTAATGATATTGATGACACCACAACTCCCATTGAAGGGGGTCTCAGGTGGACTATTGGAAAGAGGCGCAGACAAACTGCAGATTTTCTTGGAGCAGAGGTGATTCCACTTGTTTTAAGGAACATTTGCCACCCGATTAGCATCTTCCTCCCTTTGTTTATTTTTCAATGTCCTTTCATTATTATCAGACATTTTTGATACAGTATGTTAATGTGAAACATTATAGACCGGTATAGATGTTAAAGATTCACTCTTTGTACTGCTTATACTAGTTGTGTAAGTTGTTCTACTTTATTCAGTCCTTTCCTTTCATTTTCTACACCTGTCTTGTATCATTCTCTCTGTTATTATTTCCCTTCTCTCTTGAGGTGTGTCTCTGTATACACTACACCTGACATGAAACTGAGAGAAGAGTATATATATATATGTATATATGCAAGTAAATCACTGTAGGTGCGCGTGATCTAGGTATAAGCTGATAACCACAAGGAAAGAAGAAAACACGAAGTTCCCAAGTGCTTTCGTGGAATTCACATCTTCAGGGGTGAGTACAGACTAGATAGAGTAATGCAGAACAAGATGAATATATACAGAGGAGGGTGAGACCAGGTCCACAATGGTCAGGTAATGACCCTACTAATCTTTAAATGGCACACAACGGTTGGTGGTTGGGTCAGATGGGACAGTGACCCGCCCTCTCACCTGATCACAAATCTTCTTAATTACAAAGTTGTCCAGCTTGTACAAGCCGTTACTCAAATTCATGTTGAATGCTTCGGTATGTTTAATAAGACTAGATTCTATGATGTTCCTACTATCAATTGAATTACATGGTAATATTGAGGAGGCATTATCCCAGTCAATGCAATGCTTGTTATCCCTCAAATGAACAAACAGAGCATTGGATTCCTGGCCTGTCCTGACACTGTATTTGTGTTGTTTAATTCTAGTTACAAGATCTTTACCTGTCTGGCCTAAGTAAAACATATTACATTCCTTGCAAGGAACTTTATAAATGCAACCAATTGTGTTGTTGGGGGAGTTCTTGATTAACATTTGTTTAACAGTGCATGAGTTTTTAAATGCCACATTGACGTTCCAAGATTTTAGCTGTGCCGGAATGTGTGAGAAATTTTTGTGAAATGGTAATATTAAGATATTCTTATGGTCATGGGTGGGCTTGGGATCAGTTCTATAAAAAGTTTTCTTAGTAATGTTTAAGCATTTGTCTATGAAAGATCTAGGGTATTTAAGGTTTGAGCCAATATTATATATATATTTGTATTCCTCATCGATGAATTCCGGACTGCAAATTCTCAAGGCACGTAAAAACATTGTTGTAAATACTGACTGTTTGACTTTATTGTGGTGGGCAGAATAATAATGAATGTATGAACACACATTGGTTGGTTTTCTATAAATACTGAACTTGAAAGTGTTACCCATTCTGTGTATCAGACAGTCTAGGAATGGCAATTTACAGTCTTGCTCTAATTCCACAGTGAATTTGATCGAGGGGGCTAAGTTGTTAAGTTGTGGTAGGAAAACTTTTAGGTCCTCATTACATGGCCAGAGACATAATACATCATCAACATATCTAAACCAGACTGCTGAGGGTGGTAAAATATTACTTAATAGTTTCTTTTCAAAGAATTCCATATATAGGTTGCTTAATACAGGTGAGAGTGGATTACCCATTGCCATACCAAATTTTTGAGCATAATATTCCCCATTGAATTCGAATTTGCAATCCTTAATACATAGTTTGATGAGTTCGATGAAGTCATCTTTCGAGACGGGCAGTGAAGTGTTATCCAGGGAATCTGAGGAACTCTAGTAAATCATCAACTGGGACCTTTGTAAAAAGTGACGTTACATCAAAGCTAACCAGTTTAAAATCATGATTAATGTGCAAGTTATTGAGTTTATCAACCAGATCCATATTATTCTTGATATTGGAGTTAGAAATGTTGCCAACTAGGGGGTTTAGTAAGGAAACTAACCATTTTGATAGTTTATAAGAGATTGACCCAACAGAGCTAATGATGGGTCTTGCTGGGTTATTGGGCTTGTGGGTCTTGATTAAACCGTACATGTAAGGCAGTGGAGGGGACGTTGAAGTAAGATGTTTGATGAGAGTAGCTTTGCCTCTCAATAGGGACTTAAGTTTTTTGTTGAACTGGGTGTTGACAGTGTTGAGAGGATTATTTATGAGTTTAGAATATGTTGTAGTGTCAATATTACCATGTAATTCAATTGATAGTAGGAACATCATAGAATCTAGTCTTATTAAACATACCGAAGCATTCAACATGAATTTGAGTAACGGCTTGTACAAGCTGGACAACTTTGTAATTAAGAAGATTTGTGATCAGGTGAGAGGGCGGGTCACTGTCCCATCTGACCCAACCACCAACCGTTGTGTGCCATTTAAAGATTAGTAGGGTCATTACCTGACCATTGTGGACCTGGTCTCACCCTCCTCTGTATATATTCATCTTGTTCTGCATTACTCTATCTAGTCTGTACTCACCCCTGAAGATGTGAATTACACGAAAGCGCTTGGGAACTTCGTGTTTTCTTCTTTCCTGGTGGTTATCAGCATATACCTAGATCACGCGCACCTACAGTGATTTACTTGCATATATATATATATATATTTTATGAAAATCCACAATGAAAACGTGGATAAGATAAATCTTGATAAAATCACACGGGAAAATGGAAACAACGGAGTACCTTAGCTTTCGTCTTTATTCAAGACATCTTCAGAGGCAACTGAAGATGTCTTGAATAAAGACGAAAGCTAAGGTACTCCGTTGTTTCCATTTTCCCGTGTGATTTTATCAAGATATATATATATATATATATATATATATATATATATATATATATATATATATATATATATATATATATATATATATATATATATATATATATATATATATATACACACACACACAGTGGGGTATGCTATGACGAATGGATCCTACTACGAATATTCCTATAACGAACGGTTTTACCTATAAAATTGAGAATGCTATAACGAACGCAACTCCGACAATGAACGCGGATGAATACGAGACTATTTCGCCTGGTGCATGAATATTGTACAGCGGCTCACAACAAGAGCGTCAGGCGCCATCTTTGTCTCATTGTGTAGCCAGTGCACCACTGTTATTGTTGAAATTTCTTCTTTTGATATGGAAATTCGTGTTATTTGCATAACTATTTTGTTATACAAGTAAACAATTGTAACAATGAATCGTCCAAAGTGAGTGAGAAAGCTAATAACCCATGAAACTAAGAAAGAAATCTTAAAGAAATGTGAGAATGGAACAAGCATTGCGAAACTTAGTGATGAATATGGGATGGCTAAATCAACTACAGGTAGTCGTCGACTTACGACCTATGCGACTTACGTCTGTTCGACTTTACGACCGGCGGTATGACAGTTTTGGCCCCAGCCCCAGTGTAAATAATAAACCAATTGTACTGTAGTATGCAGTGATTTACTTAAACCTGACGACCGTAACAATAATGAACAAAGAAAATGTTGATAAAATATGACTTAAAGATGATTATATTATCATTACTCATTACAGTATAATATACGTAAGGTAATTATAACATAGGCCGACTTACGACCAGATCAACTTACGACCGGTCGGCCGTAACCAATCTAGGTCGTAAGTCGACGACTACCTGTATATGTACGATTTTGAAGAATAAAGAGGAGTTAAAAACTGTGCAAGTGGCTATGGGAATCTTTAGACTTAGCAAAGCAAGGTGTAATGTGATTGAAGAGATGGAAAATTTACTCTTAGTGTGGATAAAGGAGAAAGAAATGGCAGGTGATAGCATTAGTGAAGCTATAATTTGTGAGAAGGCCAAACAATTGTTTGAGGACCTTAAAGCCAAGACTCCCAGGGGAAGTGATAGTGCTGTGCCAGTGTTTAGGGGTACCTGCATGCTGAACAACGCTAAGGAAAGATAAAGTACCGTATTTTTTACATTTTCCACAGAAAATTTTCAGTGTTAAGTGGAAAATCTCCCATTTCCTGTAGGTGCCTCATAACTGGGGTTCTACTGTATAGTATTTGTAGATTGAAAAATAAGTGTTTCAGGCATTAATAGATTGTAATGCTTGCAAGTGTTCAGAAATGGTTCCTGCTTAGCTATCTCTGAAGAGTTGGGTGTGAACTGTTTCTAAGTAAGCAATAATATATTTTTAATTCTGGATTTGGGCTAAGTAGAATTTAGCCTACTGGAGATGTTAACTGAGGGATTCATTAGCTTATGGAAAACAGCAACTTCACACATAGGATGCAGACTGATTTTTTCAGACCAAAAAGTGTCTTAAATGCCATAAAATACAGAAATTCTTTGTTGTGCCATCATGTATTCATTATAAGTACTGTACAGTATTCCATTTATGTAACATTTATTATTAAAGTATGTGATCCTTAGTAAATGCCAGTTTTATCTGTTTAGATAATCTTACGGCAACTGAAGGAGAAGCCAGAACGTCGTCGAGTTGGCCTCACTTGTAGTGGACCTCCCCCTCGCTCTCACTCTCCTGTCCTTGATGCTGACGGTAATCAAATTGGAGAAGTAAGTTTACCTACAAGTTCATTCCGTACTTATAAAGTATAGGTAACTGAGTCAAAACCTATGGTGTGTACAGTACACTGATGGCTTACCTTTCTCCTCTTCCAGTAGGAAGCCAACCCATATAGATACGTCTTCTTCCCCAGATAAAAGTCTCTTCCAGTAATATTTTGTATGGCTTTGTTGTAATGATTTAATTTTTCAAGTGCAAACAGTTTTATTCGTTTATAATTTCAATGTATATTTTTTTTTTCAGTTAGAAGGAGGAGGTTTTATGTATAACATATAAGTTGCAAGCAGATTTATTATTTTGATACATTATATACCTGTATTTACATATTCATTGTGAATGAACAATGAACATCCTTGGTTTTGATGAAAAGGCTCACTGGTAACTCGTAAATTAATTAATTCTCAAACACTAATATTGAGGTATTTACCGGGGGTTTTAAACCACCCTGGACTTGGTGCCATGTTACAAGTTAAAGTATGGGCCCTGCCATAAAACATTATTCCAGAATCAATATTTCATTTAACATGGATTTCACTGTACTCCCCAGTTGGAGGCCATTATAGGTTGCCAGTACACCACACACCTTCCTCTACAGGTCTTAAGAACAATTTGGTCAGTTAGTTACATAATGCTGTGAACTTATACACAACTGTACAGAAATGAGACAGACTGCTGACAGATAATGACTAATATGACTGGAGGAGAAGTGAAAAGATATGATCATGATGATGATGTGAACATGAAGGAGAATGTATACAAGTAAAACATGTGAGTACTATAGTATGTGTGGGTGTATCACTTGTATTGTTGCTTGGTGTTGCTGGCTCAAGGAAACACAGGCTTGTAGGTGCATTGATCTGTACAGTAGTGCAGTGAGACACCAACTGCTATTACAAGGTAGCACATGGACTGGAAGCCTAGTGCCACATAATTCATACCCAACCACTCATACAACCAGCTGTCACTCACACCACCAGAGAGTAGCACTCTTACACACACACATTCATGCCACAAGAGGAGGGCTCACTTATTTGAGATCACTTATATACAGCCTACATAAATACCATACAGTCACCTTGTTAACTTAGCCCTTTCCTCTCATTTTCTTTGCAGGTCTTGTACCATTTTTTCCTATTACAGTACTGTATTAATCATATTGATAATAGATACAGATTTAGCTGTTCTCTCATCCTGCAGGTGACCAGTGGATGCCCAGCACCATCACTGGGAATAAATGTAGCTATGGCTTATGTTCCTGCAGCTTTCGCCAAGGTTGGTACAAAGCTCAGTGTTCAGGTGCGTAAAAAGAATATCCCAGCTACAGTGGCAAAAATGCCTTTCGTCAAGTGCAATTATCATAATAAAAAATAGGCTTATGATTATTTATGCTTCACCCTTAAAAAGTGGTCAACCTTACTGATAACTTGTAGGACTGTAATGTTTTCTTTATGTGGATTTATTTTTTACCAAGGTGAGAAAAATTACTCATTATTCAATCTGTTTTTTGGGGACCTTTGTCTCATTTCATGTAAATAAAACATGATGCAATTATAGACATAGTAATCACTGAGGTATGAAGCACAGGTTTACTTGTTATAAAAAAATAGTGTTTCACATGATGGTGCTTCCATTAAAGTATTCCATTGGTCTTTCAGTTGTTAAACGGTACCATTTTGTTTACCTTGACTCTTTCTATGAAATAGTTTGCTCAAGGTTGGTGTTTATCATTACCCTCTGTTGTCAGGTTAAATAGTGGAATTCAGACAGTTCTTCTTTGTTATTGTTTTAATTGTATGTG
This sequence comes from Homarus gammarus, assembly GCA_958450375.1. Taxonomy (NCBI): domain Eukaryota; kingdom Metazoa; phylum Arthropoda; class Malacostraca; order Decapoda; family Nephropidae; genus Homarus; species Homarus gammarus. Next base: position 2,282,024 of record CAUDMG010000982.1, on the reverse strand, counting down.
TGTAAAGACTATATTGTTAATTAATTTTATGTAAAGGTTAATTTATGTCACGTAACCCCCCCCCCCCCCCCCACCCCCCCACCCCAATCTAGCGTTATGTTTTGAAACCCATGGTGAAGAATTTTGGTAAAATTCCATGTCAGTGACCGTGACGCTTGGAGTCAGAACCACCAAAATTAGGCTAATCTCCATGGTTATGTGTACACAACACCATAGATAAAGTTTGGCCAACCTTAACACAGGTTGTTACTCAGAAGGTCAGAGGTCTTTTTGGGCTGTCTCCCACAAAATAATTGGATTTGTAATTAATATCACATTATACTGAGAAATCTTTATTATTGAAACATCAAAGAGGGTCCTCATTATTACCGAATTGACCCATTACAGTAGTCCCTCGGTTTACAAGCACAATCCGTTCCAGCAGGTTGCTCGTTAACCGAAAAACTCATTAACCAAAACCATTGTTTCAATGGGTTTTTGGGTAATTGGTTCCAGCTTACCGAAAATTGCCTAAATTCAACAACAAAGATAGAAAGTACACTTACTTTGAGGTGTGTATGTAGAAGGCTCCTGGATGATGATGATGATGATGGGAATTAGAATGGGGGTGGAGGAGAAGGGAGAAGAGAAGGCATTGGGGTGGAAGAGAAGTCACCCCATGGTGCCATTTCACCCATAAAATTTTAGTTCTCTTGGTGTAATTCAAGATTATTTTCCTTAAATCAACACTGCACTGCATTATATATTGTCAATATGTAAAATAAATTTCAAAATGACCAATAATTAATTTGCTTGGAAACACAGAAAAAAAAGCGGTTAGTTGAAGAGAGTCTCAAGCAAGATGTTACCTCCACTGAAAAGAGAGAGAGACTAACGCCTGTTTGGTGTGTTGACAGGCTGGATGGAGCGCATAAGAATAGTTTCCTTACCTTCAATTATGTTCAATAATTGTTAAAATGACTAAAAAGGTTAATATTAAACTTTTAAAGTTATTGAATAGTATAAACTTCTTAATATTTACTAAAATAGTAAGGAATTTAAGCCCTAAAACCGATTACTGTATTGGCGGACTAATACTACAGCTGGTGGACCGCCAAATGCAAGCGAAAACATGTTGAGGTCGGCTCGTAAAAAACTCGTTAATCGAGGGATTGCTCGTTAGCCGAAGTTAAGAATCTTATGGAAGATAAATCGTTAACCGAAATCTCGTTAACCGAGGGATCACTGTATATATACTGTATAGTACAGTACAGTATATACTATTAAAAGAGTATAAAGAAGTACATCCATATTAATCAATATCCGTACACTATTTTTTTAAATTTCTCTACAGCAAACCATACTCTTATTCCCCAGTTCACCCCTTGGGTTCACTTGTTGCACATCATGTTTATGAATGTTTTGCTGCTCCCATGCATAAATATGTAATCTCACTGTGAAAACATGCGAGGCAACAGTTTCATGATATCATGACAGCATTAGGCTTGAGTTTCCTTATTTTGTTCACTCTGCCAAATTCATATTGAGTTATCAAAGTGAAATAAAAGGGTAAACTTCATGGAAAGAAGCAGTTGACAGCTTTGTCAACTATCCTCGGTTAAGTTACCTTACTCTTCACCGTTGTTGTTTACCTGCACTATCTCGGCACACAGGAAACTGTATAATTCCACCGCTTACGTGCACCACATACCTACGTTGTCAATATTTGTGCCGAACTGTAAAATTGCATAGTTTATTTATATGCTTATCCAATTGTAAGCCTGTATGACAGTTTGACTGAATAATCATCATCATCATCTACAGTACAAACACAAATTTCTTCATCAGCTGAGTAACAACACGGTGCCCACATGTAACGAGACCAGCTCGCCCAATCGGGTTCGATCACCGAGTTGGCCAAACTCTCTCTTATCTATGGCACTGTGTGTACGTTGTCATTTGTAAATGTTGGGAAACACCGTCACTCAGTAATGTGATCGAGTGTGATTACAGAATAATATGTAAGAGAAGGGTTATATATTCCTCTCTGTGTGGTGTAAATAATCTGCAAATTATTTTCATTGGTCTTTTACTAGAGTTCACCATCAGTAGAGGCTATCAATAGTCACTGATGGATCCAGAGTAGAAGAGCTGATGGTGGGACCTTCCTTACCAGCTCAAAATACTACAAATACTAAAATATATTTTCTTACTATATTTTAATAATAGTTGGTATATTCAAGTGGCATAAAGACTTGATTGAGGTGCTAGTGCAGGGGGACAATCATTATTAGGAATCATCAAACATATTGTATATGACTTTACCCAAATTAGTCATGGGTTTCAGAACATAAGGCAAAGTAAATAACACTTTTTTCTCTGATGTACTGTACATGATATTTAAACCATAAGTAGTGTCATAATTTTTCATAGGCCTATATGAAGATAGATTTTTCTTTATTGTATGTACTGTAGAAATTAGATTTTAATATTTGAAGAGATATTTCAAATGTGCCAAAAAAATTTTGATAAAAGTATACAATAGGGTGGAATAATAGGGCAGTGAGCATTAACAAATTCAGGAATATTCTGAATTATAATTTTGCTGTCCAATTTATAATGTGAATACAGTATTCCACATTAGATACTGTACTCCATTATGGAAAAAGAGAAAATAGAAATGTTAGTGCAGTATATAAATCCTATTTATCAGCCTAAACAAAGAACTTTTTAGCAATGAAACCTCAAGAGTACTGTATTGTATAATGCTGATTGGGGTTCTTACTGCTGTATGTAAGAGTGAGTCTCGCACTCATACAAGTATTTGTCCACAACCGGAGGCATCTAGTCCTATAGTATACAGTAGCATTGACTTAAATGCCTTACAAATTTGATAAAATTACCATTAGTGATTGCTGTTCTTGTATCGTATGGTAAGTACTGTACACTAATAAAATTGCAGAACAAATAAATGATGAATTGGGCAGAATTAGCTGATTGTTTCTCAAAATGTTTCTTTAAATTTAGATTATTAAGAATTACTATACAAGATTTTGGAATAGCTAAAACGTTCTTGATTTGGACAAATTTCAAATTAGCAAACACTAAAAAAATTTGTACAGATTATCAGAAATAAATAAATATGAAATAATGAGTTTGATTCTTAAAACACCTTTTAAATTACTTGTAAAATGACACTAAGGTGTCTGAAACACCCAAATTTGCCTGTAAAATGACACCTTAGAGGCGGCTGCGCCCCCATAGATCCGCCCAAGGGCATTGTCGAGCCCAGGAGCCGTGCAAGGGGCACCGGTGCTCCCTGGGGCCCCCAAAAAGTGGTGGCACCCCCAAGGGCTCTCCCAGGGATGGTGGCACCCTCAGGGGCGTCGGTGCTCCCATGGGCAGCGGGGCATCTCCAAGAGGCGGTGGCAGCCCAGGGCCCCTTCCAGAGGTGCCAGTGCCCCCAAAGGCCCTCCTAGGGGCGATGGTGGCTTCAAATGTTCTCCCAGGGACAGCGGCGCATCCAGGGGCTCTCCCAAGTGCCCTTCCTAGGAGTGGCAGCGCTCGTTACGGGCACCTGCGACCCCAGAGACCCTCCCAACGGCCGTACAAGAGGTGGCAGAGCCTCCAGGGACAGCAGCACCCACAGAAGATCTCCCAAGGGTTATCATAGGGGTGGCAGGGCCAGTAGGGGCGGCAGATCCCCCAGGGGCCCGTGCTGGGTCGGCTCATTCCCTAGGGGCCCTCCCCATAGAACCCAATAAAACCACATAAGACACAGTAGAACCCCATAGATCTTAGAACCTCATACAACTCCAAGTGTCTTGGGTGTGTGAAACGCCCAAATTTGCCTATAAAATGACACCAAGGCTATAGTCTTGGGTGTGTGAAACGCCCAAATTTGCCTATAAAATGACACCAAGGCTATAGTCTTGGGTGTGTGAAACGCCCAAATTTGCCTATAAAATGACACCAAGGCTATAGTCTTGGGTGTGTGAAACGCCCAAATTTGCCTATAAAATGACACCAAGGCTATAGTCTTGGGTGTCTGAAACGCCCAAATTTGCCTGTAAAATGACACCAAGGCTATAGTCTTGGGTGTGTGAAACGCCCAAATTTGCCTATAAAATGACACCAAGGCTATAGTCTTGGGTGTCTGAAACGCCCAAATTTGCCTGTAAAATGACACCAAGGCTATAGTCTTGGGTGTGTGAAACGCCCAAATTTGCCTATAAAATGACACCAAGGTTTATAGTCTTGGGTGTCTCAAACACCCAAATTTGCCTATAAATGACACCAAGGCTATATAGCCTTGGGTGTGTGAAACACCCAAATTTGCCTATAAATGACACCAAGGCTATAGTCTTGGGTGTGTGAAACAACCAAATCTGCCTGAATTACACCATGAACATAGTGCCGCCCCCACCCCCGGCCAAATATGATGAACTCCATCGACCTGTCTACATCTTTTTATGACGAAACAAACAAAGCAATGCTGCTCGAATGAGCATGCTGGATATGAGATTTAAATATTATTAGTGACATACCAGTAACTACAGGGACAGCATAAAATAAATCTGCCTCATGAGTAAACAGTATGAAAAGTCATGGATAAGTGAAAAATAAAACCTATGCTGTGTTTGCAGTAAATGCATTGTATTACAATGTCAAAAATAAAATCAACTCAATTTGACAACAAAAGTAATCAAAACTAGGGGCTGAAAAAGTTACTTGAAATTCTGAGGGTTGGCTGAAATTGAATTTTTGTTACTAATTGGGGAATCTGTGTTTGAGGCAGTCAGGGCACAGTGGAGGTCATCTTCCACGTGGAGGCGATACACTACGTCTATAAGATGCTCAACAGCGTGGAAAAACCCTCTTCGCAGAGATAGGTAGAAGAGAATGGCAGAAGCACCCAGTTAGCTATTTTGCTGATAATAGGGCAAGGCACATTACCACCGAAAACTCTGTCAAGCTCTTCTGTTTGAATGTGTCTTTGGCAAATTAATCATTTCAGAGTACCAGTAATTCATCTTGCATTACCTCTGGTATGCTCTCCAGGCAAAGATTGACAGAAAAAGGATTCCACTCAATTTTGCCTCATTGTTGTCTAAATCAGGATCATATTTATGAAATTCTATATCCATTGACTTCATATGCTCAAGAATGTCACTTTTCAGTACAGGAACAAAGCCACACTAATGCTGTGCTAGTATACTGCCATACCATTCTAGTTATATTTAAATTGTATTAATAATTAGCATTGTTAGCACATATGGTTTAAGCTCTGGCACTGCTAGGACTTGTGTGGTCACGATCTGACTCTTTCAGCCCAATATGAAGAAATGGTTTGTTAATATCTGTAACAAATGGCAGTTGGTATCCCTTTTGCACTACTGCACAAACGTCCCAAATAAATGCACCTGCAAGCCTGTGTTTCCTTGAGCCAGTAACTCCAAGCAATATTAGAACACCATTCTTAGTGAACACACAGAGGTGTTAACTTGGAAGAAGGGCATAGGAATGTATTATGATGATGTTGACACTTCCTAGTCACTGGTCAAACAAACACTTGATGAATCAAGCGTTGGTTTACAAGAAGTTGCTTTCAATCATTGCCTACGAACTTTCACATAAATATACTGTGTACAATTGGAGCTGCGGTGATTCCCATTACAAAAGACACATGCATATGTAACTTGTCCAGTCATAGTGAAGCTTATAGGAGATGGTTTAACATAGTACTGTAGAGTTATTAACCTTTGTTACAAATTTCTGAAGATTAGATGAAGCCTTGGCCAAATTGACCAAAAAAGCTTCAAGATAATCACTTTGCCACCAAGGTTGAGATGGTTGGACTTTCTGCAGTTTGCATCTTCTTGACTATAGACTTCAGCAGTACCGTATGCGAGTAAGAGGCAAGATGATCAATTACACTGGACAATGAGTTCCTAAATTCTGAAATACTGGGATAATCCTTACCACATTTGAGTTGAATAGATTCCATCATTTGCATGTGAATCTTTCTTTCAATATGACTGATAGGGATTTTCCCTAAAATGATAATAGCTTAACTAAATATACTCAACAATTAAATTGCCAACCTTCAATCACCATTGGAAGGGTAAAATTTTTGACAAAATAAAATACAGGAAAATCTTTTATTAAAAACATAATGGCAAAAAATATGAATTTGTTTTCTTTGAGTAAACAGGATAAGTTTTCAATGCCCACCACAAATTAAGCATTTAATAAATAGCAGTTTAAGCAGATTACAGAATGACTACCAAACAAGATTCTTGCTTTGTCTTATTGTTTTCACATGACAGGAGACAGTACAGTACCATCTAATGGTATAACACAATGTTTATATTTTTACTGAAATTGCATTGTACAGTCATGGTCAAAAGTGGAGAGCTAGGGGTGGCCCAAATAACCAGGAGAGCAGGTGTCTGGGCAGGTGAAAAGTAGGTGTCATATGAACTTAACTTAGCTTTTGGCAGGTAATGTGTCATTAAGGTGTCTGGCTTCTGTGAGGGAGTCCCTGATATGCCAACATAAGAGAAAAGGGGCTTGCTACCACTGGTAACACTAAACTAGGCTGTTATACAGTAGTACCCCGATTTACAAGGTTAATTGAACCCACAGGGTACCGCGGAAAGTGAAAACTGCGTAAAGTGAATAACAGAACATATGGGATTAATTCCAATAGAGACTGGCCCGACCTCCAAAATCCACTTTTTCTGACACAATACCTATGTTGCAGTAAAAATAACATCATAATTTTATGATGGTATGCCTGGCACAGTATGTAATGTAAACAAAACATATTTTAACTCTTATTTCATGTAAATAATTTAATTTTAGGCCTGGGAGACCACGACTGACAGGCAAGGAAGGCACGAGATGGGCTACTGAGATTATTTATGATCCGTGTTGGTAAATACAAAAATAAATGTGATTTCCACCCTCATATGCAACATTTCTCTTCATATCAACGTTATTATAAACATATAATTGACGTTGTTTAAAACCCGAACAACAAGTAAACCTAAACTAATAGTGAAAAAAAAAAATACATCCTTCCTTTCCTTCTCTAATGAATTTTCCTACTTTTTTATATCCCCTCCCTTTCTGATGAGAAACTTGCTTCCCATATCACCCCCCCCCCCCCCTCCAAAGTCAAACATCCCCTTTCTCCACCTCACTGTGCAGAAAGGACCCAGCCAGGCGCAGGGGTTAAGTGGTGGAGTGGATGATCACTTTTAACCGTGACTGTACCATAATTATATAAAGTATACTAGTTGCAAGCATTTGGAAGTTAACTTTTTTGTACACAGAATATTTTCAGAATCATGGGGTCAGTAATTATACACAGTAATTATAAGTAGAATATTATATGGGGCACAACCAAGGCACAGTAACTGATTTTTTTTTGTTGGTTGGAATAATGAGGAACAATCTTCAGAAAGATTAGAGTAAGGTGCAAAAACTGAGCAGAAAACAAATGAATAATTATAATCGAACACAAAAATTCAGAAATTGTTGAAAGTCAAAATACAGCATTTCAAACTTGGTTAATTCTGATTTTTCGGTAATTCGTGTGATCCAGTAGCGCCCCCCCCCCTCCCCCAAATTAACGAGGGCATAGTGTAGGCAGATAAATATGACTAAAATGCTCAATCTAAAAAAATCTCTCATCGGGTTGGCCCAAAATAACTCATCACAATGTTCTCACGGGTCACTTCTCACGACCCTCTCCCAACAGTCCACAGTTTCATGGAGACTACAGTCTAGATGCAGAGTACTTGACTAGCACAGGATCTATATTATCAAAAGTAAATGATGTCCAGGTTCCAACAATATAAGCTTATTTGATAACATTCACCTTCCTGTTGATGCAACAACTCACAGTACTGTTACCTGGAACATACATAACTTTATAAAGTAGTGGCAGATTCATAATCGAAGATAAACACAAAACAGCTAACACAGCACAAATCACAACAGCAGTATAGCAGTGTATAACAATTTGTCACCACAATAAAAACTCTTCTACCCCTCTACTATAACACACTAAATCTCAAAACCAAGAGATCAATTAAATTCATTGAAAGGATCAGCCATCTATTATTGCCTAACAGTACCATGTCTTTTATTAAATTATGTACAGTGATACCTTTCAAATTTTTATATCTGAAGTAGAAAACATTTATATAAGTACCTGAGCATTTTATTGTTACCTACAACTCTTGGAAGACAAAATGTAAGTACTGTACTTATGGGAATGAATGTCTTTAGTTACACTCAAATATAACATTCCAAGTTTCAGCAAACTGCTAGAAAATGATAAAGAATGATCTGATTCTTTCAATGTAGAATATTATTCTCTAGCTCAGGTGTTCCCAACCTGTTGCTCATGATCACCACTGTGTTCCCTCACAGTCTACAATGTTTTCAACAACTTGTGGTCATGATCACCACTGTGTTCCCTCACAGTCTGGCAGTGCTCTTCTACAATGTTTACAACAACCTGTGGTCATGATCACCACTATGTTCCCTCACAGTCTGGCAGTGGTCTTCTACAATGTTTACAACAACCTGTGGTCATGATCACCACTGTGTTTCCTCACAGTCTGGCAGTGGTCTTCTACAATGTTTACAACAACCTGTGGTCATGATCACCACTGTGTTCCCTCACAGTCTGGCAGTGGTCTTCTACAATGTTTACAACAACCTGTGGTCATGATCACCACTGTGTTCCCTCACAGTCTGGCAGTGGTCTTCTACAATGTTTACAACAACCTGTGGTCATGATCACCACTATGTTCCCTCACAGTCTGGCAGTGGTCTTCTACAATGTTTACAACAACCTGTGGTCATGATCACCACTGTGTTCCCTCACAGTCTGGCAGTGGTCTTCTACAATGTTTACAACAACCTGTGGTCATGATCACCACTGTGTTACCTCACAGTCTGGCAGTGGTCTTCTACAATGTTTACAACAACCTGTGGTCATGATCACCACTGTGTTCCCTCACAGTCTGGCAGTGGTCTTCTACAATGTTTACAACAACTTGTGGTCATGATCACCACTGTGTTACCTCACAGTCTGGCAGTGGTCTTCTACAATGTTTACAACAACCTGTGGTCATGATCACCACTGTGTTCCCTCACAGTCTGGCAGTGGTCTTCTACAATGTTTACAACAACCTGTGGTCATGATCACCACTGTGTTCCCTCACAGTCTGGCAGTGGTCTTCTACAATGTTTACAACAACCTGTGGTCATGATCACCACTATGTTCCCTCACAGTCTGGCAGTGGTCTTCTACAATGTTTACAACAACTGGAGGTCTTGAGCAATATTTTAACCCCTAAATGACGGGGAAATACTGTATTATGATTTTAATGGTTCACTACAAGTAAAGTAAAATGATACAATTTTCTTATGGAAAGGACAAGTTTTGCTCACTGAATATTACAGTATGGTGAAATCAGATTTCCTGTGCACCCAATGACAGTCACAAACAATGGGAGGTGAAGATACTGCACTGCATGTGACTAGGTGTATGTGTGTGGGGGGAGGAGGGCTTTTGACTTGTTATTATTATATTTTCTTATGGTGTACAATTCATTAAAAATAATATAACATTGTCAACAAAAAATACAATATATAATTTGTAATTGAACCTGAGAATAAAAGGACAAGGTGCATGGGATGGTATCACTCCCACAAACCCTTTATCCCCTCTCTCTCTCCCTCCTGTGACTGTTCAAGCCAATAAAAATTTTCTCCCCCCAAAAAACAGAAAATTTTTTATAATAAAATAAAATAATGCAAATTAATGTATCAATATTAAAATTATATAGTAAATTATAAATAATAAATTCTATAATAATGGAGACTGAGACTTAGGAGGAATGTGGATTTGAGTTGTGACAATGCTGCTGGAACCTGTCCATGTACTTCCCAAACACAGGTTCCAAAGGGTTGTATTCCTTTCAGTAATTATAAGAACAGGTCTATGGACATGGGGCATCAACTCGATGATTTTGCAATCCAAATCATCGCCACTACAACAATCTCCTGCACAGTGTTGATGATGCACTCCTACCTGGAACATGTGGAGAAGCACTTTTAACACTCTTTCCTCCTGGTCTCTAAACACTTCTATGCTGATGACTAGTTCGTTAGTGTCACTATTACTGAAGCTCACACGAGCTGTCTTTTCTGAACTTTCTGTCGGTCAATCTACCAGGTCTATAGTATCACCCTAACTCTGAATTCCATAATATTTTGGGACCAACATGGGATAGGAAAAATTGCCATGAGTCATAATAAATCACTCCTGCAGGAAAAGGTCTATTTTATACTGTATAGCACAGATGATTACTGTCAGAGGGTACAAAAGGCATTCATCATCTGTTTATGTCACCATCATTTAACCCACAAAGTGTGGTGTGTGTGTGTCTACAATAGAGGATTTTTATGTTGCTGATGGATGAGCATTGATATTGATGATTCTATTTTTAATGAATTTCTATTATATCATTACCAAAACTAACCAATAAACAGACAGAACAAGAGATGCACAATTTTTAGGCAAATACTTAAATTTAAATTAAGCATGCATGGGTGAAATTGAGGGGGCACCACCCATTGCAGACTTGAATTGCGAGCCACGAATAAAAATTTTTATCGGTGAGAATCGTCGACATCCAATGAAATATGGTTAAGTGATCGTAAAAATTGTGGTTCAGATATATGTGAAGGTGACTTTTAAATACTGAGAGATGAAAGTGATGGAGGGGTTGAGAGAAGGTACCGAGACACATAACGGTCCTCTGGGCAAAAGTATATGATGGCTGACAAGACATAAACTGTGGGTCATTCTTCTACTTCTTGAACATAATGTAACTGGTGAGTACTGTACTCACTTCTTACTCAACTAAATTACACTATAGTTTATCATAAAATTGAAGGATATAATGTGTAAGTTCACAGAACCAGGCAGCTCAAAAGTAGAAAGTGTCTTATACAAAAACCTTTACACTGATTCCTTACACCATATCTTTGTTTTCATTACATAGCTGATAAAAACTCATAAATATATATTAATACTGTACAGTATATAATTTCTGACAATTTCAATGATACCAAGTACTTGTGGATTAAGTTAGGAATAAGTGAGGTAACTTTTTTTTTACCACTGTACTGTACCTGTATTTGTCAAAATATTCATTGTGTTTGTCACCCTTCAGTAGTAAGCCCATCGCACTTCATGGGTTAAGGGTTAAGCACTGCCAGACTATCAGGGAGTAGGGAGCAGAGTGGTGCTCACCAGCAACAGGTTGGGAACCCCTGCTCTAAATATTATTTAAACATAAAATCCTTTTTGAGAAATTTACTGAAAAAGAAAAAAATAATTTTATGCCAATCTTATTATAATACATAAGATATTTTAAAATAATAAGTAAGATCCTTTACACTTTCTCCAGTTCTTATGGGTTGATAACCCTTGATAAGAAGTGATACTTGAGGGCCTCTGACATAACACAATGTACACACCAGTCATTAATGTTCCGTTAATTCTGTAGACCAGTTAAGATTTACTTCTTAGTCTTATGGTTTTGGAAACCACTGCAAATTAAATACAGTACAGTACAGGTACTGTGGTGTCCATAAATAATTATTATCAATATTATAAGGCTTAAAACAGCCTAAAGGCTACAACACAGGGAAACTGGTCATACACAATCACGCAACAAACAAGTTAAATTTACCACTACCATGTTGTTACAATCATTTATTTGTACCACCATATGTGGGAGAACCTTCATAGGCTCCTCTTCTGTATGGAGGTGCACCATAAATAGGATCTGAGTTGACAGTCCACATTTTAATCCTTGATGGAGATTGAGAGCCTGAGTAGTTGAGGCGCTTGGCAACAGAATCACCACCTGCAGGAGAACTTGATATAGCTGAAATGAAGAAAAAATACTAAGTGGTGTATAAACAAGTGTGACCAAAATATCCCTAAACTATATTAAGTAGGACATTTAAAAAGTTGTGAGTTTTATTTACTAGTACAATATTAATAAAACTGAAAAAGACATTACAGATTTTTTCTTTAACCCTTGACTGTGGCTCGTGTCAATAGACAATCTCATTTCCCACCAAGACATTTAAATGCGAATCTTGTTCCCATCCTTTGTTTCAGGTCCAAGAGAATGGACATGTGAACAGCATCCTAAGTAGGCCTTTACCAGGCACAAGAAGTAGAACTTCTACGTCTAGAGGTTCAGGGTGTGATAAGTGGTTTCTTGACCATTTTTGAGTGTTACAGTATTATAATGGAACTGCACTAGACAAACTGTGCAGTAGTGTAAGTAAAGAATTTACTTTGCATATTCCGTTGTTCTGCAAGCTTGTCTATAATTTCATAAGAAAATTAACTACATTTTTAAGAAGTGAAAAAAAATCTTTTTGGGGGGATAAACTGTACCAAGATCACCCAGTTTTTCCATGGCTGCAATTTAAGGGTAAGACTATTTCTAACTTTCAAACTGTCTTCCATACTATTAGAGGCTATTTATTACCAAACCTAAGGCATGCATTGTGAAGTAACAGCACACAGCATCTTGATTTCTTGGCATATGACCTCAAAGCTGCTCTTATCACTATATTTCTTCTGTTCTCTTTATCCTCTTTCTCATTCTCTCTACAATTCTCTCAGATGATGTAAGGTGTTTCCAACAGACCTTTACATTTCCTTTAAATTATTCACTGGCATCCTTCTCTCAGGTTTATACCATCTCAGAGTATCAAAGAAAGGAAATACGGTACAGTAGCATTAATGTCCTAAATAAAGAGGGAAGAAGACCTAACAGCTTACAACTGTGCAGTATGATGGGACTCACTCGGAGAAAATGCTGGCATTACTGGTGGTGCTGGGGAGTTAGCAAACACACTCTTTTGTTGTGTCTGCTTGTACCCAGGGCCAAACAGGGCATAATAACCTAAAAAGATAATGTTACATTTTTTAAGTTGTCAACTGGACATACAAAAATGTAATTTGATTTTCAGTGTGTCCTTTACTACAATGATAACACTTACATTAACAGACAGACTTTTTTGTGTTTTTTCTAATGCACATACAATATTTAGTCTCTGAATTGGTGATATACTTACCTATCCATAAGCAGGCAATTATGACAATAAGGCAAGCAGTGCTAACAAGAAACTGGTCGTAGTTAGTGAAGACAGCCACAATAAGACTAAGGATTCCCAAGCCTGCTTTAGGTAAGGCACAGGTTCCATCCCCAACTTGCTCCACCTCTACCTTCACCTAGTTAGGAAGGAGGGTATATGTAGATAAATAATTTACACAAGAGAAGTGTAGACATACAGGAAGACCAAACATGAAACAATTTCCTGTGTCCTGGATATGAAGTTATGAATGAATCAATTATATTACATTTTTATATCCATATTTTTATTCTGTAATGAACTAACCTCAACGACATTCTTAGTGAGCGGTGAACTAACAGATACAGTGATGGGTAACTCTGGCAACTCTGACACCCACAGTGAGTCCTTAGAAGAGATAGTCAAGGCCCTCTTCCTGCCATCCACAGAACCCAGAGATGCCTCTATGCTGCCAACTGCACAGGCAAGTACCTGTAATTCAACATGAATTTGTCTAGTATAGCAAAACAGTGGTTGGCTTTAAGTCATAAAAAAAGTCCCATATAAATAATTAATTCTCGTGGCTGTAACTCACACTAGAGCATCCTGTAGTACAGTATTAACATATTAACTCCCAATAACAAAATAATAGTTCAATTACAGTGGTTCCTCGGTTAACGAGCACAATTCGTTCCAGAAGGTTGCTTGTTAACCGAAACCATTGTTTCAATGGGTTTTTGGGTAATCGGTTCCAGCTCACCGAAAATTACATACAAACGAAAAATAAATGCAATAAAGTACACTTACTTTGAGGTGTGCATGTAGAAGGCTCCTGGTTGATGATGATGGGAATTAGAATGGGGGTGCAGGAGAAGGGAGAAGAGAAGGTATTGGGGTGGAAGAGAAGTCACCCCATGCTGCCATTTCACCCATAAAATTTTAGTTTACTTGGTGTAATTCAAGATTATTTTCTTTAAATCAACACTGCACTGTGCTATATATTATCAGTATGTAAAATATATTTCAAAATGACCAATAATTTGACTGGAAACACAGAAAAAAAGCATTTAGTTGAAGAGTCTCAAACAAGATGTTCCTTCCTCTGAACCTGTAAACAAACTGACGCCAAGCTTGGTGTGTTGAGTGGCTGTTTGGCGTGCGTAAAACTCGTTTCCTGTACTTCAATTATGTTGAATAATTGTTAAAATGACTAGAAAATTTAATATAAAACTTTTAAAATGATTGAATAGTACAACCTTCTTGATATTTACTAAAATGGTAAGGAATTTAAGCCCTAGAACCGATTACAGTACTGTATTGGCGGACTAATACGACAGCTAGTGAGCAAGCGAAAATATGTTGAGGGGCGCTCGTAAGGAATTCGTTAATCGAGGCATTGTTCGTTAACCGAAGTGAAGAATCTTATGGAAGGTAATTCGTTAAATGAGGCGCTCGTTAACCGAGGGATCACTGTACATATAATAAGTTACATAATACTGTATACTTGGAAATACCAATGGAGAGATACAAAAAGACCAAAAACCATTTAGTACAGTAAACCCTGTAACTCAGATCCCCGCCATTCTTGGCCTCGGACACTACTTTTCTTTTCCATCAACTAGGACAATATCCAAACTGGGCAGACAAGTTCGGACAACTTTAAATCTCCCCGAAGGTTCTACAAGTTTCTCAGAGATTTTTGAAGGTTCCAGAGTCACAACGTACATACACACGTGGCAAAGATAGCCTCCCAGGTTGAGTAGTCCAAGATGAAGGCTGTGTAGTGGTTTTGATGTTCCATCCATCATCGGTCTCATTGTAATTTTACATCATCATTAATTTAAAGTTAGTTTTATTTATTGATTATCTTATGTTTTGCCATAAACAATTAATTATTTCTGTATATACTGTAGTATTAAATAATTATTTCTCTTATTTAAATTATAATACACAATTAGTTTTATGATTACAATACACAATGCACTGTTATCCATCCATAATATCTTGAGAATAACACGACACAACCACAGCGCGGGCAAACTACATTTTCATCTGTGCATTGACTGTCTTCATTTAATATTTATTTATTAAACCTTTAAAAACTTACTTAATGAAACCAACAGTATTAAAATTATTTAATATTTCTCTTAGAAGTGAAACATTGAAGACATATTTTATGTTTTTACACTAAAGGTGATGAGAATACACTTCAGTACAGCATTGATGGTAAGTTCAGATAAATGACCAATAAAATAAAGTAATCAATTCTTAACTTCTCAAGACACCAATTTTCTCACTTCAACATTGATTCCATCATTTTAAAACACCTTTTAACAAATTATACATTTACTAAACACAGAACATTGCCTCAATCCATAATGTCTTGAGAGTAACTGAGTCAGAACACGTGATATGGCCACTGTGTCCACACGGTCAGCTGGTGAATATTCTCAACAACTGTCTATAAAAATTGGCCAGTTAGATTGTATCTATGTATTGTTCTCTGTGTTGTAATCTCTCAGGGTACTTGATGTGGACTTTCCCTTCCATCTCAGACTATTGCCCGAAGATTCTGGAACTGAGGTCGGACTCGGACTCATCTCCTATCTCAAGACATAACTACCCTCAGGTCTCGGATCCTAGTCGGACTACAGAGTACAGTACTCATAAAATTGGCCTTCTTAGACAGCCGCTTCCCCCAGTTAGTCCGAATTAGTGAGGGTTTATTTTACCTGCCCTTACAGTGAGGCCAAATACACACCAACGACTAAAGCAATAAAATGAAACATCACAAACCTCCAGTTTATTAAGCACGTCAGGTGTTCCTTGCAAGAAGATAGTAACTGATGGGTTTTCATTGGTGAGTTTTACTTCAGAAACATCAGTGACAGGTGATGGATAGAATGGCACAGTGACTGGACCTGAACGCACCTCTCCCTGCTGTCCGCGGCCCACAACAACAGCCTCCACAATCACTGCAGAGTCTGAGGTTGCTATACTGGGCAATGGGCCAACTAGTGTTTCTATCTTGCAGGCATAACCTGTCATAAAGCACAGGGAAAAAAAAAATCATATATCACATTACATCTCTGAGCTCTGGACGCTTCACAAAGCTACATTGCTTTCACTTCTCAAACATCCCCAGCAAATTCATCAGTTTTGGGAATGATAATCTATTCAGCTCTATTAACATTACTCCCACCTACGGTACACAGGCTACAACACAAAGAATTCCATGATTATTTTCAACTCCCAATAAAAACAATGAACAATAAGGACTTTTACAATAATCTAGAAGCCTTCACAACTGTTGATGAAAAACTTAGGTTCATTGAAAGTGGGTCCCATAGGCATGGCTGCCCATTAGGGACAGTGTGGATACAGCACACTGTATACTAAGCCTTCAGTACACAAGGAGGCAGCATGGCCAGTACTGCACTTCCCCAAGTTGTAAACTGAGGTACACATTTACTTTACAGCTGGGTGAACCCGGGAATCTAACCACCAACACCTGGAACAGGAGGCGAGCGCTGTATCCACTCAACCGCTGCACTCCTTAGGTTCATTAAGGTCTTGTCAACACAATGTAAGGTTAGTTAAAGGGGATCACACACTATGACAATTGGAATAATGCAGGTGATGGATGTCTGTCAGAGCTGTGTCAGAAAATTTTTGAAGTGTTTCAAGATGCATGAAGACTTAAAGTCATAATGGATTCTTGAAACTTCTTCATCTTTTTATCAATTAACCTTCTTTCTTTCTTTCACCTTTGTATGTTTTGACTCAAAAGAAGCAGTGACAAGGAGCAATACCGCAAGACAATGGTAGAAAGAACTAAAACACCAACTAAAAGTAACCATATATTCCTAAATTCAGTTCTTGAAAAATTCGCTCACTCACGGTTGCCAAGTTTCTTCCGCTCACATGAGATATTTCAAACAATTTACCCAATTTACATAAAGTGTGAATTATGAAAAGAATTTTATTTTTTATATTTTTTTTTACACTCTGAAATTAGAATCAGTGAGATTTTACTGCAGATAGGAAAATAAAGGATGAGTTTTTCCTTACATATTCTTCAAACTGCTTCACTTTACAAGAATACATTACCCTTCTCTGACACATAAGTGGCTGTTGCTCCTAATACATTCTTAATATCAACCTCCGGGATGGGCGGGGAATAAGCCACCACACAGGTGAACGGTGGAGAGCTTGTGGGAGGATCAACTGGACTGCAGGAAGATGATGAACTTTCCTCTGCTTCCAGGACAACTACTGCTAATTCGAAGCTTCCTTGCTCACCATTAGTTAAAGCCACCACAGGAGTGACTACAATAATCTGAAACAAAATGAAAACATGTAATCCAATCCTGTTTGTAATTTCCCAATCTCAAAGTACTGTACACACACATCAACCACTGCCACTGTACAGTACAGTATATTATTTTGTAACCATATGGTATAAAGATATGGTGCTAGAGATAACTGGGACACAAATATTATCTTCATTCTATTACCTACCAACTGTTAATGAATATTTACAAAGTACATACAGTACTGTATTTAATAACACATAAGACTTTTTTTGTCTGAAAAATGACAAAAAAATCAGCCTGTGTCCTATACGTTTATTGTTGTCTCCCATAGGCTAATGACTTCCCCAGGTGCTGCCTCCGGTAGACTAAACTTAACCTAACCCAACTCCAGAATTAAAAGTATGTTATTGCTTACTTTAACACATTATTATTACTTTTAATTAATTAAAAATATATACTGTATATATAAACTGTAAATATAAATGTTGGATTGATAACTACTGTACTGCACTGACGATGATAACCTGAAACAACTAACATCTTTACAGCAGACACCCAACTCTTCAGAGCTAAGTACAGTATTTCTGAACTCTTACAAGCATTACTATCTATCAATGACACACTTGCAACATTTATCTGTAAATCTACAAATACCTGATATAAATGAAGTTTTACAGATAACTTTCTTTTCACATTTATGTCTGTTAAAATTACTGGTGGCATTATAGCAAGCTTAACTCGTCACTGTAATCACCAGGCTACCAGGCCAAGCTCTGAGTTATATTATGGTTATTTTTTTGCTTGTAATTACGCGTAGATATATGTAACTTTCTTAATTTTTTTACTCGGCCCGACGTTCTCGTGATTTTTTAATCTGACTCGCTGTAAGGATTTTCCACTCCTACCCAGTACACATACAGAAGCACATGTACTCTTTATACTATGGGTAAACACTTTACAGTATGGAACGGTTATATCAGTGAGAACAGTTATCAACAACCAGACTTATAACTGATTTTCCAAACACAGTACAGATCAGCAGGGTTATGTCCGAATCTCTGTAGATTCGCTTTTTCCGGATTGGGATCTGACCCAATTAATTGGGTGTATCGAGGCACTTCTGTATTTTCAATACGTGTAAGTTTTTAATTTTGCCGATACCATTAATTAAATCAATAACTCACCTTAGTAATTGGCAAAATGTTAATTTCTGTTGTAGTGGTAAGTGCTGAACTGACTTCATAAGAAACTGTAGATCGGCCAATCTGGTGAGAGACAGCAACCCCCGAGACAGGATCTAATGTGAGACTGTCCCCACTTGCTGACCATGTGCCTAGTGATCCTTCTACTCCCCTAACATTGGATGACAAACAAATATGGTTGCCAAGGGGTACTGTTACCTGTAGTGAGAGAAAAAGGTTTTAATGTAATGTACAATTATTGTGATTATTCTAACATCCTTGTATTAAAAATGTTTATACAGTATATATTACTAAGTGTTGTTTTAACATTATGAACACTTCTACATGACACCTTAATTAATTTCTTGTTACTTATGTTCATCTGTCTATAAGACCTAATATATTCAACAAGTTATGTCTGCTTTGTTTTTGTTATCCGGTCACTTCCTACTGTAAACAGTATAAACACACTTTACACGATTCTGTTTGTTTGCATGTTTTCTTAACGAGTCATTACCATTTCCAGACCGGTTAATAATACAGTACACTTTTTTCTTACTCATATTGATTCAATAAACCAATTCTTCTACCTAAAAATGCTTTCCAATTCCAGACAGCTGAATATAATGTAATAGAGTAAAGCCATCTGGCCACACATTTTTCCTTTCCCAAACTGTTAGATAGGGTGGAATCAAAGGCATTTCGTCTTATTAACTCTCCTTCTTTAGTTGATAATCTTTCTTCCCTTTCTCTTCACTGTAATGTTGCTTCACTCTCTCTCTCTTTTACAGGTACTTTAACAGGCAATGTTAGGTGGATTTGGCATCCTGTGTACTGCTGTTTCTCTGTGGATGTCAGTCCCACTATAATAACCCGTTATAGCACATCCTTCTTTCCTCACACAGCCAAACTGTGGAATGCTCTGCCTTCTTCTGTGTTTCCTTACTCATACAATGTCTCACTTTAAAAAGCTGGTTTTCCGGCACCTTCGTGGTGTAGATTAATATAGTCCTTTTCTCTTCTATTCTTAACTTCTTTTTACTCTTACTTCCCCCCTCCCAGGCCCCATTGTGGGTCGATGAACTGTGCCCAGGTGAGCTATTCCCCCCTGCCCCCCCCCCTAAATAAAATACAAATTTCCTTGTCTTACCAGCACAGCAAGTCTTTGTGTCTCTTCAAAGTCCCTCTTTATCTATTAATGAACATGTCCCAAATCTCTTCCCCTTTCTTGCCTATAGTGGTGAGGATTCTTTCAAAGGGATAAATAGTGATCACCCTGGTTTACAATGTCATCTGTGTTTCAGATTAAAATATGAAACATTTTGTACTATACAGTACAAACACTAATGTACTGTACTTACATTTAATATTACACCAACAGCATCAGCAACTGTTCACCTCAACTTTGAGCAACACCAATTACAAAATGCATCATTTTGCTACCAACTGATCACAAGCATTCCTATACAGTACTTTCGTCTTGTCATAAAGACACTAATATACTTAAACCTAATCTTTCTTGATTAAAATACACATAAAACATCAGCACCCAAACTGAATGAAAATACAAATTACTAGTAGAGGATCACGTAGACTGAACTCCAATGAAAACTACATTTGAAGAAGTAAAATTCATCACAATTCTGATGCAAAGGAGAAAAATCTAACACGGACTTCTGGCATGTAAAGGGGAAAATGGCTTGTTGACATACCCTGTCTGGAGTGATTGCAGGACCTGCACTGATGCGTAGATAGTCATTAATGAGAGCATTATTTTCATCCCATACATGCAGTACTATCTGGCCAGACGCTCGAACATCAACCAATAATGAGTTGTTGGTGTTCCCATAGCTGACACCAACAAGATCAAATCTGTAAAAATTTATGAAAGATACAAGAATGGAACTGAATACTGTATTCAAATATCTTAGTCAATATATCTACATAATTTTCAAAAATATCAAGCTTAAAAAATTTACTAATATCATTTCTTTAACACAATGTAGTGCAGCAGAAATATCTACATGCACACATTTAACCACATTCTTGCCATAAAGTTGTTATGCACATACAAACTTTCTTTCATATCACATAAAAATCTTCATCTTACATCTGAAACAAGACTTAAGATGAATTAACTGGTTTAATAAAAACAATAACTACCTTGAAGGTCTGAAGGTTGGCTGGGCATTAGTTGCATGGAAAACTCGGCCTCGATTGTCATGGTATGAGAGAGTAAGCTGTAGTGATGATCCAAGAGGCATCACACTCACAGATTCTCCTGGAGATACACTCATGACTGCTTCTACTTCAGCTTGCATGTAACTAATATCCTTAACCTGGAACAGAAAGTATTTTTCTCAGGTAAAATTCGTCGTCAATACTGATGTTCTCGCATCAGTCAGTATATTCATTTTTTAAGTTATATAATTTTCTCAATATGTACACAGTGCAGTAATCCACTAAGCAGCCACATCTTCATAATGACATACAGTGGTCCCTCGGTTAACGAGCACAATCCGTTCCAGAAGGTTGCTCGTTAACCGAAAAACTCGTTAACCGAAACCATTGTTTCAATGGGTTTTCGAGTAATTGGTTCCAGCTCACCAAAAATTGCCTAAATTCAACAAAAAAGGTAGAAAAGTACACTTAATTTCAGGTGTGTATGTTGAAGGCTCCTGGATGATGCTGATGTGAATTTGAAGTAGGTGGTGCAGGAGGAGAAGGGAGAAGAGAAGGAAGTGGAGGTGGAGGAGAAGCATTTTACAGCTTCTTGGAAGTTGAGTCACCTTCCATGAAAATGTCAGGAACCTCTGGACTGACAGATTCTCCACCATGAACATCCTCTCTCCTTCTTGAAGTGGAAGGCTGAGGGCTAGCATCTTGTTCCCTCTGCCTTTTAATGAAGAAAGTGTCAATTGTGGTCTGTGGGGCATCTCTCCCCCTCATCATTAACTTATGTTTAAAGAAGGAGACCATTGTGTCCTCAACATGACACAAAGTTAGTTCAAATTTTTCCACATCTGGGTGCCTTGAAGCCAGTTTCCTGAACTTCTCCCAGTAATGAACAACATCTTTCAACTCTGAAGTTGACATATGGTCATCACTTTCCTTTGCCTCTTCACCATTGTCAGCCTTTAACATCTCATCCAGTTGCTGCAAGTCTTCAGGAGTAAGTTCCTCCTCATGAGACATCACAAGCTCTTCGACATCCTCCTCCTCAACTTCAAGGCCCAATGACTGACCAATGGACACAATCTCCTGATCCAACTCTGTGTCATCCTGAAATCCCTCAAAATCATGGACTACTGATGGCCACAGTGCTTTCCATGAAAAATTGAGGGATCTAGTGGAGACTTCTCGCCATGATGACACAATCAATTTTACAGCCTCCAGGATGTTGAATTGTCTTTTCCAGAACTGTTTTAGCGTTAGTTCAGGATCAGTGGTAGTAGCCTGATGACACCTCCTGAACATTTTCTTCATGTACAGCTTCTTAAAGTTGCTGATCACATTCTGGTCCATTGGCTGTATGATTGATGTATAGTTGGGAGGCAAAAACAACACTTTCACAAAGTCAAATTGATACTCCAAAGTTCTGGCAAGTTCAGGGTCATGCCCAGGGGCATTATCCATGAGGAGAAGAGCCTTTAAAGGGAGTTATTGGTGGTTAGGTAGCTCTTCACAAAAGGGCAAAACACCTCAACAGCTCATTCATTAAAGAGCTGTCTTGTCACCCATGCCTTACGGTTGGACTTCCAATAAACTCCAAGCTTTCCTCTTACCACTTTTTGTTGTTTCAACACCCTGGGGTTCTCAGAGTGGTAGACAAGCATAGGCTTCAGTCAGAAATCCCTTGAAGCATTGGCACCAAGCAATAGAGTGAGATGGTCTTTCATGGGTTTATACCCAGGTAAAGAGGCTTCATCTCTGGTGATGAATGTTCTTTTGGGCATCTTTTTCCCAAAACAGCCCAGTTTCATCCACATTAAACACTTGATGTGGAAGATAATTTTCTTCATCCACCAGTTCTTTAAACTCCACTAAAAACTTGGCTACCCCTTCCTTATCAGCATTAGCAGCCTCACCATGCCCAACAACACTATATATGTCACTTCTTTTCTTAAATTTTTCGAACCAGCCTTTGCTGGCCCTAAAATCTTCAAATTCTGCACCTGAAGAACCAGGTTGATCTGTCTTTAAATGTTCGTAAATCTCCCTGGCTCTTTCACAAATAAATTCAGTAGAAACTGAATCACCTTTCATCTGCTTTTCCCTAATCCAGATGAGAAGTAACCTCTCTGTTTCTGCTATTAGGGATCTACCTTTAAACACTCTGGTAGATTTGTCTCTCACTTTCACTTCTTTAATTTTTTCTTTCTGTGCAAGAATTGTCGACACAGTTGATGTCGACATGCCATCTTCTTTGCATAGCGCATTTGTTCTAATGCCTTCTTCATGTTTTTTTTATAATTTCCTGCTTAGTTTGGATTGAAATCGCTTTTCTTAATCTCTTAGGCCCCATGCTGGATTCAAACAATCTCAACACGTGATATTTCAAGTTAAAACTTGCTGTAAATAAAGAATATTTTCTTTAAAATAACACTGCACTGCGCTATATATTGTCAATATGTAAAATAAATTTCAAAATGACTAATAATTTGCTTGGAAACACAGAAAAAAGCATTTAGTTGAAGAGAGTCTCAAGCAAGATGTTACCTCCACTGAAAAGACAGAGAGACTAATGCCTGTTTGGTGTGTTGACAGGCTGGATGGAGCGCATAAAAATAGCTTCCTATACTTTAATTATGTTCAATAATTGTTAAAATTACTAAAAAATTTAATATTAAACTTTTAAAATTATTGAATAGTATAAACTTCTTGATATTTACTAAAATAGTAAGGAATTTAAGCCCTAGAACCGATTACTGTATTGGCGGACTAATGCTACAGCTGGTGGACCGCCAACTGCAAGCGAAAACATGTTGAGGTCGGCTCGTAAGAAACTCGTTAATCGAGGGATTGCTCGTTAACCAAAGTTAAGAATCTTATGGAAGGTAACTCGTTAACCGAAATCTTGTTAACCGACGTGCTCGTTAACCAAGGGACCACTGTATTAATAAATTATTAAACAATTCTAATTATGTAATGACAGTTACATGAAGACAAACTGTGTCACACTATAAGATAAGAATTGGTCATTGATATAAAAGAATGGAATAGCATGAGGAGGGCACTGGTGATAAGTTCTTTAAGAGGTGGCTTAAGGTTATGGCAACCTTTTCTAATTACTTTCGTTTTCTGTCTTCCTATAGGAGTGATATTTAATTTAGAAATATATTGTCAATTATTTTCTAGTTTAGTATTGATGTTGTAATACAGTAATGACCCGGTTGACCTCATTTCACACTGCTTGAGGATCAACCTTCCCCTTCTGAAAGTTACCATTAATCCTTTCAGTATATTGTTTAACTTTTATATCATCAATCTTTTCTTTCTCCCATTTGTATCATTTTTCCAATTTGCCGTTTCCATTTGTTTTCTAATTTCCCTCGTATCTTTTTCTGCTTCTTCTGTTGTTCCATTTTCCTTCTTTTTGTTTTCCTGTATAATATTGAAGAAAGGTTTCACCCGCCTCTCCATAATCTAGTTAGAAAAAGTTACTTGTAATTCTTACCTCCACCAGGACTGCTAAACTTTGTGAGATGCCACATTTCTCCTTGATGGTGACGACAACAGTGGCTTCCCCAGTGATGCCGCCTGACATAACCATGCCATCAGGACTCACAGTGATCACCCCCTGTTTCTTGCCTTCACCCTCATCACATCTTTCTATCTTATAAGACAGTTGTCCATCACCATCCCTGAAATATAAAACACTAAATCAAATCTGAGGTAACTATTTTTACTTGTGTACAAAGAAATGTATATTCCCTTTGTGTGTTTGCCCTTAGGACAATTATTTCTTTTACCTGTAGTATTGTATATATATATTTGTGTATGCGTGTGTGTGTTTACACACACACGCATACACATACTTTATTAATAGAGCACAGGCTTGAGGGTAGACTCACATTTTTAATAAATTTGTTTTTGATTATTTGTGAGAGGATTTTACAATTATTATTTATTTGTACTGTATGTGATGTGTGGTGTGTGTGTGTGTGTGTGTGTGTGTGTGTGTGTGTGTCTACACAAACACACACACATATTTACAATACAGGTAAAGGAAATTACTGTCTCTTAGAACGAATGACTCCCTGTCCCAGCAGCGAAAATTATGGCAGCTTTAAAACTACCCACAGACATTCTTAGGTACATCCAGGGTGTCATCCGAGAATAACCAAGAACTGTCAAGTAAAAATCCACGAACTTGGGGGGCATACTGTAATTTCTTCTTTGGGGTAGGTTATATTTCTTTCCTTGCTAAGTCAAGTTTTGCTTCCACACACTCACACAAACTCAGCTGAATGTTTGTTATTTCTTAAATAATAAATTTAAAGAAAATGTCACTTCATACACACTTTAAATAAAAATAAATCAATAAATACTATCTATTTAGAAATTAGGTTTTATTTCCTAAAAGTGAGTTAAATTGGTTCGTTGGCATTTTTCCATGGGTCTTGTGAAAACAAGCAGCATCTGGCATAACTTACCTCCAATCTTTGGTTCAATTTGACCAATACAACTTCTCAAAAGACTGAACAGTATTTAAGGCATTTCTTTTATTAAAAACATGCATACAATAATGACTCCAGTTTTGTATTCAAGAAATAAAACAAATGTTTAGCCGAGTTGGTGCGCATAAAAGTAAAACTTGACACAGTGAGCTTGTACGCCTCGGGTACCATGGTTGACCTAGGACCCAGGAAACCAGAAAATCCTCAAAACCTGTTCAGTCTTGATCACAAGAATCCTTTATTTGAGGATTTATACCTGTTAAGATTATTTTACTTAATGTTTTTCTCAAATATGAAACCATTATACACAACCACAAACTTAGTAATTGATCCTTATGTTTTTAAATTCCCAGCACAATAAAACCCAAAACAAGAGAACAAAATCACCTGAATTAAAAATCTTTTATTAACTTCTCTTGTTAACAGGACAACATAAACACACACTGACATAACTGTTGTGTTACACAAAAACAATATAAAAGTTTATAGGTTCCAGGGTGGTAAGAAAATTATAGTATTTATAAGCAGAGGAAAAATATTGGGTAAGAAATCAAACACCCAGTTCAAAGATTTGTACCACCAGTATGTTATAGCTCAGTCATGCCTCCTTCAACTGGACTTACTTTAACCTTTAATCAGTGGCTAAGGAACTGCCCCGCCCTCCCATATAGTATACAAAAATATAACACAGGTAAAATGTTACTTCCACCGATGACGGCCGCTCTTTAACAGTTAACTAAATGCCCAATAACTACATTTTGAAGCAGTTAATTTTTCCCCAAGGTGTTCCTCACATAGTCAAGTGTCCTCCTAGTGGGACTTCACTTTTTTTGGGAGTCAAGGTAGAAGGGACTGGTTTACTAGCCCCATATGTTCTGGGATGGTGAGTTGACCAATGTCATTTACTGTTACACTTCTCCATCTCCTCAACAACTAGGGTCTCACAAAGAGAAGTCTCCTTTTGGATAATTATTCCCTCGATGACTCTAAGATTAAGAGAAATTTACGCATGTACACACACATTGTTTCGATAAGGTTGTCAAAATCCTTCGTCTGTTGTGCCATACTGTATTGTCTAACACAATATCATAGATACTTTTTGGAGCGAGTGTACCAAACAGAGGGCCTGGTAACACCTGTAGAATGAAAAAGGTATACTAATCCTTTAGTGCCTTACTGTATAGTTCATAATACAGTTCTACTAAAATTTAAATCTTTGACTACGTAAAATAAAAATTTTCATCAAACCTTTCAATTAAATACTTGACTCTTTATATGCCTTTTGTTTAATATACTGTACCATACTTGACTGTATAACTTTCAATTATTTGCAACAAATTACATTTAGTAAGAGACTGAATAATATTAATAAGAATAAAACACACCTGTTGGTGGTTATCTTGGCCTCTGCATGTGGGGACAACAGCAGGTGCGATGAGCCATCATCTGGATACTTCAGTTTCAATGATTCAAATACCTGAAAAATAATGGAATGATCCTCAACTCCCATTTTATATCAGAGAGAGGAATGAGTGGCCCACTTTATATTATCAGCTGAGGACACTAGGTGTGCCAAATGCAGCTGTTAAAAGATAAGGTAAAATAATAAAAACATATATAATAAAGGAAATACTTTATAACCATATAATTAGACATAAAGGGAGGGTAGGATGTCCAGGAGAAGCTTAGACACAGCAGAATACAGGAAATAAAAGTTGGGTCCCCACAAAGACAAACTCTGGAAGGGTTGGTAAAGAAATCCCACAACCAGATTGAATGGTGGGCTGAGGTCATTATACGGTTTTAACACCAACACTGAAAGCAACTAGATATGTCTATGAAAAGTTCAGTGGCGGCCAAGTTTGTCATACAGAAAAATGAAAGGATAGGAAGCATCTATTAAAAATTTTTGCTGGGTGGATAAAAATTAGCAACTTACTTTGATTTCTAACTTGTCTGTGAGGATAACATTATCTATAATCTGAAAGTGAGGATGGTTGGCCGGCACCCTGGGCTTAACCTTGAGAGTCACTGACACACGTCCTGGTCGCTCTGCCTTCATTCTAACAATACCATTGTTTTCTTTGGTCTCCAACAATCCATTCTGTAAAATCATTAATATGTAAGTCCTTTCATAATCAATATGAATCATCTACATACTGTACATAAGAAATAGAAAGACAGAAAAATAAACAGGTTGACAGAGTAAGTTCTTTCACGGCACTTACCTTACGGTATATCCCGATGAATGAAGCAATTTGTTTGTTGTTAATGGACCACTCAAACAGCAATGGTGGAACAGCTGTGGCATAAGCTAGAGGATTCTGATAGTCTTCACTTCCAAGGGCATAAAAGGGCATTGTTGTGCCAGTTTCCAGATGAGTCAATGGGGCATGAATACGAATTTTCTCAAGAGGAATCACATTGATAATCACGACATCCTGTGCGAAAAGGTAAAATTCCTGAATGCTTCTGAAAATTCTAAACATAGACATAGAGACTATGAATTGTATGTGCATGAAGACAGTTATATTTATGAAGCTCCAAGAGGTTATGGCTAACTAAATATTTTCAGAAGATACATAATGAACAGCTGGCAGTCAATGTTATAAATGTTAGCAGTGCTGAACATGAGTAACTATCAGCACCATTGTTGTGAGTACTGTACAGTAATGGTGGTTTGAGTTGAAATGAAAACATGAAACTGAAAGTTGTAATAATTTTATAAATTAATAAAAGGATTTTGTTTCAGAAAGAATATCTAAACTAAACAATAATGCTTCTAAACAACAGATGGAAAGCCTTTAATAGTAGTTCACCAAGAGGGTTATGCTCATTACTTACCCGAGAATAAGAAATTTTTCGACCAGTTTCTATACTAACACTAACAGCCTGAGCCATCAGCACTGTTGTGCCCAGAGAGAGAGCAGTGACTATCCCTGCATGTGATGTGCTGGCAATAGTTTCATTCACCATGGAATACTCCACAACAGCATCTGGGTAAGGACCACCTTTTGTTTCCACCTGCATATATAATAAAACCAGTTCATTAGTTCATTGTATAATACTGTACTAGGTCTTGCATACATAAATTAAGTTCCTACTCATAATCTGTTATCTAAATACTAATAGTGAAGAACAATCCCAAGTTAATTAATATTCTAAAATGCAAGTGACCAATTCTTGTTCACAGTTTTGGTTTATTTAATTTTGATAATGTAACTTTACTTCTATGAACATTTCATTAATATATCCATATAAAATATACCCTTATTAATTTAGTGTACTGTACTGTACAGGTATAATCAATGTTTAAAAGTCACTGGAATAATCAGTTATCTGTGCTCCTTAACTTTCTAATATAATACAGTACAGTATTCTTTATGACTACTGTATAAGTAATGTATTTTTAAAGAAATAATTAGTTTAAAATATCTTCACCTGGTACACAGCACCAATAATGAGAGTGATGTTCCTGGGATGTAACACCAGAGGTGGAAACACTTGAATAGGTTTGGCAGGACTGTAGATAAGGGCTTCCCCTATACCACCATTACCAGCACTGACACGTAGCGTAGTGTCTCCTACGTGACGCCCAGTGACCTCATACACAGCATTACCTTCACTGTTTACTCCCTGATACCTGTAATGTTGAAAAGTTACATAAGTATCACATTATTAGATGCACAAAATCACCCTAAATGCAGGTACAGTAATTACTCAATCAGGAGTAATAACATCAGCACAGTACATAGTGATAAGAGGTGTAATTCAATAAGTTACTTTATAATACACAAAAACATGAATTTCCATCACTGCTGAGACTTGAGGTCCCTAAAGCCCCTAAACCTCAACCTGTTCTGCTGTAGTGTTCCTCTACTACTACAAGGCTCTGTGTGATGTACCGTACCTTCACTTCATAGTACATACCGGTACTCATTTACAAGTGTAGTTATTTTTGTTATATTTATTAATGAACACAAGTTTAACTGTAACACATGTTCTACACCATACAGAATTAGTACTATTTTTTATTTACCAATAAACTTAAGTCAAGACAATGAAATGCACCAACTTTATCTCAGTGACACTCGAGGAATGAGCACTTACCTTGCCGTGATGATATTTGCTTGTGGATGAGGTGTCAGGTGCATGAGGTTGTGGGCAGGCAGTGGATGGCCCAAAGAGTCCTTGGCCAAAACTTCAGCCTCCAATACACCACCCAGTTCTACACGATCAACAATTACCAAATCCAGTGAGGCAATGCTTGCAATCTTGTGGTAAAAAAAAAATATACATATATATATCACAGAGTAGCGGAGTGAAAGAAAGTAATACTGTAGATACATTGAAAAATATATAGAGTATAGAGAGAAAGCAGCAACAAAAGGCACAGGTGGCAATGTACAGCCAATCCAGAAAGTATCGAGACCTCAGGGTTTACGGTACTGTAAGTGTATCTACAATGTGAGTGAAAGAATTGTTGGGCAGACAGCAAATATAGTTTGCTCATGAAATATGGACATAATGAGAGAACAGTGAAATGAGTGTGCAGTATTAGTCTAAGGCAGATGGTAGGTGAAACAGGGAAGACCAAGAAGCAGATAGTTTTAGTTCTGCTACAGGAGAGGAAGGACAAATTCAGGAGAAGACAAATATTTACCCTGATGTGAGATGTGGCAGGATTTTCTGCTTCTAAACAAACGTCTACAAGAGTGACTGTCAATTCTCCATCTGATATTGGCTGAACCTGAAAGCAAGAATGGAAAGAGAAATAAGTAAGAGTATAACATCTTTATTAAAATTTAACAAAAATATGATTAATATTCTGACACTGTTGTTCTAAATTTCACACTTCTTGAACTCTTGAACCTGAAGTTTTTAAACTTTCAACTTATTATTCAGTGTATGAATAGGTATATACAGTATAGTAAGTATTGTGATTCCTACAATACATGAGCATACAAATGACAAGCTGTTTCCCATCAGAACATACAGTGTATCACAAACAACGTACAGGAAATAATCTACCAATCTATATATCAACCAAAAAATTATTGTATATATGAATGTTAAAAATAGTACAAGTTCATATAACATCAATTTGTCCCCACAACCGGGCAGCAATTAAATGTCAATTTAGGAAACAAATTGTCATTTCCTTAAATATCAAGAAAAAGGTAATATATGGGTACTTACAGTGACTATCCTTTCTTTATCCATGTAGGCCAAGGAAGCAACATCATTTTCTGCTGTCTGAAGCTCAAAGAACCCCGAACCTCCAGCTACTGTTAACTCCAACTGGAAAAAAAAATCAGTAATAGTAATATTTACCCAAAATTAAAAAATTGCCTGATGGCACAAATGTCTCTGCTGAACAGGTAAGTTGTCAAATATGTATGACTCTGACATAAGAGGCAAGACTGATGTTGCTACTTGTGTGTTTCACAACACTCAGACCAGCTTAATTATAGACAGTATATGGAAGGATATTCATCACAGAGAAACCTGACTGTAGGTCACAAGGACCCGTAACCTAACCAATAAGACCAGGGCTTATTAGGACTGGGCCCCTATCCTAATACAGTAGTTAAATTAACACATGGTAGAACAGGGACTCATAACCTGTCAGAGAGAAACCTTACCCTTGCTTCTGCCTACCTTGTTATCCTCATGCTGGTAGAGGACAGCAGATGATGGCTCCAACACAGCATCCTGAACCAGCTTGAGTGGTAGAGAAGCAGAGAGAGAAGGCAAAGGATGCTGTCTTGCTGCTTCAGATGCAAACTTGTTAAAACCAGTGAGCATCACACTAACTAACACTTCTCCAACTTCCCCAGTTGGCTTTAGCATCTGCTTGGCTGCAATAAAAATGTAATTCTCAAGTTTTTGTTAAATACACATATGGTCAATGAAAGACATGTGTCCTTTTTTGGAGATAAGAGAGGAGGCAGAAGTATTCCCCTATATTACTGTACTTAGGTTATTTGGAGACAGCTTTAACATTTCTTGAGTGCCTCACCATACAGTACCCTGGCTGAACACGATAGTAAAATAAAGGGAATATAAATAACTGGATATGGATTACTAATTTTATGTATCTGTTATAATGATTTATATTTACTCATAACTACAGTCAGTAAAATGAAGGAAAATATGAAGATACAAAAAGTGAGAAACAAACAAGTTGAAATACACCATGTAAATGAATTACAGTATTAGAGTAAAACTGAGCAAAATGGCAAGTCAGAAAGTAATATTAAAAATCTAATACAGAAAAACCTAAGAAATCATCAAAGAATTGTAGTAACAGAAGTATGCACTAAGTTGATAAGGTATTTCATATATTGTGTATCTTTACAATTTTTTTTTCTTTTTATGGGGAATAGCCCACCCGGGCACAGGTCATCGACCTACAACAGGGCCTAGGGGGCAAAAAAAATAAAAGTAAAGAGAAATAAAAATTAGAAAAGAAATAGGTTATACAGTATTAACCTACACCACAAAGATGCCCTTACTTTTGATGGGAAGACTGAAGCCCTGTACAGTGGAGACTTGTGTGAGGCTGGAAGGTTCAGCAGGTATACTTGCCAATGTTTCATCTGACAAATTCCACTTTAAAACCAGTGATGATATGTTGTCAAACTTAAGATTCTCCGAGTCAGTTACAATCACTTCCATTGAAAGGGGCTTATAGCAGTGAGCAACAGACTGGAAAAAATATATACATTACACAGAGTAAGAGAGAACGGTACACTACGGTAAAACCCTCGAGTACCGGACCGC
This sequence comes from Homarus gammarus, assembly GCA_958450375.1. NCBI lineage: Eukaryota > Metazoa > Arthropoda > Malacostraca > Decapoda > Nephropidae > Homarus > Homarus gammarus. The sequence continues at coordinate 2,249,891 of CAUDMG010000982.1, read as the reverse complement.
CTGAGTAGCGACACATGCAATAGTGCCTGCCTTGTGGGTCATTATTGTAGAGCGATGCGGAGTGGACCACGTGGTCTCGCTCACATCACAACAACATCGCCACACTGTACTCAGTCTATGTGTGGCTAGTACTCAGTGCAGAAGTGCCTGTTTTCTCGTGACATATAAATAACACACTGTGAGAACAATACCTAAGTAAGTACAATACATTTGGGTAAGGCCTAACCATGAAGGATGGTGTCAGTCATGGTGGACAATAATGCACAAATTTGGAACTCACTGAAAGCAAATCATAAGTGTGATCCACTTCATCTCCACTAAGTGAAAGTGGGTCCCATACACACCTGCATAATCTTCACTACCTAACACACATCGCTGCTGCTGTGACCTTGAGATGGCTACGCATGTTGCCGCTGATTAATGTATTGAATCTTTATAAGTTGTGGGAAAATCATTTCAGTACTCTGATGTGACTTAAATAAAGGAAATACTGTATAATATGAAACTATAAAAAGACAATGTGGAGCATGAGTGAACAGTATTTGGTGTGGGAGGTGAACGTATGTATGGGTGAGTCGTGTTCTCCCAGTCTAATGTCAGGGCATACGTGACTTCTTTGCATCTCTGAAACCTTCTAGATTCTAGAACCTTACCTACATCTATAAATACTTTAAATAAACAACTGAATTTCCTGAAAATATATCATAAGTATGATTATTTTACTTGAACTTATTTTGTATGAGCATAAATAAGCCAGTCTGTGTTAGTGTAATATGCTGGCTGTTGTGTCTCCCTGCTGATATGGAGGTCTGAGTAACAATGTCACTGTGGCTTAGTTAGTCAGGTACTCAGGGCCCCTTTTATCAACATACATTAATACAAGCTTTTATCTCACTCTAAATGCTCTGAACAAACTGTGTATTGTATTCAACTATTTCCCATTTATCTCATACATTTTCAGTGCTTCACAAAATGCTTTTTTGTCAATTCTACAATAGATTAACCCTTAAATGGCAGTCAACATCAATTAATGTTAGCTGTAGGGACAGTGGCCATCACCAATGGATGTATCTTGTTACTTGTGTTCCAGTTTTTGCACATAATGTGGGTGGATGGTATAGGGAATCCTTATCCACTGTTTAAGAATTAATAAATACCACAAATAGATTCTTTCTCACCCCCCACCCCCCAAAAAAATCTCACTCAAGTTCATCAATAAATCCACAAAATTATGACGTAATCCCCAGTAATTTCCAACACCGTATTTAGGTCTTCCTCCGTACAATCCTCCAAATGCCCGTAGCAGTTTGACAAATCACCATTAACTTTTAAAACAACATAATTCTTCCAGTCTTTTCTTAGGCTACTTATAAAAGTCATTTTAGTGTACATAATATCCTGCACATTACAAGGTTCATATTTCCTTCCAAAAATAAATTTTTAACTTTATAATACATTCAAATAAATATTCATCTTTCCATTTATAAATTTTGCTAAAGGTTGTCTACATTATAATTGGCTAACTTACCACTCCAATCTCTGCCACAGCTGGACAAGGCGACACAGCAGCTACAGGTCTCTTGATAATGGCTGCCAAACTAATAGCATCTGGCAAGGCACAAACAACACTAAGAGTTGAACTAACCTAAGGGAGAGAAGATCATAATGCAAATGAATGAAATGTCTATGTTTAAATTCACCTACAATGTTCTACCTTAAAAACTAAAAAAAAAATAAATACAACTTTATCATCACTATAAAATGAGATCAAGATTTTCCACATTACTGCACTAAATATTTAATTCCTTTAGCTGCATTCTTCTTGATTGAAATGTGAGACTAAGTTCAAGCTGACAAATATTTGACATGGTATGAAGAGATATAATATGAGGTGTTCAGTGGAAGAAGGGCAAATCCACCTTGGTGCATAATCAACCGGCAGCGTAAGATATCGTGACGTCACCCGTGCAGCCAACGAACGGCTGGGTGTGTGTGTGTGTGTGTTAGGATACACCGTCACCTACCTCAGTTGTCATGTCTTTTCTAACTTTCAGGTGAGACACGAGAGATTTCTCAGCAAATTATTCAATATTATCATTTACTAGGTGGTTACTCTTGAGTGTGAGAAAAGGTCGTGCTCATGTGAGGAAGTGTGTTTAAACATACCCTGAAAGTAAACTAAATCTACCATTTTTTATGCCAGTTACATCAGAACTGTATGGTGGGTTGTGGAGATGCACAAAATATAAACATCATTAACTTTAACTGTGATTATCTCAAAATGGAAATTTAGCATAATCGTCCTTCTTCCAGTGAGCGCCTCATATATGAGGCACATGACAGGCCACAGAAATTCAATAGCAATAATTTTAATCTAATATCCAAATTATCAATGAGATTAATACCATAGATGAGTTAGAACTTACTAACATGTCTTCCACTGTAAGATCTAAAAAAACAATAAGGAGACAGTGTTTGTATTGTACAGTGTTTCTTTTTATAACAATCTCATACATCAGATCTTTCATCATGATGAAAGACTTCAGCATGACAGACATAATAAAATCATATAAAAGAACAAACAGCATGTAGACAACTCTATATTGTGGAACACCAGAACCAAAACTGAAACACGTTCAGTTCCTTATGGTCACGGAGATGGACAGAAGGTTCAGAAAAAAAGAGACAAAGACGACAACAACACACGACTCATGTGTAGCGAACAAACATGTATTGGAAGCATTAATGGTCCAATCAGTCAATAAAGACTTACACTTCGGGGATGAGGTAGTGTTGGTACAGGACTGTTGCCAACAGTTAGTGTGAGTGTAAACTCCCCAAGATCGTGGCACACTACTTCAATAGCGTGCACATCAGACTGTTTAACTTCATCCAGAAGCTGCACTCCTACTTTTTCAGGATCATCAACCTGAGCTGAAAGACAAAGCAAAATCAAGTAAACTTTTTGTATCAAATACCAAGAAAAAGTGGAACTTTTTAAACAAAGGTTAAATAGTCTGCAAATAATCTACCTATTTATACCTTAAGGACTGGTCCCATAATAAAGCAGGTAGCTTGAAGCACAGTTTCACACAGGAACAGTCCTATTGTTCCCAGCTACAATAGCACTTACTAATAGGCAACAATAAACCATATTACAGTCGTTGTTTTTCAGTTTTAATACAAGGCAGTGCAGTACAGTACAGTACAGTACAGTACAGTATGAGAATCCTTAACACACACTGAGACAAAGTTTTTTGTCTTCAAACTCACTTCTCTGTTCTCCTTCAAGTGTTTTCATCTTAACTTTGTTCTCTTACCACAACTATAAGGTGTGGCATGCAAGGCTAGCTAGAGGGTGAGTCATGATACAGATTATTGTAGAGGATGATACAGAGGACAGAGTTTAAGCCTGAGTTATGATACAAGTACTGTAGTTGACTCAGTAAATGATCATGAACAGGAAACTGGCAAGTTTATTATTGTAGTATTTATGGGTGAGTTGTATAACATAAGATGCTCAATTACCCCAAGAGATGATGTGAAAACACCAGATGATGATAACATGCATTAAATGGGAAACATATAAATTACAAAGTAACCAAGTAGCGACAGTTATAAACACACAGCAGTGCCAGGAAGGAGCAGGTGCAGCACCAACCTTTAGCAGTGTGAGTAGAGCGTTTGTTGATCCATGGAAGAGGACCACCCTCAAACAGAACTACCCTTGATGATCCCAAAGCCAAAACTGTCTTCCCAGATGAGGGGTTGGTAGGACGAAGAGGCCTGAAAAGATAACGCTGTTAACTCCAAACCTGATTATTAAAATCTTATATTCAAACAACAAAAACAAATTGATTTAATCATCTAAATAACAAATAATGTATACTAAAATCCCTTATTAATAGATTGCCTAGGGTAAATGATTTGTCATAATCATTGAGTCCCTTAATGAGAGGTATACAGTCTGCCAGGTCCTTGTATTAACTCCTGAAAACAGTACCACAAAATACAGATACCCTTTGTTTAGCGCTAAATTACTTAACATTAATTTGGTTGAGCTATGAAAAAAAATGACACCCTTCCTCGCTAAACGTTAGGTCAAAGTTTGGTTTCGCAATAGTTTGACTCAGTGGGAAGGGGGAAAAACTGGGGATGAGGTGGACTGGTGCCATTGTTACATGTAATGAAACTATAAAAGTTGTGGAAAATAATTATATTACAGTAACCTAAAGTAGCTTAGAAAGAAGAAACTATAATATAAAACTATAAAGTAAGAAAATGGAAGAACACGGGAGTATATGTGTGTGTGAAGTTAACGTATTTGTGGAGACAGTGGGTCTGTAACTGTGTATCCAGCCTAGCCTTGCTCCCTCCCCCAATGTGATGTGCTGGCATACACACACACATCACAGTACAGCAGCAGCCACACATCTTTGAGTCAGCTGGGTGACTGCCCGGCTGAACTGTGCCATGTCCAAAGGAAGGTTTCAGTGTGGAAGGAGCTATTTTTGGTACATAAAATATGAACTATTGTATTTTATGATATATTATGTATAAATCTTATTGCTTATCTCAGCATTTTTCTTTTAATTTTTGATGTATGCAATTTGAAATGTATTCAAACTCGGCTCACTTTTTCATCTCTAAATCATTTAACTCTGAACCACATCATACATACATAGAAGTTTGGTGTTAATAAATCAATCACTTAAGTTCAAAACTTTATAACACACTCTTTAATTAACCAATGTTAAACAAGGGATTCTTGTATTTATTTACATTAAACCTGTACACCATAAAACACAATGATTTTTTTTAAACATAACAAAAGCTGTGTACTGTAATATTTTTATTAAATATTAACAATTGTACAGAAACTCCTGCATTACAATACGGGGATTTTCTTTTGGTAACCTCCAGGTTTATTAACAAATAAAAATAATTCTGAACACTTGGCAGTATTCACAAAAAACTGGCGGCCCATAACAAATTTCTGATTCCGTGTTGCAGGAAAAATTTCCTGCAACTAAATAATGAAGCATCATCACCTTTTAACTTCCAGAATTATATACTCATACTTAGAAAGATCTCAGGCTGAAAATTAACAAATATTATGTTATCATATTACCTGAATGCAGCGACCATGGTAGATGCTGCCAGTTCCCCTTTAGAGCTTTTGTAAGAGACCTTAACTTCCGAGAAGCCCGGAGTCTTCCCCACAACTTCGAGAGTGGCACAGGAACCCTTGACAATGGGGGTCTTTACATCTGAAAATTAAGGACAGTGGAGTTCCCTCTCTTCAAACATTTCTGACTCCCCCTATTACTTTGTTCCTTCCATTATGCTCACATCCACCATCCACATACACACCCACATACTGTACAAAAGTCTATATGTATCCATGAATGTAAAATAGCCAATGACAAAATCAAAATATTTATGAAACATACCTGGCAAAGCAATGAAGGTGAGTTCCAAAGGCTCTACTTTTAGAGGCAACTGGTGACACACTGTGAAGGGCACCTTGGTGTCTCCCCACTGGGTGAAGGAGGCCACGTGTAGGGGTAGTTTCTCCTCAACCTCAACTTCAACAACACTCTCCAACAGAGCCAAGCCAATAGCCTCTACAATGTGAATCTGGACAAAATTGACAGTTATAAGAGTAAACACACTTCCAAAGTCCTCCTTCCTGGCACTCCATATTCACCCAAAAATTCCTTTTACATCTCAGTCACCCAGTTTAACTTTCAAATCTCCTATAACAATCATTTCATCTCTTAGACTGAAACTTTTCATACAGTTACATACTGCTGCACTTCACAGCTAAGGGTTATATTTTTATAGAGACCTGTCATCATAGTTTTAATTTGTTTCTTACAATATTAACTTAGTAATTGAAATATTTATGATGTTCAACAGGGGGTGTCAGCCATATTCATCTTGGGGCTATTAAAGTCCAATTGTTTCTTCATTAGGTGGTCTCAGGGCAACTGTATATAGTCAATCTAATTATTAGTGCTGTATTATGGTCATGTTGAGGATGTTCTGATACAACAATTTAACATGGTAACAAGGTGATGGGATTCAGTTTTCTTCAGATTGGATCACAACTTGCAACAACTAAATACTTTTCTGTGTATTATTATACTAGTCGTCTTGACTTTTAGTATAACATAAAAGGAAAATTTTTAGTGATCACCTAAAATTCATGTGTTACAGTAAGGAAGTAGTTGACCTTTAGTTTCAATAATTAATTTGGGGAAAGTTTACATTACACTTTACCACATACTGTATGGGTTGTAATCTCAATTCAGTGTTGCTTTATGACAACTAACCCACCTTATAGATATTATCCAGGAGGTCAGTACTGTACCTTAATTATTTAAATATTCACTTGTACAGTATCAGTATGTTAAATTGTTCTACAGTACAGTACAGTATTGTTACTCTTGGGGTCCACTGAATAATGTGTATCACAGAACAAGTGTTTGAGTATCGTTGCTGTGGAAAATAAATTCCCACAAGGAGGAGGGTTTCCTGACAACCCTTTGAACCGAGAAACAGAATAAGTACAGTATACGGGGAAGATCTTGGCACAATAGTACAGGTAGTTCAGAGTTTAAAAGGGAAGCAGGTCAAATTTCCAACACAATTCTTTTATTCTGATAAACATCATTTTGTGGCTGAGACTTTTATTTCCATCACATAATTCCACATTTCAAACACCCATAATTTTACATAACTCAGTGTACCCTGCAGACTTCTCCTTTACCCTTAAATTCTTTTTGAAGGCTGAAAGCCAGATCATCCACATTCTTTCATTCATCATTACTTCAATGACTCTTTCTTCATGTTTTCATTATGTCCATGCATATTATATAGAAGACACATATTCTATCTTGTTTCTTTTTTATAGCAAAAATACATATACACATTTATAAAAAATATGCACAAAGGTGTACACAGACACACACATCAAAGTCTACATACCTCAGCAGCATCTTTGTTGTGTGGGTTGAGCACCATGGCTGCAGTAACAGATACTGACCCATATGCCTTGGTTCTGCACACACCCATCTGTGATACTCCAACAACTTCTGTGTTGCTGCTGCTCCACAACACACTGCCAGAGCCACCCACAACCTATAACATAAACATTTTCTACAAGTTGCAAATAATATTGTTTTTGAACAGAAACATCACAGCAGTACACATATGGTAATAGGGAGACTGCATGACAGGCACCCACCACCACAGCAAGAGTAAAAGCATACATATTAGCAGACAATGATAGGAGAAGAATGAGTTTGGAAAGCTAAAGAACTTAAAACAAGAGCACATAAAGAGTAAAAATTCACACCCAGGTTTAATGCCTCTAAGGACCACCTCTGATGGTGTACCATTCAACAAGACTCAAGGCACTCAAGAATATCCAGAGGTCATCACAACTACAAGTTAAGTGGAAGACCATCACAAAGACTTAGCTTTAAAAAATAATACCGTCAAAAAAAAATAAATAAACGATACAAAAAGGGTTTGAGGGCATTATGTCTCTCATGTGTAATGATTGATTATCAGACCACAGCTTACATGCCCAGAGAACAACACCACATATAACAGTAAGTAGATGCCCACTTGGTGACCCACATAGGTTGACACACCCCACAGTGACAGTAAAACCTGACCCAGGAGAGGTCACAGACAAGGTACTTAAGTTAACCCTGCGATATGACCGTGTTACAACCACACCTGGGCAAACAGCTGTCCAGACCTGACCCAGGAGAGGTCAGTCACATTGACCCAGAGTCCTCACCACCACGCAATTAGCCTAACCCAGTGACATGACCGAGTTAAAGAAACCACACCCAGCCGAGACACACCCGGGTGGTAATAATTAGGAAGCATTACCGACTGGTGACATGACCACGCACCTGGGCAAACACAGCTGTCTAGACACACCCAGTTTAGTGTTAATTAGGAGAGGTCATCTGCCGGCTCTCCTCCAATATAAAGGCCCTGCAGCCCCTTCCACGGCAGATCACTTTCACATCACTCTCGACAGAAGACGGAGTCACTCTTGTCTCTATTCGAGGTCGGGAGGGAGACTTCCCTCCCCAACACCGCGTCCCCAGCTAGCAGAGTCTCCCACAAGAGACATAGTCCAGCACTCCCTTCAACAGCACCTGCTGGGCCTCCGTCAGGTCACACGTGAGTCATTGTCAGAGCTATCCATAGGGTGAGTTACTTACGGTGGGAAGTGTATTAATTTTATGTTTGTGTCCGAGAGTCAGTGTCTAGTAACATAAATATAATGTTCTAGTAACTTCGATATAATCTGCTATACATGTGTCTGTGTCATTGAGATAATAAATAAATAGTTGCACTGAAAGCGGTGTTTAGAGAAAGATTCCCCCTAATAACGGATTTACAGCAAAATAACTAACCGGCCACGCTAACAAACTTCCTCACTTTAGCCTTCCACAAAATATTCTATCTAATACTTTCTACTTAAATCCCCCTCATTACACCTCTTCCACTCAGTGCAGATAAGAATGAAAACTGACTTACAGAATACAAAGATGGATATCAAATAATAATAATGATGATTCTAGAATTCTTACTGTTAGGTTGAGACTGTAGACAGGTTTTGTGACTGGATCCCACGGCAGGACGGTGCGTTGTGGTATCACAGCAATGGGGTCAAATATCGATATTTCTTGGCTGGCCTTCAAAGGTGGAGTAATTTCTAAAATGGTGTCTCCCACTTCTATTGCTGTTAAAGTTGCCTGTGTATTAAATAACATAAGCAGTACTATTAATACACATATAGACAAAATAAAATATCTAAATACTGTACAGTAGTTCTTGTTTTTTAAGTCAATCTGTATTCAATCATAAAACAAACTTAAAATGAACAGCATTATTAGTAATCTTAACTAGCCTAACCTAAACCAAGCTTACTTAACCTTATCTATAGTTTGGTTATATAATGATGGTAAATGATGTCTTAAATGAAATAGAGCAAATTAATAAGAAAAGATCTGACCAATCATTATGGCCAGTCCCTAAGGTTAGATATACAAGCTTCAACTCACACCTGGAAACACTCACCTCACCAAGACCCTAAACTCTATTAAAGAAAATCATTACTGAGGCTAAAAAAAGGTACCGATAAACCACACAACACACCTGAACTTTAGTTTTTCCCGTCTTGATAGTTACACCATACACATAAGAGCCATTCCTGGAGACATATTCTGAAGCAAAGTGTTCAGATGGTACTGTTGTCTCCATTACTATATTCTGAAACACAAAGACAGAATAATGAAATTAATTCAGTATTCAGCAATTACCTTAACCATCACTTAAGATTATAAATGTGTTAACAGTACAGAAGTAAGATGTGTGTGAAATTACCCATATGCCATTAACTAAGCAACGGTTTACCTAGGTAGCTATATGGACGTTAGGTTAACAAGTCTTCACCACAAACTGAGATGGAAACAGTTAATAGAGAATCATAATTAACAATAAATAAATGCAACATTCAAATATTCATTACCATATCAATATGTGTGAAAATTAAGTACTATCTATACAGTATATCTTCAACCTATGAGCTGGAACCAAAAATTATTTAAACTAATCTACAGAACTTAAATTTGGGCAGTTACAAACACCAAGCTTAAAAATTACTAGACCAAAAATGTCAACAAGAAATAAACATAAATTTGATATGGAATTAATAAGCTTCAAGACACTTAACTTAGACCTGACCTACTCAATGCATATTTATGTTCAAAGGGCATCAAATTGACATCGTAAATGGCCAAAAAAAAAGTACAGTACTGTACTGGGTATGACAGGTCGAGTTATAATATAATATACTCACCTTTGCATCACAGTTAAAAAGGCACAGACTGTACTGTTAGAATTCTACCATGACAAAAAAGAATGTTCAACTTGAAATAAATATCCAGAGGTAATGTGGTAGTAAGATCATTCTAATCCAAATAATTACTACAGGTACTTACATCTGCTAAGAAGATTTTATTATCCTGTTTGTCATAGACGTTGACGATGAAGGCGTAGCGTCTGCCAAGAATAAGAGTTGGGTTGTTGTGGGGCTCAATGGAGATGATGAGATATGATGGATCTACAACATGAATGTTGGCAGTTGGTTGTTTCACCAGCTCTGAGGAGATCACATTGTTGTCTTTCAGAATCACCTGTCAGGATAAGATGTATTTCAGAACAATGATTCATCCCTATAAACAACTAATATCATACAAAAATATCCTATGCCATCCTTCCATAGCCTGTTCAGTCTGCAATAAACTTCTTACAAAATTTCACACTTCAATCCCTAAGCCTGAATAAAAACTTCAACATATTGGTTCTTGGGTCAAAGTAATATTCCAGTTGTTGCCCTGAGGTTACCTGTGTTGTGCCTAGGGTTTTGGCCGTGATACTGACTCCGTCGTCGTTGAGCTCTGCAATTTCTGTATCTGCAACCTGTGTAGTACGAAGGATGAAATTAATTAAATTGTGAACTGAAGAAATTTAGGGCTATTAAATACTCTATTACCACAATAATAAAACTCTCCATTACCAAATTATTAAAGCAAACCTAGATACTGCAACTACAATGTTAACTGTGTGAGAGTTGTTGCACATTAGCCAGAGTAAGGTCCTTACCCTCCACAACAAAAGTCTAACTTCCAAGTGTGATTTTATTTACAATACTTCAATAACACATTATTCTCACAATTCACTTCTCAGTATTCTTACAGGCCAGTTCCAGATAAACTGTGCCACCAAAACCCTGATGGCAGAATAAAAAGTGCCACCTCACAGACAATGACACCATGTACAGAACTTGTGCATTAAATTTGAAGAATATTAATCAAGATACTGTACTGTAATGGGTTCTCCATGTTTTTCACACCTGGCTTCCTACTGGTTAAAGCATGAAATAAATTCAGAGGACTCATGGAGGTCAAACTTGGATTATAACTGCCTGTTATGTGAAAGTTTCATGAATGTAGGTTAAAGGGAAGTTAGAGATATAAACCAAATAGACAATTATTATACAAGAAAATAAAAACAATAAACACAACAAAAACAAAAGGCCTTTTGTTAGAGCAATAGAGTAACAACAATGCAATAACAATAATAATCATTAACAAACATCTACAAATTAGTTTTATAAACCTGAGCACGGAGTTACACACCTGCAAGTAGAATTGTGATGCTGGTATATCGATGGTGGAGAGGTGTCCTTGTTTGAGCTGGAACACTGTGTACTTAACTGCAGTGTGAGGCAGGACATACACATCAGCTGGATCAAGCAGCAAGTTGGCTACAACCATTAGGTTCACTGATGATGGAGCAAGATGCTGTAAAGAATTTGGCATACAGTTAAACAACCTTTACATTCAGGGCAAGTATATTTTCAACTAATGTATATCCTCCATTTTTTGTAAGACTGGTAGGAAATTATATTGCTAAGACATGAGTCACTTCAGTCACACGTTCTAGTACTGTACAGATGATGTGCTATCAAATCAACAAAGTAAATTTTTTAGAAACTTGCATAATTTCATTAATCCTACCAGTGATTTACTAACCTTCTGCCTACACTTTGAAACAGTGCAGTTAAGGAGAGAACCACCACACTGATAGCAGTTTAGAGAACTTTTTATCTTTACTATGGGTTGCCACAAAATGTATAAAAGAATGCAACAAATATTAACTTGGTGACCTCTTTCACTGCACAGCTTTGTGTGCACCAACTGAAAAGTCACCCGGAAGGTAAAAAAGTATATGTGCATGATCAGAAGGTATGGCAGAGAGAAGTTTGTTGGGGAATGACATGCAGCAGATGGGTGACGCTGGGTTGTGTGAAGCAATACAGTGCAGTGAATGGACATGAAGGGCCTTGTGGAGAGGAAGAAACTGTAAATGAAGGAAGACTGTTGTTTTCCAGCCACCTGGCACCAATACTGGAGCACAGAAAGGTTTGGAAGGGTGAAAAGTAAGTAAAGAATAAGATGCAAGACTTAACCTTAAGCAAAAGACTCCTTCATTAAAAGAAAGGATAAACAAGGAAATGACAAAGTTTGGAGAAATTGTATTATTTATGAAGGAATTATTCTAAGAATAAGAAAATGAAGTACAGTACAGTACAGTACATGTGAAAACTCAACAATGATAAAGTGGGAGTGTGGAGTAATGTTAGTAACAGCATCAGGGAAAACTGAGCAAGACCTGTCAACAGTATTTGGATGTTCAGCAAGATATATTCTACTGTGCAGCAGAAAACCTCCTTTTTTATGACATAAAAAATAATTTAATATAGTAACCTTATATGCCGGGTGAGCAACCCTGACAGAAAGTCTAGCCGAGCCAGTTTGTCTTCCTTCAATGAGGGCCATGTAACCCATGCGACCACTTTCCTCAAGGGGGGCAATAGAGGGTGGCATCTCATATGGTGACTCATCAAAGGTCATGAACCTGCAGGTTAAATGTAAAGTGTAAATATCAAACAAAATTATCATTTAATATCATGTGGTAATTCCTCAGGAGTCATAGACCAGGTGGCTTAACATGTAATCATAACAAACTACACAGTACATGATACATGAACTCACATTACATGGGCAAGAAGAAAAGTCCAGTGATCTGCAAAATAACTTGATGAAACAGAAGCTGCTGTCTCTAGCAAGTTATTTGAATTCTGAGTCAAGAGATTCTGCCCATTCAGAATCAACAAAAAAAGCTGTGAACAAATTTTATTCTAATCCAATCAATGATTCAAATGACCAGGCACAGTCTGGATATATTCATGAAAGTAGTCTATCAAATCCTGTAAGCCATAAAACAAAAGTTTGAAAGGCAATATATAGTAGTGTACTACAGTTCTTTGGTTGTGAGAAACAACTCACTTGAGAACAGTCTGGGCAGCCACTACAGAGCCTCGGTCAGTCAAGGTCTGAAGATCCCATATCATTTCTATGCCTTCCAATGTAGTAAATTCATTACCTGGAAACAATGAATAATTCTAAATACAGTACAGTACAGGTATTATAAATAATGTGAAGTACACATACAGGTATGGGACTATTTATACAGTATGCTTGGAACCTTGGGAAAACCTTGTACAATGGCAGCAGAATATGAACTAAGAGCACAAGTCTACAGCCAAAGTTACTCATGCAGATGGCCCACCACTGTGCCGGGAACGTGGGGAAATGTACGGATGGACCGGTGATTTATGCAATCTCTCAGAAATCCCGGAAAATTTGTTTCCACGACCAGAACGAAGAGATCTTCTTGGAATTTTTCTGGAAAATGCACATGATTCCATCCTCGGAAACTTGTTACCATGCTCAAAATGGAGAATTTTCCCAGAAGGCTCAAAATTCATTCTAACTACTGGAGAGTTCCGAGGATCAGAGATCCCGGCTAACAGGGAAATTACTGTACCAATATATCAGCCATTCTTAATTCGTACGATCCTTCACTGTGAAAGTTGATTTTTTAATTTATTATTGTTTAACCACGTATGACCATCTCTCACATTAGGTATAACACGTCGTTACGTACAGAATGTATAATAAACTATAAACAACAGGCGTGGTCTATGAGTACTGTACATTAAAGAGGTGTAAGATGATCACAAACAACAATGAGATCATTTGTACAGTACAGTACCTAGTCCAGCTCTTGACTTACCTTGGTCATCATAAGCTCGTACTTCAAACTCTTCTGGCGCTTCTTCCACGTATAATTCTCTCGTTGTTGTCACGATCTCTAGACGGTGAATGGTATCAACAAGAACATCACAACGCAAAATTCCACCACTTCCTGCGAGTCAAAACCAAGATTTATTTGGCTAGTTTAAGATATAAATATTCACAGTTAATCATACTTCAAATGGTCTTAAAGTGTCAACCAAGTAGAACATAAATAATCCTGATGAAACCTTTCTACTCAACCTCCTCTACACAGAATTATCTCACTCTCCTTCCAAATGTTCCTTTAGCTCATCATTATTCTTCCATGTAGCTACACTATCCTGCCTGCATCACTCATAAACACCTTAAGTAACCTTTATGCTCTTCCATTTACACCATTCAACACACTTTTCTGTATCACAAGTACAGTACCGTCAATTGTATCACAACCAGTCGAATGATCTTTTACAGCTTTCAGTATACAGTACAGTACAGTATGTCCAAAAGAGAAGTGGGACATGTCGGAGTATCAGAAGACAATTCAAGAAATACTGTAGTGATAAAGCATTCAACATTTATATAATAGTGTATGACTAGTGTAATGCCCACAGCCATCCTGACCAGAATCCATTAAAATCATACACAATCTACGCTTGTCTCAAATAACCAATGGTTATTCAGGCAGAAAATCACAGCCGAATAGCCACTTTGAAAATCTTAACATCCTCAATCAGAGCCTTGTCAATGTTTTAAGTAAAGCAGAGTGTACACCTTGAACTACCCAGTACTATAATGTAATACAATACAGTTTAATAAAAATATGTTAAATAATGAGGATTTTGTTTCCAGTGACAAGTAAGTCACTAGCCATCTATCACCATCAAATATAATATTTCTACACTTCACACACACACACACACGTCACCTTCATCTTCAGAAGACTCATACACTTGCTAAACATTTCTTATTTATAATAAATTACCACCAGAAACTATTTACTATTGGTGTTGAGTGATTAATAAAGAAAAGGAGATTTAAAGAGCTAGGAAGCAGCATGTAGCTGTAACAAATATATATATATATATATATATATATATATATATATATATATATATATATATATATATATATATATATATATATATATATATATATATATATATATGTATGTATGTATGTATAGTATGTATATATATATATATATATATATATATATATATATATATATATATATATATATATATATATATATATATATATATATATATATATATATATATATATATATATATATATATACACAGTGGGATATACTATAACTAACGGATCCTACTACGATATATTCATATAACGAACGGTATTATACCTATAAATATTGAGAATGCTATATACGATACGAAATCCTACAACGAATATTAATATATTTATATATTTTTATTTTTTTATTTAATATAATATATTATATATTTATAATATAATATATTATATTATAGATATATATATTATATACAATATTATATATATTTATACACTTTTTACTATAACAGGGATTGCTATACTACGACCTACAGAACATAATTTATTATTATATATAATATATTATATTAATATATTATATTCGATTACTTCGGTAGTGTAATATTTCAATGTGTTAGAATGTGGTATATATTTATTATGTATTCCTGGAACGGATATAATCCTATAAACGAACGAATGCTATAACGAACAAGGTTCTAGAAACCAATTAGATTCGTTATATAGCATACCACACTGTGTATATATATATATATATATATATATATATATATATATATATATATATATATATATATATATATATATATATATATATATATATATATATATATATGCAATTAAATCACTGTAGGTGCACGTGATCCAGGTACTGTATATACTGATAACCACAAGGAAAAAGAAAACACAAAGTTCCCAAGCGCTTTCGTGTAATTCACATCTTCTGGGGTGAGTACAGACTAAGGAGAAATACTTAACAAGGCAAATATATATACAGTAGAGGAAGGTAAGATCAAGTCCACAATAGTCAGGTTATTAGGTAGTGACCCTACTAATCTTCAAAAAGCACCGCATTCCTAGACTGTCTGATCCACAGAATAGGTAACACCTTTAAGTTCAGTATTTATAGAAAACCTACTAATGTGTGTTCATACATTCATTATTATTCTGCCCACCATAATAGAGTCAAACAGTCAGTATTTTCAACAATGTTTTTACGTGCTTTGAGAATTTGCAGCCCGGAATTCATTGATGAGGAATATAAATATATCTGTAATATTGGCTCAAACCTTAAATACCCTAGATCTTTCATAGACAAATGCCTGAACATTAATAAGAAATCTTTTTATAGAACCGATCCCAAGCCCACCCATGACCATAAGAATCTCTTAGTATTACCATTTCAGGAAAATTTCTCTCAAATTCCTTTACAACTAAAAACCTGGAACGTCAATGTGACATTTAAAAACTCATGCACTGTTAAACAAATGTTAATCAAGAACTCCCCCAACAATACAGGTGGCTGCATTTATAAGGTTTCTTGCAAGGAATGTAATATGTTTTACTTAGGCCAGACAGGTAAAGATCTTGTAACTAGACTTAAACAACATAAATATAGTGTTAGGACAGGCCAGGAATCCAATGCATTGACTGGGATAATGCCTCCTCAATATTACCTTGTAATTCAATTGACAGTAGGAACATTATAGAATCCAGTCTCATTAAACATACCGAATCCATCAACATGAATTTGAGTAATGGTATGTACAAACTGGATAATTTCGTAATTAAGAAGATTTGTAACCAGGTGAGAAGGTTGGGTCATCTTACCCTCTGACCTGACAACCAACTACTGTGGTGCTTTTTGAAGATTAGTAGGGTCACTACCTAATAACCTGACTATTGTGGACTTGATCTTACCTTCCTCTACTGTATATATATTTGCCTTGTTAAGTATTTCTCCTTAGTCTGTACTCACCCCAGAAGATGTGAATTACACGAAAGCGCTTGGGAACTTTGTGTTTTCTTTTTCCTTGTGGTCATCAGCATATATATATATATATATATATATATATATATATATATATATATATATATATATATATATATATATATATATATATATATATATACAGAATATATAACATAACTTGTAGTCTCACCCAAACATAATTGCAGTCATATAATCAACCACTGTAGTTAGCCCATTAAATGCAGACTAACCACATATGAAACAGTCAAACAGTCTACCTTTCAGTCCACTGTGATGTGTCATATATGAAATGAAAATCTTTTGTTAAATGTGACAGATTGTAATACACTTCAGACCAGCCACACTGAATGGGTTAAAAGACTGACAGAAATAATTACCAGAGTCTTGGGCCAGTATAATAGCCGTTTGTCTGGAGGGAGACCGGCTGATGGCAGACACCTGTACCTCATTAGCACAACCATCCTCTATAACCTCAGTGAGCAACACAACCTCACTTCTTGAGCACGACCTGCAACATGAACAACATTAACTAACACTACAACACCAGTAACACAACTTAATTTGGGTATGACAGTACAGTATTGTATAAGTTGCCACCCTCTGTATCTCAAGAATTTTATCTTAGCAATCAGTAATTCAGACAATTCTATAACACTTTCTTCTATGACATTTCTCTCGCAAAGGTAAAATTCTTGAGATTCATTGGGTGGTAACTTATACAAATTTACCTAAACTTCGGTAATTTACGAGTAAACTACTACCACCAGAAGGAGTTGTTCAATTTTGTTCATTTTTCCAATGTTTCTTATCAATTTAGTATGTATTCTGAAAGAGGCAACTACTTTTTATTTTAAATATAAGTAATTTTTACATTTTTTTTTTTTTTTTTAGTTCTTCTCTATCTATGATCATAAATCACCTGTGGTGGGCAGGGTAAGAAGGAAGAGGGAAATTGTGGGGGTAAAACACAGTGAAAAACTGATCATATGACACTAAAATGATTTGTCTATTAGCTTTGTTCATGAAGATATTATTATTTACCATAAATACTCCTCCAAAAATCTGCTGTCACCGCGTGTTGTCTGTTTACAGCCGAAAGCTCGGTCCTGCTCGTCCCCCTCAAAATGTAAATTTACACTTAAACAATGTTGCTTTCATTGGCACCAGATATCAAAATAAGTATACTTTCTGTTTAATACAGCAGGGGACTAAAGGAGGAACAGGGCCCCCCCAGCTAGGAAGGTTTCTTTGGTTGGCTAGATCAGGGTCTAGTAAATGTCTCCTTTTAAAATGCTTACTATAATGATAATAACAGGTGTGGAAAATAATAAACGAAATCGAACAGCTCCTGGTGGCAGCAGTGTTCAATACCCTAACTTGGTGTATTTATAACAAAATTTAAGGAAACCTCATGAAAATAATACATAGTAAAATATTGAATTCCACACAGCCAACACAGCACAGAGATGTCTTATGAGACTGCATCAGCTTGCATGATATTAATACTTGTTTCATTCACTGTACCGTAGTGTCACTGGCTGCTGGCACACACCGGTAGTTTAACAAGAATGGTAGACTATTCATTCTGGTCACCAGTCATGTCTAGGGGATCCATTTTCAATGTGTACAAGCTTTCAAAAGTTCATGTGTTAAAATAATTCAGTGAGCCACAATATAAACCCCATAATAACCATTACAAATTTAAAATATAAGAACACGATTTCCTCACCACTGGTAACAGCCACCTTCAAACACCTTCAGTGTGAAATTTGAAGGAATTTCATGGTTGTAGGGAAGAAGAACACGTGGTACATTAAGTTTAGAGGCCAAAAGGGGCAACAAACAACATATTAATACACATATGTGCAACGTTTTAGGACCAGACAACATCATCGCGCCCACCATGCCTCCCGGAGCGGCTACCCTTACAAACACAACTCACATCTCGCTCAGTTCTTACGTATTATTGAAAATAATGTTAGAACAAATTCAATTACGTAGTTTATAATCTTGTCATAGAAATATTATCAATTATAGATAAAACTGTATTTTCTTTTGTGTAGACAGATTAAATTAGGATTTTCATGAAATGCGATCACAAAACACAAATCACGTGTATGATGACGATATGAGAAGAGTAGCTTATCTTTAGCTTATTTCTCATTAGGAACGACAATAAAATCAACAGAAATTAACGAGATTTCTAGTTAATTTATATACAATGTACAAATGAAACACTCAAGGCACACACACGGTTAGTGTCCTGCTGGTCAGTGCTAATAATTTTATGATTACTATAGGAAAGTTGCTACATTCAATAACCATTTATTCATTATATATAAAGACAATATAAAGAACGCTTCTGGAGGATGTAATTATCGACACAAAAAATACAGATGTTGTTAGATAAACATTGAAGTATTTGGAGTGTATCACTGACTCATCTCATCTCCTTGTATACAAACCAGACGTTAAGGTTTCGTCTATTCGCGCCTTTGTAATTTGAACATGAAAATATAATTTTTGATTTGTCACTTCAATTAAAATAGTTCTCAACCGATGTTTTACTGTTCTGAAATAGAAATGAAATTAAAATATTATAAAAGTATAGCCTGACCGAGAAGTTGGATTTGTAAAATTGTCTGGTAAAACACTCCCAGTTCTAGTTGTGCTTCATTAGTACAGTGCATATTAATGCTATTATGTTAATGATCTATTTAAATAAATATATATATATATATATATATATATATATATATATATATATAATATATATATATATATATATATATATATATATATATCCTGGACGAAGTTATTATAGCCTAGGAGTAACTGATAATATTGCACTGTACATATTGATATACCCAACTCATGTCTAGTCGTCTCTAGAAATATGCCTGTTGCAGCGAGGCGATATGAATGAACAGTGGACTTGTTAATGTTAATAAACTGATTTATTGGTTTCTGTATTATGATAAATTACTTCTAATAACCTAAACTACATTCAACCGAATTATATACCGTAAAAAATGTTAATAGGTGTTAAGTGATACAGGGAACAGTGGTAAGTGAGCACCTTGTAGCGTACTGTATGTGGCCAGTTGTCAATTCTCTTTAGTTGTCTATTATCTCTTTGTATGGGCACACAAACGGACATACATGTAGATATCTTCACTCAGGAATGAGGTAGAATAGAAACTCACGATGCGCTTTCTGTATATACCTGTATATTGTTGTACAGCGCAGTGCTTAGGAGTAACTAGGTGAGGAGCTGTGAGAGATGTTGCTGGTCCAGTAGCCGAGTGTAGAATGCTCTCCCTGGACAGGCATGGCCGTATTTATACAATTTACGAGGATCAGGATTTGGGGTGCGTGTAGAGCGAGAGCCAATCACAGAGGAGAATGCCAGAAGTACCCGACACTCTGATCCTGGCGTTGCTAGTGTGCGTCCGCACTGTGGAGTAGGTCTACCAGCTCGCTGGCTGTACGCTGATTGGCTGGTAGGCGTGCGGAAGCTCAGTTGGAAGTTGTAGGGGAGAGGAGCCACTACAACCTCCAAATGTGTCCTGGGGTCGAGCCCAGCCGAGACATGGGTTCCTCCAATAAAGTTCATAACAAAGTAACGAAAGAAGGGATCAACAGCCTGAACGGCTAGTGGACTGATAAACGACTAATTAAATCTTAATTAATCAATGAATCAAAGTAGAGTATTGTACAGTCCTCATATCTGAAGGTTGGCGACCACAGTCTTCCACTCTAAACGGTTTTAAGCTGTTTTTACTAATCCTACAAGATTTTGCGGTGGACGGAAATAGTCCACAGGAAAAAAGTCATGACTTGTACACATTGACAACACAATATATATATGATGGCATTGCACGTAGCTTAGGATTTTTTCCTTGTCTTTTTATGACTTTTTTTCTTGTAACTTTTTTTCCTGGATTCGATTTTGCACCTCTTTGGGAACCAGTTTTTAATTTCATTCATCTATCAAAGTCTCTGTATTCCCCTGTCCCTCCTACCCTCAACTTACCCATTAATATTTATTATTATCCACTCCATCCATAATTATATGACCAAAGTATCATTTTTCTTAGTAAATTTCATTTTTTTTTCTTTTTTTTTTTACAAGGATTAGCCCACCCGGGCACAAGTCACTGACCCACATAGGGGCCTGGAGGGCAAAAATGTAGTACAGTGATCCCTCGGTTAACATACACAATCCGTTCCAGCAGGTTGTTCGTTAACCGAAACCATTGTTTCAATGGGTTTTGGGGTAATTGGTTCCAGCTCACCGAAAATTGCCTAAATTCAACAAAAAAGGTAGTAAAGTACACTTACTTTGAGGTGTGTATGTAGAAGGCTCCTGGATGATGGGAATTAGAATGGGGGTGGAGGAGAAGGAAGAAGAGAAGGCATTGGGGTGGAAGAGAAGTCACCCCATGGCACCATTTCATCCATAAAATTTTAGTTCTCTTGGTGTAATTCAAGATTATTTTCCTTAAATCAACACTGCACTGCATTATATATTGTCA
The DNA here is from genome assembly GCA_958450375.1 of Homarus gammarus. NCBI lineage: Eukaryota > Metazoa > Arthropoda > Malacostraca > Decapoda > Nephropidae > Homarus > Homarus gammarus. Next base: position 2,228,583 of record CAUDMG010000982.1, on the reverse strand, counting down.
ATATGTAAAATAAATTTCAAAATGACCAATAATTTGCTTGGAAACAGAAAAAAAAAAAGCGTTTAGTTGAAGAGTCTCAAGCAAGATGTTACCTCCAGTGAAAAGAGAGAGAGACTAACGCCTGTCTGGTGTGTTAACAGGCTGGATGGCATGCCAGAAACTAGTTTCTTTACCTTCAATTATGTTCAATAATTGTTAAAATGACTAAAAAAGATAATATTAAACTTTTAAAATTATTGAATAGTATAAACTTCTTGATATTTACTAAAATAGTAAGGAATTTAAGCCCTAGAACCGATTAATGTATTGGCGGACTAATACTAAAGCTGGTTGACTGGCCAGTGCAAGCGAAAACATGTTGAGGTCGGTTCGTAAGAAATTCGTTAACCGAATTTTTGTTCGTTAACCGAATTTAAGAATCTTATGGGAGGCAGTTCGTTAACCGAAATTCCGTTAACTGAGGCGTTCGTTAACCGAGGGACCACTGTAGTAATAGTAATAATAATAATAATAATAATAATAATTCAAAGTAAAAATAATTATAATGCAAAATACAAAATTGAAAATAGAATAAAATAATAATGATAATACAGTAATAACACTGTAATAATAATAATAATAATAATAATGAAGCACAAAGAAATACACAAATGAAAAAAGATCAAGAGTAAGAAACAATACAGTATATGTATGTTGTGTTGTCAAATAAAGAGAAACAATTGGGCCCTGCAATTGTGTGTAAATGAGGCAGAAAGTCAGATCATCAACCTGGGACTTGGTCACTGATGGCAGCAGGGTCTACCACTAGACAATACGTTATGCTTCCAATATCTTCCCAGGCGGTAGTACCTCCATTTGGTACTGTATCTGCCTACTACCTACTATTTTTTTTTTTTGAACGTGACCTCCAGCCTCCCCCAATAGCCACACCTTCGCTGCCATTCTACTGCTACCTACTACCTACAGTTTTTCTCTTAAAGTTTTTGTTGACCTTAGTACTTCTACATTTACTTTTCAGACTGTGTACTCACTGTACTGTAATTTAAACATTTGACTGTGACACCACATTTCAAAGGCCTCTATCTCACCTCTCTATGCTGCATGGCAAATGTTAAAAACTCAATTATGCAGCATGTCTGCATGATGGTGTATAGACCAAAAACTTATAGTAGCACATAAGGAGATTTGTCAAAAAATTAGGTGAAAAATTCCAGTACAGTACAGTATATCAGCCTTCCCAGTCTGAGGTGGCAGGATGGGTCCTTGCTGCTCTCTCCAAGGGGGTTTCAATAGGCCATTGACACAGTCTTTTTTCATTCACTGGTGAAGTTCCTGCCTGATTTTCTTTTTTGTGACCTCCTTTCACGTTTCTTCAGCGTGGTAAACAAGGAGTGCTTCCAGTATTAAGAATGGGAGGCCATGGAAGCTCCCAACTGCCATGTCTCATGCAACACAACCCTCTTCAACCTCTGCAGTGCTGCAAATGAAGTCAATACTGCTGGGCCTCTTTCATTGTCTTTATATCACTCTGTACACACACACACACACACAGTACAGTAGATTACATGGCTGCTGAAGAGTGAATATAATACACTTACATTATCCCAAGAAGTTTCGTGAGTTTAATGTGATCCGAGTCAGCAGCTTCCAAGAATTGTTCCTTCCTGAATATCTCAATTAGCTCAGGAAGTTATTGGTGGTGTTGGTTGTTAAGTCATATGTAGACTACTTCACTGACGTCATCATCATCTACCATGTCGTCGGTAGTCACATCAGGATCCCTTATCACCTCCAGGATGTCGTCGTTGGTGGTCTCGGAGAAGCCTGCAGCTGTAACACTCTGCGCAGCTTCTCTGGCAAGGTCCACTGCTACTGCAACAGTCTGAACCTCACCAGTCACAGATTTACTCTGCCTAACGGCCGGAATACCTTGCAACACATGTCTCCATGCGTGATGAACAGTTGCTACAGACAGCTGATCCCATGCCTCCACCAAGAAGTCCACAGCTTTCTTGACGTTGAATGTTCTCCAGAATTGTTTTAAAAGTACTTCTTGCTCTGCCAACTGTTGATCCTCGTCGTCTTCGCTCTTGCTATCGGTGTTGGTGTCACTCAGGTTACGCAACTCTTCCTTGGTGTTGGTGTAGTCGTTCAGGAGCTTGAATTTTTTAGTAGAGAATGCAGCTTTTACATTACAGATTAACTCTTGGTCCATGGGCTGTAATATAGACGTAGTGTTGGGAGGAAGGAAGACCACTTTTACGTTGGGGTGACGATCTAACAGTAGGGGCGAGTGTCCTGGTGTGTTGTCCAGCAGCAACAAAATCTTGAATGGCACACTCTCTTGCTCACAGAATTTCTTCACATCGGGAACGAAACAGTCATCAAACCAGGAGAGGGACAGAGTAGAGAACATCCACGCCTTATGAGCGTTCAGCCAGTGGACATTTAGCTTGGTCATGTCCATGCTCTTGTAGGCGTGCGGCTTGCGTGCTGTGTGGATCACCTATAACTTGAGCTTACAGGTACCGGAGGCATTGGTGGTAAACAGAACGGTGATGCGCTCCTTCTGCAACTTCCGGCCTCGACACTTGCTGGCATTCTTCACAACGAAGGTCTTGGAAGGTAGTTTTTTCCAAAAAAGACCAGATTCGTCCATGTTAAACACCTGGTCGTCGGTGTACTGTCCTTCCTCCATAATCTCACGTAAAAACGGAGGAAATTCCCTAGCCGCAACACGGTCAGCACTAGCTTCTTCACCACCAATGTTTATAGTGGTGATCTTGTTTCTCTTCTTAAACCTCTGTAACCACCCAGAGGAAGCATTAAAGGGTTTGGGCTCTGTAATTCCCATCTTTCATGACACTGCAGCATACAGTTCACGTGCGTACTCCTTAACTGAGCGCGTGTCTACCGCCATGTTCCGTCGCGCCTGACGCACCAAGTAGCTCACAAGTAATTTTTCTGTCTTGAGAAGCACCTGGTTGTGGCAATACTTGATCATAGAAGCACCTGTAGACTTTGTGATGTTCATGTGCTCCTTTATCTTGGCTGCATCCTTCTTAATTGTCCTCATCGTAGACTCATTAACATCATGCTGGCGCGCAAGATCAACCTGTCTTGTTCCATTCTCCAACTCTTGTATGATCTTATACTTAATTTCGTAGCTTAAGGAACGTCGTGTCTTCTTTGGCTTAGGGCGGCTGGGTCCAGGTAAGGAAAGGTTTCTCTCTGGGGGCGATGGTCCGGCGGAAGCCATTTTACAGAACAATGGGATCAGGTATTCACGGTGTGGCCTGGAGGGATGAAACTGCCGCGGCTAGGTCAAGAGTCGTCTTTCCTCCCTCCCTCCCACAGGTGGACACGTCATATTACTTTAAACCAATCACAGCTAGCAGCGGAGGGAGGTAAGGATGCATGGCCCAATTACAGTCCGATACGTCATATGACGTCACTGATAACGCAACAAAGACACACACTGCGCAACCTACTCGCGCCGCTTACACAACATGGCGGATGGCGGGAGGTTTGGATCCAAAAATGGCGCGGTTCGCCAGCCGCTCTCCGCGTAAAGGGGTACAAGCACAGCAGAAAGTGAGCATTCCGGTTTCGGCAGGGTACCGCGTAAATGTGGAAACGTGTAAAGTGGGACCGCGTAAAGCGAGGGTTGACTGTACAGTATTGTATAGTCAAGACCTTTGAACACTCCAAATGTGTGAAAAGATGAAATGGAGGATATGGCAAAATGTAGACCGAATCCCAATCAAGCTCATTTCCGAGACAAAATCTTTGAAACAAAGAAACCCGATGCAAGATATGGACCTGAAGCAGAGGAAGGTAGCAGGGATAACTTGACCTTAACAAATTGTTCAAAAGTGCACATATTTTATGCTAATTACCACACCTTCAAATGTAACTTCATGATTGTAATATTCTGTTTTGCAGTATAAAATTAGAGCAGCGACAACCCTTTGTGCTGACACATACAGTATAGCACTCTAATCAATAGGCATCAATGTTTTGTTCATATCATTTTCATCCAGCTTTAATACACTCTGCTCATGTAGGAAGACTTCAGCAAAACCATACCAAGGGGAGTCACCACATATTCAACAAAAATAAACCATACCAAGGGGAGTCACCACATATTCAACAAAAATAATCTAAATATATATGAAAAAAGTTATTATGAGTCCTCACCAGATAGAGTAGAGACATCAACTGTATTTACAAATGTTTAATTTCTTGTGCTATTTTAGTCTAGTAAATGTTGCAATGTTTCCAAATGTGATTGACTCAATGTATGAGGGAGGACTGGAATGGTCTAAACTGAGAGTAACCACAGCAGGATCTGACATATTAATACTTATCAGAGTGATGTCTATATTCTTCAACATAATCAGAGTCACTCCAAGATAAAACATGGTTTTGTATACAGTATAACCAAAGACATACAGGAACAGACACAATTTGTGAAAATTCATCTACTCCAGAAATTCAGAAAAATGAGGCCTTGACAAAGAGCCATCCATCCAATGATTGAAGGCCCTGCAAATGAGTAGTTTAAAATTCTTTCCCCCCAAAGTTTAAAGGAACCAAATTCTTCCATAAACTCACAATCAGTGTCTGGATGGCAGCATGGTAAAAGACAGCCACTAATAACATGAAGATAAAGTTAGTAGAAACTTTGATAATCTCAAAGAAAGACCTGACTATATTACCAGGCAATTACCTAATGTTTAATAGGGTCAAAGAATATATCAATGCCACTCCACCAGCAGGAGTTTCTATCCTTGATGATAACAGTATATAAACTAATGAAGGAGTTTCATCAAGAGCAGCTTTACTAAAGTTTATTCCTAACTCAAACAACTGGGTTGCAGTTATACAAAGAATATCAAAGTCAAATTCATTAATAGTAATCAGTTCATTTTGCATTGCTCAGACACTGAAGATAACTATTCTTAATGGGACAAGATAGGGTTCTAAAATTTTTCTGAAAAGAAATTAGTTTTTCAATCACCCTCTCACATTGAAAGTCCATTACTGGGCACTGTGCTTGAGGCAAATTTGGCCTCTCAGGCTAAAGTCAGAATACCAATTCTTGTGTCATGATGTCCTCCTGAATATATAAGTATGGCAGATCCACTAAAAATACAGTGTAGTGAATTTGATGTGAAACCCGTGTAGGTTTTTGTAATAATTTATTCACAGATGTCTTATGTACAGCAGTACAGCGTGATACAGATGGCGGACACAGATGCAATGAGACAGGGACCAGTGATACAGATGGCTGATACAGGTGCAATGAGACAGGAAACAGTGACACAGATGGCTGACACAGGTACTATGAGACAGGGACAGTGTACGACCGAATGAGATAAAGGCAGTTACAGAGGGAGGGAGTTTCGCATCAAATTCACTCTCATTAATACAACATCTTAAATGAATTGTAACATGGAAACTATGCAGAATCCGACATTTTACTATATATATATATATATATATACTTCATTTTTAGTCCATATAACATGTGGACTTTGAACATGTAATCAACGATCTCACCAGCCAGGACTCGAACCCTCGACCTACTGGATGGGACTAAGGAACGCTACCGACCAACCCACAAGGACACTAAAAGCAGTCCTAGACTCTGTTATATTTCACACAAAGCCTGTTCATCGAGCTGATGGCACCGTGAACCTCATTGGGAACTGCCCGTGCCGCGTATGTGGTGTCAGTAGCATTTTACCGAATCCAGCTGGTATGAAACACAAGGTACCATATATATACTTCATTTTTAGTCCATATAACATGCGGACTTTGAACATATAATCAACGACCTCACCAGCCAGGACTCGAACCCTCGACCTACTGGGTGGGACTAGGGAACGCTACCGACCACATACGCGGCACGGGCAGTTCCCAATGAGGTTCACGGCACCATCAGCTCGATGAACAGGCTTTGTGTGAAATATAACATAGTCTAGGACTGCTTTTAGTGTCCTTGTGGGTTGGTCAGTAGCGTTCCCTAGTCCCACCCAGTAGGTCGAGGGTTCGAGTCCTGGCTGGTGAAGTCCTTGATTATATATATATATATATACACGAGTTGTAAAATGTATGGACTTTGTTACTTAAGTAAAAGTTTTGTTACATTGGCAAAATGTTACTCAAGTAGAAGTAAAAAAGTATCTCATTCATAATGTACTGAAGTACTGAAAGTAAAAAGTAACCGAAAAATTATTAATTTTCTCAAATATTAAAATAAATCCTCAGTAAATTATTTGCAAATATTTCCATTGAGATTAATCAAAAACTGATTCTAGAAATTACCATATGTCTGTTGACCAATCAGGATCTTTCAGACCAGCGTGACCAACTGAAGAATACGTTCAGCCGCTCTTCTCCCTAAAATTCATCGCAGGAATAGTGAACAGGTTGAAAATATATCCATCCAACTTTCTTCCTCATCCACACGAGTATCGTCGACTTTGAGGATACAGACATATCTGGCAAGTATCTGAGGTGGGGGATGACCTGTTTGATAGCTCCCTACTACCTACCTATACAGTACTGTACTCGAGATAGAAAATGTACTGTATAAGTTTCTACAAGTGTGAGTGCGCAGACATAGGAACCGGTTATGGGTTACACTTTCAAACAATTAAGTCATAGAGCTGTGATCAACTTTAAACAAATATGCATAGATACCATCAACAAGTTTTATATTATACAGTACAGTATAAAAATAATGTAATCATTTAGTAATTTAATTTCTTTGAGATTTATTTTACAGACTTTAAGGAGATTATAAGTGGGCATATTTATATCACTTCAGTAAATTGAAAGACTTTGGATGAGTGAACAAAAAGCAACATTTTGAACTGAATATCTTGAACAAATATGATGTGAGAAACAATGAGACTGACAGTGACATGACTGATAAATTATAAACCAAGGTAGGTTGGCCACAAGGGAGAGAGGCAGTTGACTATGATGGCCACAGGAAGGAGAGAGAGAGAGAGCTATGAGCAAGAAAGGAAACTGAATGTCATATTAGTGGTAATTTTTGGATGTCATTAGGATAAGAAATGTACTAAACCTTTTGAACATATGCCAGTTTATTATGGGACACCGTGGCCATACAAGGACAAGATACAGGGTACGGGTGGGTCACTCAAGCCTTCCTGAAACCCCATGACTGGCTGGCTCTTTACCATAGAGCTTTGAGCTCAATACCAGAACACATATCTTGAGGCCTCAATGACAGTGGACAAGGGGTTGTGATTCTGACTAGCGCTCATGAGCCTGGTGTAAAAGAAGTGCTAAATTGTACAAGTCCCAGCAAGGCAGTGGGTCCCTCACCCTCCAGATAATTTGGCCTCTATGGTTAGAGTTTACACTGGGTGATGAGATACAGAAAGGCAGTAGTGTGGAAAGAGGAGCACTGTAACCCGATTTGCACGAAATGGGGATCTAGCCGATCCTACACCTCGATATCACTCGGGAACTCCATGATGACATGTCCATTCTTTTACAAGCGGGTACCACCCAACCTTCCCGCTAACAAGTAAGGCTTGCAAGTAACATGTTTTTGTGCACTGAAGTGACATGAATTTACACCATCAGGTGAGGTGAACAAATAAAATCTGAAATACATAAAATTGAATATATATAATATATATATGTTTATTATACATTTATCTACTAAACACTATATGAATACTAACAACATCTTCAAAGTTAAGTTTGTCAACAGAAAACCTCTGTTAAGTGGTTGGCACAAGTATTGATTAAGGTGTCATGATTTAGCTGGAGGCTGGTCCAATGGTACATAACATTCTGAGATACATTTGCACTTGGCTGCACATTCAGTCAGGAAACTGCCTACCAGCAGTACATACAAACTTACTCTTCGATAATATGTAATGAAAATAAATGTGGTTCAGCAATAAATACAACTGGTTGTCCAGTCTGTCTACCTATGGAACACTACAACCTTAAGAAATTTAAGACACCGTGTATGCACATCATAAAAATCTAGCTAATCTTTGGTTCGTCGAACAAGCCCATATGCGAACACTGGGCAGACATCACATCATGACTCACATCATTGCCTGATAAAGTTACAGTGCTCTACCCAACCTGGGGACTGTCTTAGACACTGCTGTCAAGCGTCAGGACCACTCGACATTATCACCACAGACCACCACTGCTTACATATTACAGTTTTCATCACCGCAGATGTATACACATCTACCACACTGGAACAATTAACACTAAATATCACTGGTCACTCGGCTAAGAGACACACCCAATAACCCATCATTAGAGAGGTAACTTGGGCAGTGCTCTGAAATGCAAGCACAGTTGACCGCTTTCGCAGTTTCTGGGAGGAGGCGACAGAGGCCTGGAAATGGTAGTAGAGCTTCACTGGATCCACATCTTCCAGGACTCATAAATGCTCTTATTATTTAAATTTTATTGTCTGTTACTTTACTTCAGTATCCTCTTCCATTGGCTCCTCTTCATCATTGGTGTTTTCAGTGGCTGAATTTTGTGGAGGTGGTTCTGGGCTTCTGTAAAGATAAATATCCTTATAATGTTGGATATCCACTTTTACTTTACATTTTAAACTGGTAAGAAATAAAATAAGTAACTATGAATATCACAAAAGTATATGTTATGTCTTGACAGTACAAAAAATCTTATATCAACTCTGGTATTTTCTTCAATGTAAAGATAATCCTAACTATAGCTACAATATAAGTGTCCATGTTAGAGTGTGTTGGGCAAATTTCAACAAGAGCCTGACAAAGGCTTTAAATTACATATCAAGAGGGCACCTGGGATAATCTATAAACACAATATTTCAAATCAATATCCCAAAATTAGGCCAATAGTGTTGTACTAGTTCTTAAAGGGAAAATCTTATCAATCATTATACAATATTGAAAATTATGAAATTTCTTTAATTCTTTTGTGCTTTCCTTTATTCCAAGAAAGTTAAGCCATCAACTAAAATCATCACATCACCCTTCACTTTATTCAATGACACAATCGTACTGGAGATTAGTGAAAACGAAAAAATTAAATCCTGCAACATGAATGAGGGAAGCAAATGAATGTGACCTTTAAGAACACTCCTAAACACAATAATTGCAGATAGAGTACTGTACAGTGCATAGTCTAATGTAGGGTTATACTCTACAAATGTAAATGGATACATATTTATTCTTTCCCAAACAAATTTCCATTAAACAATGGTTGAAACAGTCCAGGGAAGGTTCAAGTTAATCAAAGTAAAAAAATTCAACTCTCGTTCATTATCTGTAACACTGCGAGTCCTCTTCATTAATAAGACAAATTATATACAGTATGCACACATGTATTTCTATGTCTTCAGTTCCTATCAATATAAAACTCCAATAACGGAGGTGTGGGGGGCTCCAGGTCCCTCACTTGGTCCAAAACAAAATTGTCCATCATTCATCACCTATAGATCATCATGAAGGACCTATGAGATTCTAAGCTAGTCAGAAACAGAATGGAGATCATTTGTTAACAACTAATGAAAAAACATCTACTCCGGTAACTGGAAAACTCTTCCAAATGTGATTCACCTTATAGTGTATACTGCCTAATGCCATACAGTCAGGATTCTTCATCTCCTTGATCAGATATCGTAAAAAAGTCTTCATCAGAGGACAAAACTTCTCTTACCATAGTGGATGGAAAGACAAATCTCACACGAAGGTCACACAGGATGCAATACTCTTACACTGTTCGTTGAAAAATGAAACAAGAAAAACGAACTCTTTCATATACAGTACAGCTTTATGAAAGAGAATAAAGATTAATGGGTCCTGTTTGGTAAATGGAAGATATAAGTACACTGAATAAAGTGAATGTCACTGTTTCCAGTCTTCCAAGCTAAGGTTTGAATCAATACTGTACTGTAAAGTCTGATTGATTAAGGAGTTTCATTCTCTACAAATGGTTAAGATTACCTTAATTAATTTTTTTAAGAGTATCAAATAATGCTACTAAGGAGGATAATACAGTACAAAGTAAATGAATATTAGCTAGAGGTGCATATTAGGAATACTTCAGAGGGAGGATCACTTCTCCTTCACTGATAACAAACACAGGATACTGAATGATGTGTAATGAGTATTGCTTTGGTATTACAAATTATTTATGATAATAATAGCATGGTAAGCTCCATACTATAATGGGAAACTTCCTCTAACTCACACAACAGACACATATAAATGGATTGGTACATGATGAAGAGGACAAGACTGAAAGATGTCTTATTATCCAATGTCAAATACATGACTCATCTGCACACCTTTGGGAATGCATGTGCAGTACTGGACTATTATTTTCAACTGGAAACAAACAAAAACTATCTCTTGCACTGTGACTTTTGAGGAACCGAACATCACTTCTTAATCCTTTCAAATTTTCAATTAGATGATAAAAAGTGTATGACAATTTCTAGACCACACTGATCTTCTGTAGCAGTCTCTCAGTGTGAAGGAGAAAGAGCTGTGCTGTCAGTCTGATGTCTAATATTTATCTAATTAGTATTGGATCGTTTTTTCTGTGTTATGTGTCTGTGTCGGACAGGCCAGGAACATATCCCATTGAAACCTATGTTAAAAGGCTTGTGATTTACGTTGAGGTTTCAGGAACACAACCCTATAGAAAACTGAGGATACCTGAACTACAAATGGTATATAATATGTTCACCTGACCTACAAAACCTAACTAAATTTTTGACAAAGAAACTTGACGTTGGTGTTTTGCATTTCAACCAAGTAATGTTACATATTCAATACATATATCTAATAACACCAGCATTATGCTCACACAAGGAAGAGCTTAGACACTCAGGTAGATAGGCAAATAGACTTCTCCATTTTTCTGATATACATAAATAACTCATAATATAATTTTGATAAATTAGACCACAAATTCAAAAGATGATATCTAAACAATAGCAGGTCTTGATTACACAACACAAGTAACCATGTATGTAGTACATTCAGTGATACATGTACTGCTATTTCACCTCTGTCAGGTCTTCATTACACAACACAAGTAATCATATATGTAGTATATTCAGTCATACATGTACAGTACTGCTATTCCACCTCTGTCATTTACTCCATTCATCAATTTTTTAACACAGAATTATACATACTGAGATTGTGGATTCTGAGGATCAACCCTAAGTGAGGCCATAGCAGAGACTGTCTCCTGCTCTTCCTCACGTCCTTGAGCATCCACCATAGAGAGTGCTATCATCCCACTCTGCCGCCGCACCACTGGCCAATGACCACTCTGTTAGAAGAACACAATTAACATGTTTACTTAATTGTTGCACGCACGCACGCACGCACACACACACACACACACACACACACACAACTTAATTTGCAGGGGAAGGTTCTAACATACCAATGAACCTATAATTGTAAATATCAAGACTAGTGCAATGGTTGTGCATTAATAGTCGTCCTCCTGTTCACTGTAAGTCTTCTATCTACAGGATCATATCAAATGGAAAAAAAATGTTTGTGAAACGTGTGATGCTTATGGTGTGCTACATAAGCATTAGATGGGATATAACCTCCTATTTTAAATGATAGATATACTCCACTTACCTGAACAGCTATCACGTTTTGTAATGTTTCAATAGCATTTTGACAAGGTGGTCTTGTCATTTCATGTTCTGAGAGAGGTGGAGGATCATCACTAGTAAGTGTTCGCACACATGCCTCTGTTGCATCACAGATGCTAGCCAAGTTGTAGCCTCCCTCAAGAGCTAAAACCACCTGAGAAAAAAAAATTATACCACTTTTAGGATATAATAAACACAGTACACAAATTATATTTGTATCTACCATTGTAATAATATGAACTGATATTTGATTGAATGAACAACATTGTTCTAAAATATGAAAGCATCCTTTCATTAACTTACTGTGTATAAATTTCATCTGATGAAGCATATTATGGAATACTGTACATGTGCAAAAGACAAACAATGTAGATATGTGTAACAAGTAACATCCATAGAGCCAGATAACACACAAGTGGACAGCAGTGTGGGTCATCAATTCAGGATAAGCAACACCATAGAGATAAAATTGTTTTTCATAATTAGGCCTTTCTAAATAAGATACTGTACTACAGGTAGTACATTCACAAACTGTAGAACATATTACCTTGTATAGTTATCTTAATACTACTGCATATTACAGTACCTAGTAGATTAAAAAAAGGGCCAGCACCTACCTTGCCTCTAGCAAGACTCATCAATTGCTTGGTCATGTTTCCAAAACAGCTGGCAGACACCTTGTAGCCACCCAGAGGTGATGGGTGACCATCAGCTGCATCAAAGCCTGCACTCACTAACACTATATCTGGATCAAAGTCCTAGTAAAAAAGATAAAGGGTCATTATAAGCAATTCTGAATCACTTGGTATCATTACAAGCACTTATGAGTGACTTGGTACCATCATGAACACCTGTGAGACACTTAGGAGCACCAGTGAGTCAATCAGTCATTGTGAGCATATCTGAGTCATATAGCATTATTTTGAACAACCGGGTGACATTATGAACCCATGTCAGTCGCTTGGTGTCATCAAGAACACATTTGAGTCACCTGACTCTCTTATGAGCACCTGTGATTCACTTTGGCTCATCATGAGCCCCTATGAGTCAATTGGTATCATTATGAGTACTTGTCATATACCTGGGATCATTATGAGCAAGAGTGAAACACCTGGTGTTATATTAAGCACCTGTGGCCATTTAAAGTATTTGTGAGATTATACAGCAACATTAGTATACAACTTATGAGTGACCACAGCAAGTTAATCAACAACTTGCAAAAGCTTATACAAAAGTCATGTCAATTTTCTTGCTAATACCCAACTGGTGTAGTGTAATTCTTCATCTAATTATTCTTTCCCCTTCAATTTCAAATTTGTATTTATTATGAGTTACGTCACAATAATAAATCACTCGTCTTGAAAAATATATGCAAACATCTCTTAGTAATTCCCTACTCTTGTAAGGTGAGACTTCCATATAATGAAGGTTGGTTGGGTCTAAAACCTTGTTGTGACACAAATGTTTCACACACACTCATTCTCTGCTCCTGGCCCAAACCTACAATTCATCAGCGTCCTTTTACAAAATCTAACATTTTCTATGGTTTGAGCTTTCATCATCTTGCTAAAGAAAGTGACACAAGACGAGGGTGTTAATACTATTTGTCATTTAAATGTTTGAATTTAAATTTTTCTTACCTTAGCAATTGGCATAACAATGCTTCTGAAAGCAGCCATGTATTCTGCATCACCCATTGGAGGAGAGAGGCCGCCTGAGTAGGCAATATTTACATTAAAGCCATATCCGTCACCCTCACCAACCTGTAAATACACAAAGAAAATAATTATATATAGTAAGCCTTCTCACTTGTGGACCCTTCACTGACACATACTACCTCTGGCTGGTCTTTAGAAAATTTTTACTTTTAATAAATGGAAAACCTGCCATTAGCATCACCAAGCTGCACCACTTGAGTTTGCTCATGAAAGATCTTACTGTGAGGAGTCAGAACCCCCCCAAAATTCAAAGTCCTTTTCTTATTTCAGTGAAGACAATAGATAGAGATGGATAACACTAAATATTAACAAAGTTTCTTTCCATATCAAGTCCTTGATTTAGTTCAACATTAATCATAGAGAAACCTGTTCTATTTGTAAGCTTTTTTTACCTGTAAAGATATAATGTACTTTTCTTAATAGTTTTGTTTTGCTTATGCCAGAATTTGTTGTGTAATTCTCTCTTATTCAGACATACACTACATAGAGATGAATAAGTTACCTCAGTTGGAGCGCCAGTGCCAGGAAAGAAGCTCCCGTCATCATAGCGATGCATGGAAATGTATAGGATGTGTGGGTCATCATAAAACATAGACTGGGTACCATTCCCATGGTGAACATCCTGGCAGAGTAAAAAAGAGTGCATAAGAATTATATCAAATTACTATTGTGCAAGTAATATATATATATATATATATATACCGTATATACCCGTGTATAGCACGAGTTCTTAAGACCAAATTTTTTGGCAAAAAGTTGGGGGTCGACCTCTATACGGGTAATAGTTTCGTTAGGTTGAAAAATATTTACCAGTAACTACCAGTAAACAATGGCACCAACGCACCACCCGCTGTGAGTGTCGGTACAGTTGCCAGGGCAGATCTCTTGCGTCATCATAGCAAGCCCAAAGTAGCCAAATGCATGGTATGGTATGCACAGGAGGATGTAAAACATAAAGTATACACGTGGGCTAATCGTGATGACATAATATGATGTGAGTCAGATCATCTACACTCAGTTGCCAGTTTCAAAATTTTCCTTTTAAAATTTTAAGTTACCGAGTATTTCTTTTCCCAAATCGTTTTACAATACTGTAGGTAAAACAGTATACTATTGTGCAAACCCCACAGAAAAAAAATTAACAAATGGAGACACCAAAAATGTAAAAAAAAAAAAATGCTGTCTGACTTGCAACACTGTTGGTAGGGTCAGGTGGTTCTAACGGTACCTGCCAGGACCCGGTAATCAAATTTATAACAATATCTAACCTCAATTACTGTAGTTTATCTGATGTAGGCAATATGAAGTAAAAAATACCAGTTAAAGTGAGAAATTGGAAGAGAATAAACAAGAATGATGTTGGGCTATTTTTGGTTGGGCTGATGGAGAGAGTACCAGCTGTTTGGTCTTTTTTGGCGGGAGAGTCACGCAAATATCCGTACTGGTATTTGTTTGGTGTGTTCTATATTTTTAAAAATGAATACTTGTAAATTAAAAGTACCGTAACATTGTATTATATAAAAACTTGTCATATTTCTGGAAAATAAGAAGCAAGAAAATAAGAATACACCGGTAAACACAATTTCAACGTACGCTAAAATTAAAAGCTGCTTAAGAAGGGCCGATGCAAAAACAAAGCCTCCGCGACCAGGGCTCTGCCGTATCAGCTAGACGGTACACGTGTTTTTCGAATCGTTTTCAGTTAAAAAACTTTTACATCACAAGTGAATTAGGATAGAATATTATTGTAATATAACAGTTTTTAACTGAAAACCATTCGAAAAGCGATTACGGTAACATCTTTTGAACGAAAGAAAGCGAGTTTTTGTCACGATTTTATCCCACTTTCCACTATAATACGTACGTCATTTCAGCAAAAATATTACATTTCCATATTCTCAGAAATAAATAGTAGTTTTGCTGAAACGTGATGTATTTCAATGTAAATTAGGATAAACTACATGAAAACAAAAGACTTTACCTAACCTTCCGATGTTCAAGATATGTTACTCGTATTTTTAATAGTTTTCGGTTAAAATACTGTTATATTAGTGATATTCTATTCATACTGTGGTTGATATAATACCTTCACGGAAATGTAATATTTTTTGCTGAAATGACATACGTATTACAGTGGAAAGTGGGATAAAATTGTGATGAAAACAATGACTTTGGCTTTCTTTCGTTCAAAAGATGTTACCGTAATCACTTTTCGAATGGTTTAGTTAAAAAACTGTTGTATTATATTACAATAATATCCTAATTGACTTGAATAAATACTACAATACCATATTTCTGAATATTTTCATTAAAATCCATCAAAATCATTTTCCTTGTCATCGTCTGCAGCACCAAACAGCTTCTCCCAGTCCTCTCCTTGAACAGGGCTAGAGGGTACGTGTTTTTCGAATCGTTTTCAATTAAAAAACTATTACATCACACGTATATTTTACCTAAACTGCGCCTGAATGAATATATTCTCGGAAATAAATAGTAGTTTTGCTGAAACGTGATGTATTTCAATGTAAAATAGGATAAAATACATGACGAAAACAAAAGACTTTACCTAAGCTTCCGATGTTCAAGAGAAGTTACTCGTTTTTTTAATAGTTTTCGGTTAAAATTCTGTTATATTACAATGATATTCTATTCATACTGTGCTTGATATAATACATTCACGGGAATGTAATATTTTTGCTGAAATGACGTACGTATTAAAGTGGAAAGTGGGATCAAATCGTGAAGAAAACAATGACTTTCGCTTTTCTTTTATTCAAAAGATGTTACCGTAATCGCTTGTCGAATGGTTTAGTTAAAAAACTGTTGTATTACAATAATATTCCCTCCTAATTGACTTGAATAAATACTTGAATGGAAATATACAATATTTTTGTTGAAACTACCCGCGTTTCAGTGTAAAGTGTCGTGATAATAAATGGTAAACAAGTTTATAGGACGTAGTGTTTCTCTGAAGGTTTTGTTGTTCCTTTACCCTCAAAAACGTGGGTCGACCTATAAACGAGGAATATCATAAATTAACGATTTCTTGGTCATAAAATCGGGGTCGACCTATATACGAAGGGGGTTTATAGACGAGTATATACGGTATATATATATATATATATATATATATATATATATATATATATATATATATATATATATATATATATATATATATATATATATATATATATATATATATATATATATAGTGTGGCAAACAATGAAGCTAATGTAATTTTACTTTATATATAAACACATACAGTACAAGTGATACATCTATGATTATCATTATCATCCCAGTTCCTGAGCAATAACTTCATAATTTTAAACTATCACTCTTGTTAGCTTACCCAGTCAATAATGAGGATTTTTTCCAAGTTAAGCTTTTGATGTAGTTGTCGTGCAGCAATTGCAATGGAGTTAAAAAAGCAGAAGCCCATGGCCTGCTGATGCTCCGCGTGGTGGCCAGGTGGTCGCACTAGAGCAAACCCATTACGCAGTTCACCAGTGGCAACTGTAAAAGACAATTTTTGTAAAGCAACAGAATTTCTACAAAACAATAAAATAAAACAAATACACAGGATATTAAACCCTACACAATACAATACACCATTCAGTGCATCAAAGTTAAGCAATGACTTTATATTGCCATTCCAAAGCTAAAAAGTACAATACCTTTATATGCTAAGTCTACAACACAGCCAGCAGCCATTCTCGCAGCAGACGATGTGTGTGTGTCATTCCAGGTTGTGTCAGAGTCGACGCCGACTCCACCACAATGAAGCCGGACAAAACTCTTAATGGGTAATTCAGAAAATTTACTCATGTCTAAATGCTGTCGGTTCCAAGGATTGGTTCCTGTAGAGAAATTAATAATTCAGTTCTGAGTTTTCTTCAATTGTTAAAGTTTCAACCTATGCATACACAAATATGTTTAAAGTTCCTTGCTTAGTGTGATACACTTTTCTAACACTCAAGGCAGTCTTATTTAAAATCCACAAAAGAGGAGTTCACAGTGTTAGTCTATAAACTCTATTATTGCAGCACATTCCTAAACATTCACATATGTCTCAATAATAATTATTAGCAAACAAAGTGCATGAGAACAAAGTTTTTTTTGTTATATAACAATAGAATGAACACTTATTTCAACTGACTCTGCTGAGCTGTGAAACTTACCAAATAGCAGTGTGTGAGCCTCACTATGGCAGGACTGAATTTCCTCTAAAGTAGCTTTTCTTGTCCTTAGTCTATGGCATCGATGAATTAGTCCCGTCTCTTGCAATCTGGCCATTATTGACTGCAGTCGACCTCCGTGTTCAGGATGGTGGGAATTGTCACCACAGTAACACTGGTGTTTCAGCATCAAATTGTCGTATGCAAAACCTGTTGTTGCTCCCTGAAATAATAATAGTAATTATTAACATGAGAAGCAGAAATTTTGTGCTTCCCTGTGAGGTTTCATGATTGAATAATGCATCTTTAAGTTAGGAAAAGAATATGGTGATAGGTAGGTATGTGTTCGAACTATACTACACCTAATTTAATCATGGAATGGATATCTCCCAGTATTTCTGAAAATAGTGTACCCACTTTGAGTGACTGAGCAACAATAATATACTGTTGGGATGTTATATTTCATCAAAAGTAAAATACAACAAAATCCCAAGGACAGATTAATGTATGGGCTCAATACTGTATTTACCTGTTTGTTTATATTTATGGGTTCCTGTGGAGAACCTTGTGGAGAGAGAGTGACGAGGGGAGAACTGAGAGCTCGAGATAGAGGCCGGGCAACGTGAGTACCTGAACGAGGTGTGAAGGCTGAATCTGTCAAAAGGAGAGATATTAATTATAGTTACACATTCATACTGTTAAGTGATGTTCAAGATAAGAATATCCATTACACCATAATTTTATAAAAGAAAAAGTCTTCCCTCAGCTGGGATGGAAGTTTTTACACAAAAGTCCAAGGTTTTGACTGGGATGTGATCAAACCTAAACATCACTTCATATTTAAGTCTCAAGTGAGGAACAACTACATCTACAGTACATTCACACTAGTAAGGTATAACTGTGTTTCATTCCATTAATTAGGAGGGATAAAAATGTATAAAAACAAGAGTGATAGATTTAATAAGATGTGAGTAAAAGTTGCAAGTGGATCATGTAGAGAGGACGATGGATATTGTTGGAATACCCAGTAAGATAATGGAATTAATAATTATCATAAGAAGGTTGATAAAAAACTGGGTACAAGGTAAGTTGGCAGTCAAGTATATCTCCACTAATGGCCTCACCAACTATTACACAAGAATACTATACAAGCTTAATAATCTATATCTTCAATAGATCATGATTGTTAAAGATGCTTTTTTCAAACAACTAGAGAGTATAATTTCATACTTTGCTTCGTGTCTTTTTGCCATTCAAATGTGGTGCCAAGGAAAGACTCTGGTTTCTATTTTCCTTGTTTTTCCAGTACAGGTTGTATGAGTCGACTTTAACTCCAGGGGCGGCAAGGATCAAGATTCTACTATAGCTGCCAGACACATGATAATTCTCATATAGTAATACTGAATTACTAAATTAAACAAACATTTTTGACAACAATGATCTGAATTTATAACCAAAATGGTGAATATAACTTAAAACCATTTTTATGCCTGGTAACACAAGTACAGCCGCCCCTCCTGAACCAGAACCATGAACCCCGAGATTCAGACTCGTGAATCTGGAGCATTTAAGGATAGAATAATATATTAGTGTCACCTGTTTGGGGTTCATCAGCCTCAATCTTGGGTTTGGTAAACAGCAGGAGAAGCAACAAGACTTTTATGGGTGACTGTACCTGTATTTTTCTGATCAACAAAAGTACTCTTAAAGAGCCAGTCTGTTAGTATTTAAAGAGCTGCCTGACAAAGCTTAAAAATGTGACTACTGGAAGGCACAGATGTAAATACAGAGGACTACATGCAGCATATTTATGTAAGCTGTGTAGGAAAAGATAACAAGCAAACCCAAAGATATTGTGGAAGTTCCAACAGAATAAATATGTGAGATGCATTTTCTTCCAGGAATCTCAGAGAAAAAAAAAAACTCATGAATAAACAAGGTGGGAGACTTACTGGTGATGGAGTGTAATGGTGGGGGTTTTGCAGTGAGCAGGTCTCGTTGGTGCTGGAGAAAGAGACGTTCTCGATGTTGATGCTGGCCCATCAGACTCTCATCAATCTTGCGTTCAGTCAGATCTATCACCTGAAGCAAGAATGAAGTAACTGAAGTGAAATCCACTACAGTACTTTGAGAAAACTACTGTAGTAAGGCTGAAATATTTCCTAAAAGGACTTGAAAAACTGAAAGTGAATTAAACTAAATTACCATTATCACATTCTTACCTTCCAGGTATAATTAATGTACACCCAAACTATATCTCATGATGGCTTAATATACAAAATTATTGAAAAGGTAAATATACTTTTTGTACAAACATTCTCAATATTAATCAGCTTAACACTGCAATAAGTAAAAAAAAAATGCTTAATAAAAACTCTCACTTTTAAATACCTAAAACAAAGGTAAAAAATTAAAAGCACTTTAAATATATTGTATAGGTTTTTATCTAAACATTATTTGCTTACAACTGTCAGGTATAGTACTGATGCAAGTCACATTTATGATTTGTTAACAAAGAGTTATCTCAGGGATCAAAGGTGGAACAAAATTGTTTTAGGCATCTGTGAGTTGTTGTGTATCTATGAGCCTAAAAACTTGTGTCTCATTGAGTTTGACCTTAACTGTCTCCCCAGCACATCTGTTTTTTGTACTGTACATATTGAAGTTGAGATCTTCAAAGATGGAAAAACACTGATTTTTGGGCCCAGGAGCACAGTATTTATGTCTTCCTTATAATTATTAATACACAGGTAACAAAAGTCTATTGTGCCAACTTTGAACCCCTGAAATTATTCCTTAACTATATGGCAGTAAACTCTGCTGTCAACTCATCCACCTTACTTCAGTCACAACTACATGGAGTGAACATAACTTCTCAAGTATTTGACTCCATGTATCCTCAAACCTTGTTAGGTGGAGGGACATAGTGTGGAAGAGTGAACACTGACTTATAACCAAATCAACTAATGGATAAATTCAAAAGTTATGAGACATTTAATACTATCAAGTGCACAGCTGTGAAGCAGTAAGCCCGTGTGATCTGTCAGTTAGACTCCTGCCAACACTCACTTCTTCAATTGTATAAACCATTTACATCAACAGTGTACAGTAAATATATATATATTTTTCACTACTGTACCACACCCTACTGACATATTTAAACATCCTAATAACCATTTACATATTAAATAATTCACTTATGTCATCTAAACCTCCCAATCTATTGTAAAGCACTGAGTCTGGATTTCTTAATTTAAATATTCACAAGCAACAATGTGTGATTGATATCTCTTATGGACCAATACTAATACAGTACAGTACAGTATAACCATATCTCCACTGGCTTGTCCTAACAACCTAACAGGTTCGAAAATATTAAGAACAATACAGGGAAGTGCACCTATTTTTGTCACCCTGTCTGAGTTATGTGACAGCAGGCCACAATGGCAAACATCATAGGTTTACATTAACACGTAAGTGTTCATTTTACCACATTGTACCAGACTGTACTGGAATTTTGTACCAATCCTTCCCCTTCATGTTCCATTACAGGAGGAAAAGAAATCTAATATAAGAAGCCAGTGAATGGCATATGATTAATTATGAGGTAAAATTAGGTGACCCAGAAGCAGCCATCTGGATGGGTGTTGTGAGAACTAATGACTCACCACACCACAACCTCATTACAGTAGTACAGTATAACAATCTAAAAACTGTTTTGCTCCATTTATAAATACTGTACTTCATATTTCTTGTGTGTGTGTGTGTGTGTGTGTCAACTAAATATGAGGTTTCTTTTTTATTACACTGACATAAACTTCATAACACCACACACTGTACTGGATGCCAGCAACATTTTTACAAGTTTTATGGAGGTACTGACAGTACAGTACAGGGCAGTTAACAGTTTTAATTTTTACCATAGTTCACACAAAGTGGACCCAGTTTTGGTATTATGGTTGTGATACTAAAAATGAAACTCTTTCAAAATATAAGCAAAATAGAAACAAGAATAATTATGGTTTTGGATAAATAATAAAACTGTAGTTGGATTATCTTAGATTAAAAAGTAAATGTGAGCAAAGAATTACTGCACAGACAAAATGGACAAAAATCCCTTTTATAATAATGATGTAAATAATACTTTATGTAATACATTATTATCTTGGTAATAAAAGTGTGCTGTCTTGGTTACTGTTTACAAAGTGGTGGACAGGACACAAGTCCTTATCATGTCTACATTCTTGAGCACGGTTCTAATGGTTGATGTAGCTCAACCTAACTTATAAACAAGTGACACTCATTCACTTTATGACCAACACTTTTACATCCATACTAATGCTATTCCTTGCCTGCTGGGAACCTGACATCATGTCTGTGAGAAATTAAGTTTACAACATAAGGCTTGCAAATTAAATTTGGAACACAATCCGTTTGTACTTCCTGGACCTCCTGTATATATGAAAATAACAGGAATAACGGGAATGAGAGATTTCCGGATAACAAGACGACTCTCTCGAATCCGGAAAAATATCCCACATCCCCGGAATTTTCCGAGTACCGGAAAAATTGTCTTGGAATTTACGGAAAATGCATAAGACCATTACCCTTGCTACAGAAATGGATGTATTAACCCGATTTGAATAAGGGGAACGTGCTGTGGACATAGTCTTTGTGCTAGGTCTAACCCCACAATGGTGCGTACCATCCAGACCAATGCTGGTAAGGTACTTCTCTGAGTGCAACTAAGACAACTCATACTAGAAGTACTGTGATAGAAAAGGTGGAAAAGATGCTGGCTATATGGATGGAGGACCAGAATCAACGAAATGCCCCTGTGAGCCTTATGGTTATCCAGCATAAGGCCACATCCTTGTTTGACGACATGAAGGAAACAGAGGGTGAAGGATCAAAAGAAGAGACCTTTATGGCCACCCGGGGATGGTTTCAACAATTTAAGTGTCGGTATAACTTCCACAACATAAAGATGACTGGTGAAGCTGCTAGTTCAGATATGGTTGCTGCCGAGACATTCCCGCCAGAATTCAAACAGAATATCCAGGAAGGAGGCTACTCATCGAAGCCAGTCTTCAATGTGGATGAGACTGGTCTCTTTTGGAAGAGGATGCCTGAGAGGACCTATATCTCCAAGGAGGAGAAAAGAGCACCAGGTTTTAAAGCGGCAAAAGACCACTTGATGCTGCTGCTTGGCGCAAACGCTGCTGGCGACTTCAAGCATATGCTAATTTCTTGCCCTGCCAACCCACGGGCCCTGAAAGGTTTCTCTAAGGATCACCTTCCTGTTATCTACAAGGCAAATAAGAAGGCATGGATAACCAGCGCCATATTTAGCCAGTGGTTAACTGTGTACGCTGTCCCTGCAATGAAGGAATACTGTGCCAAGGACAACCTTGACTTCAAAATTCTTCTGATTGTTGACAATGCACCAGCTCATCCTCCCAGTCTTGACGACTTACATGACAGTGTAAAAGTTGTATTCCTACCTCCCAACACGACAGCACTGATGCAGCCTATAGACCAAGGCGTCATCGCCACATTCAAGGTGTATTATTTACGCCATACCATGGATCAGCTGCTCAAGGCTACAGACGGAGAAAGTAAACCTACGATCCGAGAATATTGGCGTGGCTTCAACATTCTTCATGCAATCGACATCATTGGCAAGGCATGAGAAGAAGTTCCAGAAAGTTGCCTGAATGGTGTTTGGCGTAAATTGTGGCCCGAGTGTGTCAACAGTTTTACGGGATTCACGAACTTAGTCCCAGAAGTGAATAGGGATATCCTCAGCTTGGCTAGAGAGGCAGGCTTTCATGAGCTGGAATCAGAAGATATTGAGGAAGTCCTGGCATCCCATACAGAAAAGTTCACCAAAGAAGATCTGCAACTGTCAACAGAACACAATCCCCTTGAAGACGACGACAACGACGAAAAACCTCAACAAACGTTAACTTCCAAGAGGTTGGCAGAAGCGTTCAACATGATCCAGCAAGGAATGCAAATCCTTATAAACGATGACCCAAACAGATAACATAGCTCAAAGATTCAACGCAGCTTTGAGGACAGTCTTGGGTGTTACACTGAGATCTATTAGGAGAAGAGTAGCACCAACCAGTCAACACAGGATTCATTTTTTCGTCGTGGGACGGCAGAAGCGGCTTCTTCACAACAGCTGGCAGCCGAGGAGGAGCAAACAGCAGCGGAGGAACCCCAGTCAGAACAGGAGAAGGAGGGGGAGACAGCCGTAGTCTCAGTGACTCACTACCTTCCTCCTCCCCTCCCGCCATCAGCCTCCTCCGCTTCACTGCCCACCACACACTCGCTCTACCACCTCCACCCATTGGTGAGTACCAATACAAACTTAGTAGTTGCATATGTATGCATTATTTTCTATAGATCTGGCAATGATTTTCTGTATATGTAAAGTATTTCATGGGGCAAAGTAAGGCTGGGGAACGTAACTTCAGTATTTTATCTATTTATGGGGAAAATTGATCCGCTTAACGTTGTTTCGTATAACGTCGCATTTTCAGGAAAATAACCCTGACGTTAAGTGAGAACTTACTGTATATATATATACACAGTAAAACCTCGATTAACCGACTTTCGGATTAACCGTCAATCACAAACCCCTAAAAACAAAAAAACAAAAAAACAAAAAACAAAAAAAAATTACGGGGATTAGCCCACCCGGGCACAGGTCACTGACCCACATCGGGGCGATAATGTAATATTAATAATAATAATGCTAATAATAGTAGTAACAAAGAACCATAAAGAAATGCAAAAATGGAAAAAAAAATCAAGAGTGAGAAACAATGTACCTGTACAGTATGTACGTTGTGTTGCCAATAGTAAGAGAAACAATTGAGACCCTGCAATTGTGAGTAAATGAGGAAGAAAGTCAGATGAGCAACCTGGGACTTGGTCACAGTTTTTGTGATGACATGTTCTTTGACTTTTCCATTTTTTATTCACGGTTTCTGTGCTGGTTCATATTTATTTACTAAAGTGGTTAATGTTTTAAAGCAAATTCTATTGAAATATGAATGGCAAATGAATAAAAATGAATAGAGGGACTTAAATGAGGTAGGTTAGGGAAAGGTACTTTGAAAATGTTATGTTTTATTTCCGTAGATTTTGTGTACTATTAACCGACCTTTTGGATTATCCGTCGGCCCCTTCCCCCCCTATGTGGTCAGTTAATCGATGTTTTACTGTGTGTGTGTGATTTTATCAATATATATATATATATATATATATATATATATATATATATATATATATATATATATATATATATATATATATATATATATATATATATATATATATATATATAATATATATATATATATATATAAATAATTCATGGTTTTTTGTCCATTTTTCACCTCATACACAAAACTATTCATTGCTAATAAGAGTAAAGTAGAAAGAAGAAGATATAACTGTACTAATTTATTGAGACCAAATTATTCCACCACATTGAAGGAACATTATTTATGCAAGCAATAATAAGACTCACCTCTGGTTCTTCCTCATGCAGTGCCTCCTCCTCCTCCTCCTACATGCCAAGAGGGTAGCACAGGGGAAGGACAAGACACACCATTAGTCATCAAGAGAGTACAGTACAATGCACATGTCACTACAGGTTGTACACCATACAGGAGGAGCGACACCGTTCATTATTTAGGCGGAAAGTACGACATGCCGGAACACTCCACATCCCGAGTAACTTGCTCCATTCTTCTCTTCTTATTATTTACATTATTATATCTCTTTTAAATTTGTGCCTTGCCTTATGGTTTATGGCTCAAGCCGATTTGAAAATATTTTGGAATGACGATTAGTAATATATACAGTATATCCTGTTTACTGGCACCAATAGCATTTTGCACTTCAAGTTGTCATCTGTAAATCACTGTACTGTACCTGTCTGTCTTTTGTTACCACGTGTCTACAGTATTAGGATCTTTTCTTTAAATATCACAGAAACTAAATTCATTTTACCATGTCTTTGTATCTTAAATCTGTCTCTGTGTCACCTTTATTCTCTCTCTGAATACAATACATTCTTAAACTGTACTATAATTCAGGGTTTTTTTCCAATACCACACAACAAAACATTTTCACTTCATAATCCTCAAATTATTTAGTCACAAACACCTACAACTTTACTCAAACATTTCATATAATTACTATTAGAACTGCAACAGTCAAGCCATACCATTTTCCCTAAGTGTTCCCCATTGACTCAAATACAAATATTGTAAATTATTGCCAATTGAGAGAACTTCTCTTCCTGACAATAATCTCCATCCTTCTCTCTAAGTAAATAAATAAGTTTATTCCAACAAACTTTCTAAATTTCTAGCGATTATTTCTCTGTGTTTCCCTGTAGTACTGACACTACACTTTCATCATTATGACACATTAAAACAAACCACAAGGCAGTAGTGACTCTCCTTACTGTATTTATGTTTATCACTTTAATAAAATGTCCCACCAATTTACTATGTTGTTGGAGTGGAAATTAATATCTTACTGTAACACCCAATACAGTGACTTAATATCTTACTGTAACTCCCAATACAGTGACTACATAATAATAAAAGTGGTCAGCAGCATCTACAAACCCACTATAATACCAAGTAGATCATAATAACAAGAGCATATAATATCATATTGATGTCTGGACTGTGTCTCACTGCTGCCAGAAATATGTGATACTTGTACCTGTAGATACGTAACAAGTTCTGTACTTCCTAGACCAAGAGTTTTGGCCAAGAGAACAGCCCAGCCTTGTACATCAAGATCAACACCCCTGAACCAGGACATGTGCCATTTTTCAACAGTTTGATGGTCCAACTCATCAAGTAAACATTACCTTAACAGTCTTCAACAACTGGTGGACTGAATAAAGACAGACAGGTTTAAATACTTTTATCTCACTCAATTGTTTTTAAACTTGTGTTTCCAATCATTTTTAAGACTGATATTATTATTAATATTATTATTCCCTTGAAGAAAGCAAAATAGCTATAAGTATGATTGTGAATTACGGCAGGCACAGTGTGTTAGTAATCAAGTTAATATCACATTAACAATACTTGAAAAAATTAACAACACAATTGTAAACCTATGAGGAATACTGTGGACTCATAACACATGCAGCACAAGTTTTAAATAACAAATATTTCTCTCACAGTCACTTTAGTTAATCATCTACACTATAAACTGCACTAAGCAATACCTCACATTTACTGTAATTAAAAACAAAAAAACTACTATGGAATAAATACCAATTACTAATAGTGTATGTAGTTGTCTTTAAGTGTTAATATAGTAGGAACAAAGTACAGCATCATACACAGTTACTGATAAAATGCCAGAACACAACAGAAATGACCTGGTCTCATCCTTCTTCACCAAACTGATGATCAAGTTATCTTAAATTGACTTATAAACAGAACAGAGAAAAAAGTGAAGCATGAAAACAATATTAATAAACTTTCAAACTCAGGAAAGTGTCCATGATGCCTTCAAGTTACAATACCTACAGCAACAGTTATCACCTAACATATGAAATACTGTACAAACCTCTATTAGGATGAATACAACTCAGGGACTGTAACTAAGTGATAGACAAACAGGTGAAGTTATTATGTCTCGCCCTAAACTTTGATATGAAATAATGTCAATGGACTTTGATCAAAAGTATACAGTAGGTATTGTGGCACTTGAACTCTCTGAAGACACTACTGTACATCAGAGACTTGTGTTGTGTGGACTTCAATGAAATTCGTATGTAACAGTTGCACTCAGGTCAAAATTATATGTACTAATGTCAATTCTATTTGTAATTTCATGCATCACCTGAGACACATAAAAATAATAAATATCATTTAAAATGTGATCAAAAGCATAAGTGACATTGGAGAATGCAGTCCAAAGTGTGTGCCCCAAAGCATTGATGGTGTATATACTGTACTGGGTGCATATGGACCACCTATACTCTGATCATATATGTCACCTGAAGGCTATATACACTTTTAGCATAAGTGACATGAGAATCTGATCAAGAATATGTCACCAGACATGTAGGTATGACCAATGTGTCACTGTGATTACTGTGTACATGTGATGCTCTAATAAGTCATTCACTGAGCAGCAAATTGTACAAGGAGTTTAATCTAGTATAAAAGTGAACAAAAACATCCCACAGTGACTTCTTATCAGTGTCAGTACTTGAAAACTACAGTATCTCTGAATAATATACTGTACTGTACTGCCCTAGGGAGTATCTGTACCTTTATTGTGCTCAACACCGTGACAAATCAGACTCACCTCCGGGGTTTTATCAGTTGCAATAGCCTGGGCAACAGCTGCTTCAGTTTCTTCAGCCACATTTTCTACATGGTTCTTGCTTCCTGAACGTGTCAATACCGTCTGTCGAATGTGCTGAAAGACAATAATTGTAAGCCCACTTTCTATTTACCACTCATACTTAATTAAGACCCGACCTGTCCCTCTTGTCATGCTAACTCTTTGGTACTCCCAGCTATGATCGGAAATCTCAACCCCTCGCAGTCTTTTGACGTAAATAGCATCGGTAGCGGGAACAGTTTATCCATTTTAGTAAACATTGGGTGTAGTGATCCAGGCCCAAATTGCACCCTTAGAGATGCATCTGACAACCCATGAGGCTAGTGGGTGGAACTTAGATAACTGATAGGGTTGATACACCATTCCCTCATTTCTGCTTACGGGAGGGGTGCTCTCAGTGTGAAATAATGCCGAGCGTGAGGAGTTGTACCAGCACAGGAGCGCTTAGCGACATGATCTGCGTCAAATGACCACAAAAGGGTTAACATGACAAGATTGACTGGAGAGCCTTTGATAAAAAAAGAATACCTGATGAGGCCTTGTCATACACATGACAGGTTCTTTGCACATCACACACAAGGACACCCTGCCAATCTTGCCTGGCCACAGAATCGAACTAGCATTTATTAGAATGGAAGTTCACAGGCAATGCAACCCGAGGAGCACTGTGTAACACAGTTTAGCTGGCAATAACAACCCACATTTAGTGAAAACAGTTTATAAAAATACACTTGGTTTGACTAAGCTTTTAAAATTGAAGGCAAAAAAAACAAAAAACTGAGATCAGTAATAGGACAATTTAGTGAGAACTGTCTCACAATTTTCTTCTTTATACAAAATATTAACACTGTAAAGTTTATAAAAACATCAACAATGAATGTGTCAAAACTACACACACGAAAAAACACATACTGCATACAGTAGAGTATAATATATGGTAATGTACATAAACTGATGTTGAATACAGAAATGGCTGAATGTTTAAAGGGTCAAATCAGGGGTTAAAAGTTAGCACATTATTGTTTTGGAACATGTGTGTGTGTGTGTGTAGAGTACCTATTAAACTCTATTATATGCCAGCTTTGTACCCATGAACTTATATATGCACAATAATATTCTGGAGTGTTGGGAGCTACCTATTGTATATGTCACCAATTATTTGTATAGAGTACTTAAGCTGTGTAGTTCAAAACTGATAAGACAAAAGTCCCTCAAAAAAAAAAAACACACACACACACACACAGAGAACTATTATGTCACCATTGAATCCTTAATACAACCCTTAAACAGCATGATACACACAGGTGAGTGAGGGCAGCCATAATGCTCTGCAGCGGTGCAGGGCTTTGGCACACTCCTGCCAACCCTTTTCATCCACAGCTAAAAATATTCTACACTCCCAACTCCCTGAGCCCAGCCGGCCAGTGCATCCCATCTAGGTGAAACCATTCACTGTGGCATTGAAGAGGAACTGCTCTCCACCTTCCCTCTCACTCATGCCTCCCTCTACCTACTGCATGTCTCCCTCAACACCTTCTCTCTCACCCATGCCTCCCTCTATGCCCTCCCTTTCACTCATGCCTCCTTCTATGCCCTGCCTCTTGCTCATGTCTCCCAACACTTATCATCCTCTACTAGTTGTGTCCATCACCAAATAAGGTTGATGATGGAACAACAATGGTCAATACATTAATCTTCACTGAGAATTATATTACACATTGATTCAAAGGACAATATTGTATTCAACTTTCATTCAAGGAAAATATTTCCTTGTGGAAGAACAACTCTGGAGGCAGCACAGTCTATGCTGGTTCCTGTGCTCTTCTTAACAACTTTTATGGCTATGCTTCTCTTCAGTATTTTTCCCTGTCAACACCTAAAATGTAATTCACAGGTTCCCAACAATTGCTGGATACATTATTTAAAATGCAAGTATTGTCCAGTCTCAAACCTACCTGCTACTATAAAAATCAGTACCTGTATATTTTTTCAAATTTAGTTGCATTTCTTTACTTTTGTTTTATTTTCCTCCTTTTCTCTTTTCTTTGACCTTGAGTGTACTTGCCAAGGTTTTTTCTTTAGTTTTAACATATATTATTATTATGCTCTTTGTGCAAGATGTTGGCAAGAGCTTCACAAGTGTGGCAGCCAAACAAGATTAACACGTCTTCAGCAGAGACTTGAGACACCATTGTTAGGTCTTTGACATTGGACGGTATTTGACTGAAATATTATGGCATACTGTATAATCACAAGCATTGCTCAGTTAAGATACCGTATACAGGAAAAAATACACAAGTTAAAGATCAAAAGAAAATTTAAATGTTCATCACTTAGAAGCTATAAATACTAACCCTCTCAAGGACCAGAGTGAGATTTAAACTACTACCTGTATTTAATCACTCGTTTCACTTCCGAGATAATCATAAACACGCGAGTCTCAATAATCTGATGTTTCTGCTCCATATTACTCAAACTACTGTATATAAAAATCTATTTAACTCCTCCAGGAATGAGCTTCCATTACTACAAAATCTTATGAAGCACAGAGCTATTTATCCTGCATATCACAGCCATGAGTCACATATTATGCCAAGAAAAATTCCTGGCAAAGGCTTTCATTCACTGCCACCACTGGTCGCCCACTTCTATATATAGACCCAACAACATAATCATCACCGGAGTTGCTTAACTGTTTTCATTCTGATATGTGGCGCTTGACAAACAAATTTTCAATTCTTTTAGAGCATAAATATTTTTCATCTGTCAACAAGGTTAATAACAATTATAATTCTCAATGGAAGCTGAAACCAACTAGACTTTCTCTTACCCATCACCACACACATGCACACAGTGTAATAAACAAATTGTTACTTTAATATGAGTAACATCCCCAATGACGAACCATTAGTACAATCTGAGGCCTACACACGACATAATAATCAGTGACTTGCACATTACAAGCAACACACCATAAAGTGATCAAACTCATGTCTTATGGGTCTTACATTGCCTAATTTTAAATGCATAATTTATTTGATGGGACTAAACATCTTTACAGTGTATCTCATCTGTTCATAATAATAATTTTTTTATTTTTTTCATATGTCAAAAGCTGATGTAAGATGGAAGCTCAGACAGGTGTAAAGGTGTTAAATAATATGACCTTGAACAGAGGCACAAGTGTACACCATTTTGGATATGAAAATGGTGATCTCAACATTAAAATACTTTTTTTTTCACTTGCAGTTTTAATATAAACATCAGTGGCTGGAAAGTAAAATAAACAATGACAAACAAATCAAGCCAACCTGTTTGAGAGTATGGTGGTCCAGAGTGTAGTGCTTGGGGTCAAACTGGTGGGCGGAAGGATGTCCGTGGGGGAGGAATGTCGGAGGCTGACCCTGCAGCACTGGGTGACCTAAGGGTAGTGGGGATGAATGCGTTCTGCTCAGTGGCCGCTGGAGGGTTCGTCCGGGCCGAACCTATAGTAGAACGGTCGGAACCAAGGTAATAATCAAACTAATTCCTGGTAAAATTTTTATGTGGTTAATCAACAGACATACAAGGACACAACTGAAGACTATTGAAGGACAAAATCCTTCTCTTTGAACCACCTGTGACTCACTGATAGCTAACTTATCACCTCACACAAGAAAAAGGCTCCCAATACCCTATACCAACGTGTTGGTCGACTCAACATAAACTTATAGATATTCTTAATTCCTGTATCACTCTCCTCTCATGCTTCCCTTTCTCTTCTTCAGTTACCTACTCTTGGTCATAGTGTGTGGTGGTACAGCATGAGTACAGTAATGAAGCTCAGATACAATGTTACCACTTGGTAAGGCCATTTACATATAATGATAATGTCATTACAACTGGTTACCTAACTGATTAGCAGTCCTTAACATTAACAATGGTAGTCTTCCTAACTTTATACTGTCCTCAATTCTTATATATATATATATATATATATATATAGTATAAGGAAATACTGTACTGTATGTGAAATATTACCGAACCTAACCATCAACTATACAGTCTGTATAATACTGTACAGCATAATATATATATATATATATATCTTGATAAAATCACACGGGAAAATCACACGTTTTCATTGTGGATTTTCATAAAATATATATATATATATATATATATATATTATATATATATATATATATATATATATATATATATATATATATATATATATATATATATATATATATATATATATATCATACAACATAATCTCTTTTTCTCTCTCAACTACTGTGACCATACAGTACTGCACCATCCCCACGACTCATCTCCAATGTTCAATATCTACAGAAACTCAGCCTCTAGATTAATAAATAATCCCTCTAATACACATCCTAACATTCTATATCTACAATATTTGTTTATTGCTTGGCAGATAAATCCCAATAAAACTCCTGACACAGATTATATTAGTCTTCTTGTTCTCAATATCTCTGGCTCAAAAGACACTTGGATATAGAAAAATGTTTTGAAAAGATTTGACATGAGAGAGAGAGAGAGAGAGAGAGAGAGAGAGAGAGAGAGAGAGAGAGAGAGAGAGAGAGAGAGAGAGAGAGAGAGAGAGAGAGAGAGAGAGAGAGAGAGAGAGAGAGAGAGAGAGAGAGAGAGAGTCAAATTAAATTTTCCTTGGTAGTAGTCAATAAATTATTTAATTAAACTAACCTGTGTGTCACTCATATTGGCCATAGCATTAGGGTGATAAATGCCACCACGCATGATGCCCCCACCAGAACTAGTGTCCATGGCGGTCACCTGCTGTTGCCGGCTCATACTGCCTGCAGCTGGTCCATAACCTTCTCTATCAATTACTGCAAAAGAACTCATGACTGTTAGACTATAGTGCAGTATAGTACAGTGCAGTATAGTACAGTACAGTACTGTAGTGCAGTATAGTACAGTACGATACAGTACGGTAGAGCAGTATAGCACAGTAAGATACAGTATGGTACAGTACAGTAGTGCAGTATAGTACAGTGCAGTATAGTACAATGCAGTATAGTACAGTACGGTACATTACTGTACAGTACAGTACAGTATAGCACAGTGCAGTACAGTACAGTACGGTACAGTATTGTACAGTCCACTACAGTACAACAAAATTCACCTATAATACAAACTTGTCATTTATCAGTTAAGATGGTTAGTGCTGTTAAACAATACTGTAGTAAATAAAATATTTATGAATATTAAATACTTCCACTATGTACTGTAGGCATGGAATAAATATATACACAGGCCAAGTTCAGTTGTTTTATATTTTGTGACAATTTTTCCTGATAAGAACTGTTAAATTAGATGAGAAAATCATCAAAAATATTGAAACTAAGGAGTAACATAAATAATTAATATTAGGGGTTAACTGTCTGTTGTGATATTCATGACAACAGATGCCAGCCACTATGTTGAAACAGAGGGAGTGTGGAGTGTCAAGGAGGGGTGCCATACCTGGCAGTGTGGGGTAGTAGGGAGGCGTGGAAGAGAGGACATGACTGGTAAGAGGCATGCCAACATGTGCAGCCAGGCCAGCAGCACGCATGTCTGCCTCTGATACTATGGGTAATTTCATCCCCTCCTGGAAAGCAAAAGAAAATTAAATATTAAAGTGTTTGTACAGCTGACACTGGACAAGGTTACCCGTGAAACACTGCCTATTTTATTCTCTAAATGTCTATACAGCATACTGACATACTGTACAGTACAGTATTGTATCTTTCTTCATTGTCTAAAGTATTCCCTGATATATTTTATAACAATCAGATTGGTACTGTACTGTATTATTAAATGTTACCTGTCGAAATGGACAAAAACTTGAGTCTAATGAAGTGAATCTGTATAAGTGTAATTCACTCTGTGTACAATATTTATTTCAAGATTTTTCTACTTCCTGAACAGTTGAAATTGACACACTGCACAATGCATCTTTATATCATTAGATAAAGCAAGATGACCTATAATGTTAAAGATGTGAACACAATGAAAGGTGATCATAATGATGTACAGTACAGTGCAGTACAGTACTCTAAGTCTATTTCATAACACATTTTGAAACAACAGTTACGAAATTAAATTGCCACTTGAGTCTCCTTGTTTACATGGGTGTGTTGCAGCTGATATCATGGACCACAAGGTGTGACACATAGTACAGTTGTTTGTTTTGGAAGGAGTCGAGTCTCAGATGGTACAGTCTTTAAAATGGAATGTGATACTGTACCAATAAATATTAATCCTGACATTTTGCTGCTATTCTGTACAACTGTGTGGACAAAGTATGATATAAAAGTTGGGTTGAGAAAGGTTGGGGGACGTCACTGAATCTATTACTTCCTACAAATAAGAGAGGAACAGGCTTGATAGGAAACACCATTTAACCAAAAGGTATCAATGCAATATAATGTTTATGGGCAGGGAAACTTGGTTACAGTTTACAAAGAATTATAGAAACATACAAAACAGCATGAGTGAATGATAGAACAGTACCCTACACACACCAGTAATGTATAGTAAAACAAGAATAATGAAAGTAACCCAAAAATAGCCCTGAGGTAACCATAATCGTTGGAGTCTTTGTCTTCCGTCAGTAATATAATACTGTACTGAGAATTAACAATAATAAAAATATGAAATAACGCTAATAGGACCTAATATATATGTGTATATACTGTATATACTGTATATATATATATATATATATATATATATATATATATATATATATATATATATATACTGATTGGTAAAGACAGCTGAAAGAAGTAGAAATAATTAATCGACACATGATTTAAATCAAACTACGAAGAACAAAATATACAGTTGTGTTTAGCGAGAGAAGTGAGTGTAGTTACCTTACTGTCAACCCCCTCAAAACATAAAACACACACGTGCCCGTACCCCACCCCGACCTTGAAACGTGAACGTGACTCGCGAGCTTCATCATTCGCTATCCTCAATTTTCACATCGATATTTCATGTAACTAGTCTTCAATCTACAATATATATAAATACAGGGGTCTATCAAATCGTTGATTTTTTTCCTTTTTGTAAAACGTGAGCAAATGGCCATGAAAACTAAATGAAAAAGAGAATAATGGCAAAAGTCCATCACCGCTGGGATACGCGTCCACCATTCAACAGCCGCGTTGCTAAACTTGAATGTCGTTCGCTAACGGGGGCCGCTGTGCGCCATCTTGGCTTCTGCCTGGCTTACCTCTTGGCACTAACACACATACTTCTGTCTCACTTTGCTTATGCATTTCTATTCACGTCCTACCTAGTTCTAAGTTTATTCAACCAAGTCTAATGAACGGATTACTCTTTAAGTATCTACTGTTTCCTCGAGGCAAATGTATTTTCATTGTCAACATTATCTTAATATATTGCCCCTTCTTGCTAAATGCATCTTAGTCTTATGTCTACCATTAATCCACATAAATTCATACTATTTCCCTTGTATGATCGTCCGAGTTGCATATACACTACCTCTACCTACCGTTTAGTTCAATCTGTTGACTACCTCACACTCCACAGTTATCATACTTTGTGAATGTCTTGTTCTGGCTCCCACTCCACCACCAGACATAAACAGGTGTACTATATTGTGTAGACCTTCCTTGTTACTAGTGTGTAGAGCGGTACTGAGGGTTGCTTACACTGCAGCGTCCGTCAACTATGTCTCCCAGTAGACGGCATACTATAGTACAACCCATTAACAGTTTGTGCTATTCTGAAAATGGTTGTTCATGTGATATAAGAGATAACATATCCACCCAACTTTGCTGTGCATGAAACACCTATTATCTGTTGACCCTGAAATTGCCTCGTTAGACCAATACATAACAAAACTCATGTCAGTCAAGATTTTTTTATTTATTTTATATATTTTTTTTTGGGGGGGGTGGGGGGTTATGTTAATTGTGTTATATTGTAATTTAATAAATCTTCCCATATCAATGTATCAGTATACTGGCAGCGGGTGATGATAATAATTGAGGCTGGTGGTGTTGGCGCCATATTCGGCAGCTGACTCCCTCACACAAG
Source organism: Homarus gammarus (assembly GCA_958450375.1). NCBI lineage: Eukaryota > Metazoa > Arthropoda > Malacostraca > Decapoda > Nephropidae > Homarus > Homarus gammarus. Next base: position 2,192,502 of record CAUDMG010000982.1, on the reverse strand, counting down.
GCATCTCCGCGTGCTAAATCTGTTAACACTATTTATTGCTCACATATGTCCAGGCCAAAAACGAGATTTGATATTAAATTGTGGATAATATTTTAACAAATGGGTTAATCAAGTGTGTATGCCTAACATTTTATCTTGTTATGTCATATATTTGGATGTGTGGTCAACATACCGAATATTTCTGTCTCTCACTCTTTTCACAGGCTCCAATTTACAGAGTGGAAACGTATCACACACAGGCGGGGATGGAAGGCACCTGCACATTCCGACAGTGTGTCGTTTAGTCTGGCTTCGTCCGTTTTGGCGCGCGAGTCAAGTCTGTGAATCACGTGAGGCCTTTCCGGTAACGAGAAAATAACCACTACAGTTTACACAAGCACAATTTATCTCACACACACAAAAAAATCCTGAAATTTATATAAACCGCAAACACAAACATCTGAAGAAGCGTTCAGTAAATCTCACAATGCAGAAGGCGAAGCAGATAAGTGCTGGCATAATTTACCAAGATGACACATCCTAGCTCGCCTGACGTCACACTTGTCTAGTGACGTAGACACGAGATCAGGTGTTGATTGGTCGGCCAGCAATGTGGCGTTCAGTGTCACGTCTATATATATATATATATATATATATATATATATATATATATATATATATATATATATATATATATATATATATATATATATATATATATATATACAGTATATATATATATATATAAAATTACGATCCTACAGTGACTCTTGCTGTACAATTACGCTAACAACTACAGTACACCAGGTTGGCTAGTCACAACACAGCCTCACCCTCGTCAACATGGCCACGCCCACTACAGATTACTGTATTTCTTCGGAAATTTGTAGAGTAGTGATTGTTAATATTCGCCTTGGTATTACCGCCAAGAATAGTTATATTAGAGAACGTTTCCAAGATGACAGTTTCAAGGAATATCTTACAGCAGCCATCAAAGATTCTATCATTAATTACTCGGGTTAACCTTGGCTAGGTGTGTGTGTGTGTGTTAATCATAATAATGGTTGTCCCTCGTGGGTGACCGGCAGTATGGCCACCTGCACGTATATTTATCTAACTTAGGTGTAGAAGCTGTGGCCAACACAACCACACCTGGGTTAGCGAGGTGTATGATCCAGTTTAAGAGTTACTCAGGAAGACTAACCATTACCCCAAAACCAAGGACTCTCGTAAGGAACTATAAGTCTTATGGGAGTAATTTAATCTATTAGTTGGATGTTTGTCCCAGAGATGGCGCTGGTATGTCGGCTGTCTGTTTACACCTTTTGAGCTCCACTTGGGGGTAGGGGGCGTGGCGTGGGGTCAGGGGGCTGTAAACACCGGCCACCGTTGTGTTGTTTGTGAGAAAAACAAAGAAAATGATAGAGCTAAGGTTTCATAACTTCTCAAAAGACAGGAAAGGTAAGTTCATGGTTCATGAAGCTGCTTCATAAACAGTGACAACTAAATTACAGTTTAGCATTTCATCACTTGGCTTACTCGCGGCAGTTCTCTTATGTGTTACTTTGTCGTGAACCTTATTGTCCATTAACACCCATCGAGTACACTCGTCCCTTTATATACTTGTTTATAGTATATATACGTATATAAGGAAAGTCAGTACTCACAGGTTGTGTGGAATGTGGTGGTCGTCCCATGGAGATATTTGGTAGGGAGGAATACACGGCGGGGTCAGGGATTGACACCTGACCTCCCCCGCCGTGGGCGCCGTAGGGGGACCCGCCCCCTTCTTCGTGGATGGGCGTCGACCCTGGAGAAGACCTGGAGGGTGGCATGCCGTTGGGTGGTGAGCTCTGCCCGCTGTCCGGCGTAGACCCGCTCTCCACTGACGCAAGAAAACAAACATGAGTCAATTTCTTCCAAACACTTAACACTACAGTTATGTAATAATATGTTTTCATTAGTTATTTCTATAATATATATACTGTATATTATATACCTGTTATAACCATTACTCAGAGTAGAGGTACAGTAGACTGACTCAGGCTGCTGTACAGTATATCGCAGGAATGTAGCAAAAGACTGGCGACTATAAATAAATGATGATGACTGATAGGTGCCAGAGTGAGTACACGTCTGGTGCCAGTGCCAGAGTACACGTCTCTATATTAAGTATTTTGACCTTGAGTCCCTCATAGAGGGTATAGATGACCTTAGGTATTCATGTTAAACTAGCCTGCAGGTCTTCCATAACTAACAGTATAGTGTCTCAGCTCGTGTAGGCTGTAAGGAGTACGGTATTACATTATTGATCTGTGTTATAACTGACCCGCCAATAACACTGTGGGACCTAGCGGCGTGAGATAGGTCCACTATTAATAACTACCCTACTTCACTTATCACAGTTTTTTGTGAATCTCTGTTGGGCAGATCAGTGACCTGTGCAGCAGAGGTCATCCAGTGGGGACTACGGGTCACCTCTCACTTAATGATTCATTTCAGGCGTTCTGAGCTGGCATAATGCTCTGTTTGAAAAATAAGTGTTATACCAAACTTTAAATCCTGAACTTAAATAAAACAATTTGTTTTTACTAATTTATGGGTCAGTTCAGGGGATTGAGATAAGCATGACAATAATGTTCATCACACAGCATCATCGTGTTAACCCTTGATGTGACTCCCACACTGTTAACTTCCTACACCAACACTCACAATATTCCATTCCACAACTGGTCGACCTCGGGACACTTCCTCAGGTAACAGAATGTGGATCTAAATATCTCCTGTGACGACACGCGCGAGAGAATACACCGGCCTTCACGTCCACTGTGTGTGTGCCATGGTGTTTATAAAGGTGTTAAGGCCATGTCCACTCTGACGGCCCTCATGACCCAACAACACCGACCTTGTACACGAGCCACCACTCACAACACCCAAGAGCACGACTCTACTCGACTTACCTGCACTATAGGACCTCACCGTCTCCAACAGGACCCACAGAACACAACTTACCTGTGCTGTAAGACCCTGTAAGACCCAGAGAAGCCCCGAGGACCTGACTCACCTGTGTTATAAGGAGGTCGACGCTTGAGGGAGCCTGGCAGACGGTCCTTGCGCCGTACAAAGGGTGAAGGTCGCCGCTCGTTGCCCATCCTCTGCTTGTGTCGAGCCTTCAAGCAGATGTTAGGCTCCGAGGCTACCAGTTACAAGGTTAGTCGGTGGTTAGTCACGCCTCAACACACAGCTACACTACATTATAGTCACACAATACGTACACTATACCAGCTTGGGTGTATTGTTAGTATACTCCACACACTAGTTACAGTAAACTCTGATGTGAGGTGGAGTATTTTGTTGATACAGTACCCACACAAACACTCGTCAGGCCTACATCACTGTGGTCACAATATTGTGAACTACAGCAGGTTAATATTATCAACAGTCTTGTATACAAGGTAACACCAGACTGTGGCATTATACCAACACACACAAACCATAATACAGAAAAAAGATTAAACTTGCTACCAAAAAACATTAATACCACATCAAATTGTTATAAGAACACAATGTAGTAAGTTGACGGATATGAAGACTTATCTTACTCTCCAGCAACCACCCAGTATTGTACCGCCAGGCCACTGGAGGGTCACGACCTAACAACCACCCGGTGCTGTACCGCCGGGTCACTAGAGGGTCACGACCTAACAACCACCCAGTACTGTACCGCCGGGCCACAAGAGGGTCACGACCAAACAACCACCCAGTACTGTACCGCCAGGCCACTAGAGGGTCACGACCTAACAACCACCCAGTACTGTACCGCCAGGTCACTAGAGGGTCACGACCTAACAACCACCCAGTACTGTACCGCCAGGCCACTAGAGGGTCACGACCTAACAACCACCCAGTACTGTACCGCCAGGCCACTAGAGGGTCACGACCTAACAACCACCCAGTACTGTACCGCCAGGCCACTAGAGGGTCACGACCTAACAACCACCCAGTACTGTACCGCCAGGTCACTAGAGGGTCACGACCTAACAACCACCCAGTACTGTACCGCCAGGCCACTAGAAGGTCACGACCTAACAACCACCCGGTACTGTACCGCCGGGCCACAAGAGGGTCACGACCTAACAACCACCCGGTACTGTACCGCCGGGCCACAAGAGGGTCACGGCCTAACAACCACCCAGTACTGTACCGCCAGGCCACTAGAGGGTCACGACCTAACAACCACCCGGTACTGTACCGCCAGGCCACTAGAGGGTCACGACCTAACAACCACCCGGTACTGTACCGCCGGGCCACAAGAGGGTCACGACCTAACAACCACCCAGTACTGTACCGCCAGGCCACTAGAGGGTCACGACCTAACAACCACCCAGTACTGTACCGCCAGGCCACTAGAGGGTCACGACCTAACAACCACCCGGTACTGTACCGCCAGGCCACTAGAGGGTCACGACCTAACAACCACCCAGTACTGTACCGCCAGGCCACTAGAGGGTCACGACCTAACAACCACCCAGTACTGTACCGCCGGGCCACAAGAGGGTCACGACCAAACAACCACCCAGTACTGTACCGCCAGGCCACTAGAGGGTCACGACCTAACAACCACCCAGTACTGTACCGCCAGGCCACTAGAGGGTCACGACCTACCTAACACAAGCAGCAGTCATGACATCTTTTTCATCTTGTGTTGAGTTTTGTGTTGGTCTGTACATATCACACTCACACGTGGGGCTTACTGTACAGCTCAGGGGACCAGTTCACTTGATGGGCGCTATTTTCGTGCTACTAGGGGGGGGGGGGGGATTATGTAAGGCCGTGGGTCGTGTGGACAGGGGGGGGGGAGGGGGTTGAGAGGAAATGAGGGGGTGAGGGAGAGGGTGGGTGGAAGAGGGTGGGGTGAGTCACGCAGGGGGTGACCTTGATGTCTGACATGAGACAGGTACACCAAGGTGACCACCCCCTCCTTCCCTCTACCACCCACACCACCACACACCCACCTTCTACCACCACCACTACACATCCACCACCCCCCCACTCTCCCCACACACCCACACCACCACAAAAACAAAAATAAGAAAACATTAAATAAAACAAAACAAAAATAACAACAACAAAATAGACTACAAAGGGCAGCCGTAGTAGTAAATAAAGTGTGTGTGTGTGTGTGTGTGTGTGGTGACCCAGGTACCGTGTGTGAGTGTGTGTGTGGGTGATGGCGTGGTCCGCGGGTGAGCCTGACGTATAGTGGACGGTCACAGGTGATGGGTCAACATAACGTATTTGTCGTGGGTAAAGGAACTACATCTCGGCTATATCTTACCTGTTGCCTAATACATCACACCTGTCTTATTGATCATGTAACATCATATCGTGTGTGTGTGTGTGTGTGTTATTATCAACTCCATGCTGTTATAAATACTATATATGTCAAATCATTTATCTATGTTTGTCATATATCTATCTACCTGTCTACCAATTATCTATCTCAGGTAATGTAAAACAAACAAACAAAGAAACAAACAACAAACACTAAGAAAGCAGTGAAACCTCGATATACCGGACTTTATCTCCCTATAATCTAACGGACCCTCGATATACCGGACTTTCCTCTCCATATAGTCCGTTAAATAGAGGTTTCACTGTAAAACTATATCTCTTTTGTTCTCATAATTAGAACTAGCTCACTCTCTCTCTCACCTGTCTTTCGGAGGGGAAAGTTATCCTCGAATTTTCCCAAGACGTTGCCGTGGGGCCTGTGGGGGGAGAAGAGTAGATGGGTTAGTGGTTGACGTAGTGGTGGTTAATGTGGGGGTGGTGGTTGAAGGGGTGTTGTTTGTGGTAGTGGTGGTGGTTGATGTGGTGGTGGTTGATGTGGTGGTGGTTGAAGGGGTGGTGGTTGATGTGGGGGTGGTTGAAGGGGTGGTGGTGGTTAGGGGTGGTGGTTGAAAGGGTGGTGGTTGATGTGGGGGTGGTTGAAGGGGTGGTGGTTGATGTGGTGGTGGTTGAAGGGGTGGTGGTTGATGTGGGGGTGGTTGAAGAGGTGGTGGTTGAAGGGGTGGTGGTTGAAGGGGTGGTGGTTGAAAGGGTGGTGGTTGAAGGGGTGGTGGTTGATGTGGGGGTGGTTGAAAGGGTGGTGGTTGAAGGGGTGGTGGTTAATGTGGTGGTGGTTGATGTGGGGGTGGTTGAAGGGGTGGTGGTGGTTGATGTGGGGGTGGTTGCTGAAGTGGTGATGGTGGTGGTAGGATTGTTGTTGATGAATCACAGGTAAATAACAAAACACAGTAAGTAAATATTAACCTTATTGTTTCTGGTTTCATCTCTCTCTCTCTCTCTCTCTCTCTCTCTCTCTCTCTCTCTCTCTCTCGTCTTCTAACAAGGATAAGAGACCTCACCATGACAACGAACAAGGAGGGAGGGAGGGAGGGAGGGAAAGGCCAGTAGGTGGAAAAGAGAAGGGTATAGGATAGGTTGACGAAAGGAGAGGCTAGTGGGTTAGGAGAGAGGGAGAGAAGGGGGGGGGGGGTAGGAAGGAAGGAAGGAGGGTAGGAATGGATGGGGAGGGAGGCAGGGGGAGGTAGGGGAGAGCATTAATACAGTATTAAGTTATGGCTGCTCTGGGTGTTATAGGTTATGGCTGCTCTGGGTGTTATAGGTTATGGCTGCTCTGGGTGTTATAGGTTATGGCTGCTCTGGGTGTTATAGGTTATGGCTGCTCTGGGTGTTATAGGTTATGGCTGCTCTGGGTGTTATAGGTTATGGCTGCTCTGGGTGTTATAGGTTATGGCTGCTCTGGGTGTTATAGGTTATGGCTGCTCTGGGTGTTATAAGTTATGGCTGCTCTGGGTGTTATAGGTTATGGCTGCTCTGGGTGTTATAGGTTATGGCTGCTCTGGGTGTTATAGGTTATGGCTGCTCTGGGTGTTATAGGTTATGGCTGCTCTGGGTGTTATAGGTTATGGCTGCTCTGGGTGTTATAGGTTATGGCTGCTCTGGGTGTTATAAGTTATGGCTGCTCTGGGTGTTATAGGTTATGGCTGCTCTGGGTGTTATAGGTTATGGCTGCTCTGGGTGTTATAGGTTATGGCTGCTCTGGGTGTTATAGGTTATGGCTGCTCTGGGTGTTATAGGTTATGGCTGCTCTGGGTGTTATAGGTTATGGCTGCTCTGGGTGTTATAGGTTATGGCTGCTCTGGGTGTTATAGGTTATGGCTGCTCTGGGTGTTATAAGTTATGGCTGCTCTGGGTGTTATAAGTTATGGCTGCTCTGGGTGTTATAGGTTATGGCTGCTCTGGGTGTTATAGGTTATGGCTGCTCTGGGTGTTATAGGTTATGGCTGCTCTGGGTGTTATAGGTTATGGCTGCTCTGGGTGTTATAGGTTATGGCTGCTCTGGGTGTTATAGGTTATGGCTGCTCTGGGTGTTATAGGTTATGGCTGCTCTGGGTGTTATAAGTTATGGCTGCTCTGGGTGTTATAGGTTATGGCTGCTCTGGGTGTTATAGGTTATGGCTGCTCTGGGTGTTATAAGTTATGGCTGCTCTGGGTGTTATAGGTTATGGCTGCTCTGGGTGTTATAAGTTATGGCTGCTCTGGGTGTTATAGGTTATGGCTGCTCTGGGTGTTATAGGTTATGGCTGCTCTGGGTGTTATAAGTTATGGCTGCTCTGGGTGTTATAAGTTATGGCTGCTCTGGGTGTTATAGGTTATGGCTGCTCTGGGTGTTATAGGTTATGGCTGCTCTGGGTGTTATAAGTTATGGCTGCTCTGGGTGTTATAAGTTATGGCTGCTCTGGGTGTTATAGGTTATGGCTGCTCTGGGTGTTATAGGTTATGGCTGCTCTGGGTGTTATAGGTTATGGCTGCTCTGGGTGTTATAAGTTATGGCTGCTCTGGGTGTTATAGGTTATGGCTGCTCTGGGTGTTATAAGTTATGGCTGCTCTGGGTGTTATAGGTTATGGCTGCTCTGGGTGTTATAGGTTATGGCTGCTCTGGGTGTTATAGGTTATGGCTGCTCTGGGTGTTATAAGTTATGGCTGCTCTGGGTGTTATAGGTTATGGCTGCTCTGGGTGTTATAGGTTATGGCTGCTCTGGGTGTTATAAGTTATGGCTGCTCTGGGTGTTATAAGTTATGGCTGCTCTGGGTGTTATAGGTTATGGCTGCTCTGGGTGTTATAAGTTATGGCTGCTCTGGGTGTTATAGGTTATGGCTGCTCTGGGTGTTATAGGTTATGGCTGCTCTGGGTGTTATAAGTTATGGCTGCTCTGGGTGTTATAGGTTATGGCTGCTCTGGGTGTTATAAGTTATGGCTGCTCTGGGTGTTATAGGTTATGGCTGCTCTGGGTGTTATAGGTTATGGCTGCTCTGGGTGTTATAGGTTATGGCTGCTCTGGGTGTTATAGGTTATGGCTGCTCTGGGTGTTATAGGTTATGGCTGCTCTGGGTGTTATAGGTTATGGCTGCTCTGGGTGTTATAGGTTATGGCTGCTCTGGGTGTTATAAGTTATGGCTGCTCTGGGTGTTATAGGTTATGGCTGCTCTGGGTGTTATAAGTTATGGCTGCTCTGGGTGTTATAGGTTATGGCTGCTCTGGGTGTTATAGTTATGGCTGCTCTGGGTGTTATAAGTTATGGCTGCTCTGGGTGTTATAGGTTATGGCTGCTCTGGGTGTTATAAGTTATGGCTGCTCTGGGTGTTATAGGTTATGGCTGCTCTGGGTGTTATAAGTTATGGCTGCTCTGGGTGTTATAGGTTATGGCTGCTCTGGGTGTTATAGGTTATGGCTGCTCTGGGTGTTATAGGTTATGGCTGCTCTGGGTGTTATAGGTTATGGCTGCTCTGGGTGTTATAGGTTATGGCTGCTCTGGGTGTTATAGGTTATGGCTGCTCTGGGTGTTATAGGTTATGGCTGCTCTGGGTGTTATAAGTTATGGCTGCTCTGGGTGTTATAAGTTATGGCTGCTCTGGGTGTTATAGTTATGGCTGCTCTGGGTGTTATCGGTTATGGCTGCTCTGGGTGTTATAGTTATGGCTGCTCTGGGTGTTATAGGTTATGGCTGCTCTGGGTGTTATAGGTTATGGCTGCTCTGGGTGTTATAGGTTATGGCTGCTCTGGGTGTTATAAGTTATGGCTGCTCTGGGTGTTATAGGTTATGGCTGCTCTGGGTGTTATAGGTTATGGCTGCTCTGGGTGTTATAAGTTATGGCTGCTCTGGGTGTTATAAGTTATGGCTGCTCTGGGTGTTATAAGTTATGGCTGCTCTGGGTGTTATAAGTTATGGCTGCTCTGGGTGTTATAGGTTATGGCTGCTCTGGGTGTTATAAGTTATGGCTGCTCTGGGTGTTATAGGTTATGGCTGCTCTGGGTGTTATAGGTTATGGCTGCTCTGGGTGTTATAGGTTATGGCTGCTCTGGGTGTTATAGTTATGGCTGCTCTGGGTGTTATAGGTTATGGCTGCTCTGGGTGTTATATGTTATGGCTGCTCTGGGTGTTATAAGTTATGGCTGCTCTGGGTGTTATAAGTTATGGCTGCTCTGGGTGTTATAGGTTATGGCTGCTCTGGGTGTTATAAGTTATGGCTGCTCTGGGTGTTATAAGTTATGGCTGCTCTGGGTGTTATAGGTTATGGCTGCTCTGGGTGTTATAAGTTAGGCTCTGGGTGTTATAGTTATGGCTGCTCTGGGTGTTATAAGTTATGGCTGCTCTGGGTGTTATAGGTTATGGCTGCTCTGGGTGTTATAAGTTATGGCTGCTCTGGGTGTTATAGGTTATGGCTGCTCTGGGTGTTATAGGTTATGGCTGCTCTGGGTGTTATAAGTTATGGCTGCTCTGGGTGTTATAGTTATGGCTGCTCTGGGTGTTATAAGTTATGGCTGCTCTGGGTGTTATAGGTTATGGCTGCTCTGGGTGTTATAGGTTATGGCTGCTCTGGGTGTTATAAGTTATGGCTGCTCTGGGTGTTATAAGTTATGGCTGCTCTGGGTGTTATAGGTTATGGCTGCTCTGGGTGTTATAAGTTATGGCTGCTCTGGGTGTTATAGGTTATGGCTGCTCTGGGTGTTATAGGTTATGGCTGCTCTGGGTGTTATAAGTTATGGCTGCTCTGGGTGTTATAAGTTATGGCTGCTCTGGGTGTTATAGGTTATGGCTGCTCTGGGTGTTATAGGTTATGGCTGCTCTGGGTGTTATAAGTTATGGCTGCTCTGGGTGTTATAGGTTATGGCTGCTCTGGGTGTTATAGGTTATGGCTGCTCTGGGCGTTATAAGTTATGGCTGCTCTGGGTGTTATAAGTTATGGCTGCTCTGGGTGTTATAAGTTATGGCTGCTCTGGGTGTTATAGGTTATGGCTGCTCTGGGTGTTATAAGTTATGGCTGCTCTGGGTGTTATAGGCTATGGCTGCTCTGGGTGTTATAAGTTATGGCTGCTCTGGGTGTTATAAGTTATGGCTGCTCTGGGTGTTATAGGTTATGGCTGCTCTGGGTGTTATAGGTTATGGCTGCTCTGGGTGTTATAGGTTATGGCTGCTCTGGGTGTTATAGGTTATGGCTGCTCTGGGTGTTATAAGTTATGGCTGCTCTGGGTGTTATAGGTTATGGCTGCTCTGGGTGTTATAAGTTATGGCTGCTCTGGGTGTTATAGGTTATGGCTGCTCTGGGTAAATAACACTAAGGTGGGTACTGCCATTTGTCACTACAGGGGTACGGGGGGCCCCTAGCTCCAATAAATGGTTAGGTTAGGTTAGGTTAGGTTAGGTTTATCTGGGGTAATTTGATGCTTGTTATATAAGGACAGGATTTTCAGATGTATTTAGGTGTAATAAACTGGATAACTTTAGATATTTATAAAAAATGTGGGATGTGAAGGTGAGTCAACCTAACTCTGACCCGAGACTCAGAGCCCGCAGCTGTCATAATTCGAGAGAGGGACACATTGACTCCTACAGATACACTATAGGACTCCGGTAAGGACATCTCCAGCAGGGTTGAAGGAAACTAGAGGGTCTAAGGCAACAAGGCCCCTAAGGACTCCTACAAGACTCACCAGTTGGCCAGGGTGGAGGAGCCAGCCGCCCCTGTCTGCGCCGCCTCACGCTGCTGCTTCTTCTGTAGTATCACCTCCTGTAGGGGGATACACGTCACTCATCAACTACCTGTACATCATTAACTACCTGTACACGTCACTCATTAACTACCTGTACACGTCACTCATTAACTACCTGTACACGTCACTCATTAACTACCTGTATACGTAATTCATTAACTACCTGTACACGTCATTCATTAACTACCTGTACACGTCACTCATTAACTACCTGTACACGTCACTCATTAACTACCTGTACACGTCACTCATTAACTACCTGTACACGTCACTCATTAACTACCTGTACACGTCACTCATTAACTACCTGTACACGTCATTCATTAACTACCTGTACACGTCACTCATTAACTACCTGTACGTAATTCATTAACTATCTGTACACGTCACTCATTAACTACCTGTACACGTCATTCATTAACTACCTGTTTACGTCACTCATTACCCCTGACCCACAACACTGACCTGAGGACCACCCTGACCCACAACACTGACCTAAGGACCACCTCTGACCCCAACAGACCTGAGGGCCACCCTGACCTAAGGACCACTGACCTGAAGTCTCTGTTTAACCTCGGAGGAGGCGACGGCGGAGTGCTCGTTCTTGTCCTTCTTCTTGAGGGCCTCCAGCCGCTCAATCTCCTTCCTCTGTTTCTCCACACGTTCCTCCTCCGCCCGCTGACTCTGCTGCTCCAGGTACTGCTGCTTGAGAGATAGATGGCAGAGTTGATGGCCGCTGTCTGGTCTATACACACACTGACACATACATATACACATACATACACACATATACATACACACACACACACACATGTGAGGGAGTTACTACACTACATGTCTGCTGTTCAACACCTCAGCTCACATGATCTACGTGTGTAAACATTAATCTGTATGTTCACAAAATGTTCCTTCATCTTTCTCTAATGAAGGCTTTTGTTAAACCACCAATGTTGTAATAAGTCATTTATGTCCAATGTATATTTTCAGCCTTCAGGCTGCAAACTTTTTCAATAAGCCGTTTATTATTATTATTATTATTATTATTATTATAAATTACATGAATTATATATATATATATATATATTGCATACAAACATACATACACACACACACACACAAGGCTTCACATCCTGTTGTGTGGCTCCACTGAATCACACAACAACAATTACTTCCACTAGTCACCGTCACAACCAACACGTTCTTAAAACACAACAAATATTATCTACAGGACATATAAAAACCTCTTAATTTACTTAACAATTGTAAAACCGAGTATCTAAACTGAATTAAACCCAGACTGGTATGTTGTTTTAACACTACACAAGGCCGACTAAACACCGGTCAATGTGACTATTTTTTTTGTGTAAACGAGACTTAAGCCACACGAGAACACAACCAAACACTGGGGATTATTTTACCAAGGTCAGGTGTTAAAACTGTGTCAAGAAGGTGGTACAATATTGGGGCAGACACCGTGTTCTGGTACAATGTTGGGGCAGACACCGTGTTCTGGTACAATGTTGGGGCAGACACCGTGTTCTGGTACAATGTTGCGGCAGCCACCGTGTTCTGGTACAATGTTGGGGCAGACACCGTGTTCTGGTACAATGTTGGGGCAGACACCGTGTTCTGGTACAATGTTGGGGCAGACACCGTGTTCTGGTACAATGTTGGGGCAGACACCGTGTTCTGGTACAATGTTGCGGCAGCCACCGTGTTCTGGTACAATGTTGGGGCAGACACCGTGTTCTGGTACAATGTTGGGGCAGACACCGTGTTCTGGTACAATGTTGGGGCAGACACCGTGTTCTGGTACAATGTTGGGGCAGACACCGTGTTCTGGTACAATGTTGGGGCAGAGACCGTGTTCTGGTACAATGTTGGGGCAGACACCGTGTTCTGGTACAATGTTGGGGCAGAGACCGTGTTCTGGTACAATGTTGGGGCAGACACCGTATTCTGGTACAATGTTGGGGCAGAGACCGTGTTCTGGTACAATGTTGGGGCAGACACCGTGTTCTGGTACAATGTTGGGGCAGCCACCGTGTTCTGGTAAAATGTTGGGGCAGACACCGTGTTCTGGTACAATGTTGGGGCAGACACCGTGTTCTGGTACAATGTTGGGGCAGAGACCGTGTTCTGGTACAATGTTGGGGCAGACACCGTGTTCTGGTACAATGTTGGGGCAGACACCGTGTTCTGGTACAATGTTGGGGCAGAGACCGTGTTCTGGTACAATGTTGGGGCAGACACCGTGTTCTGGTACAATGTTGGGGCAGACACCGTGTTCTGGTACAATGTTGGGGCAGAGACCGTGTTCTGGTACAATGTTGGGGCAGACACCGTGTTCTGGTACAATGTTGGGGCAGAGACCGTGTTCTGGTACAATGTTGGGGCAGACACCGTGTTCTGGTACAATGTTGGGGCAGACACCGTGTTCTGGTACAATGTTGGGGCAGAGACCGTGTTCTGGTACAATGTTGGGGCAGCCACCGTGTTCTGGTAAAATGTTGGGGCAGACACCGTGTTCTGGTACAATGTTGGGGCAGACACCGTGTTCTGGTACAATGTTGGGGCAGAGACCGTGTTCTGGTACAATGTTGGGGCAGACACCGTGTTCTGGTACAATGTTGGGGCAGACACCGTGTTCTGGTACAATGTTGGGGCAGAGACCGTGTTCTGGTACAATGTTGGGGCAGCCACCGTGTTCTGGTAAAATGTTGGGGCAGACACCGTATTCTAGTACAATGTTGGGGCAGACACCAGCCACCGTGTTCTGGTACAATGTTGGACCAGGTCAAGCATCAATAGGTACTGGACCAGGTCAGGCATCAATAGGTACTGGACCAGGTCAGGCATCAATAGGTACTGGACCAGGTCAGGCATCAATAGGTACTAGACCAGGTCAGGCATCAATAGGTACTGGACCAGGTCAGGCATTAATAGGTACTGGACCAGGTCAGGCATCAATACGTACTCGACCAGGTCAGGCATCAATACGTACTAGACCAGGTCAGGCATCAATAGGTACTGGACCAGGTCAGGCATCAATAGGTACTGGACCAGGTCAGGCATCAATACGTACTGGACCAGGTGAGGCATCAATACGTACTGGACCAGGTGAGGCATCAATAGGTACTGGACCAGGTCAGGCATTAATAGGTACTGGACCAGGTGAGGCATTAATAGGTACTGGACCAGGTCAAGCATCAATAGGTACTGGACCAGGTGAGGCATCAATAGGTACTGGACCAGGTGAGGCATCAATAGGTACTGGACCAGGTTAGGCATCAATAGGTACTGGACCAGGTGAGGCATCAATAGGTACTGGACCAGGTCGGGCATCAATAGGTACTGGACCAGGTCGGGCATCAATAGGTACTGGACCAGGTCAGGCATCAATATGTACTGGACCAGGTGAGGCATCAATATGTACTGGACCAGGTCAGGCATTAATAGGTACTGGACCAGGTCAGGCATTAATAGGTACTGGACCAGGTCAAGCATCAATAGGTACTGGGCCAGGTGAGGCATCAATAGGTACTGGACCAGGTCAGGCATCAATAGGTACTGGACCAGGTCAGGCATCAATAGGTACTGGACCAGGTCAGGCATCAATAGGTACTGGACCAGGTCGGGCATCAATAGGTACTGGACCAGGTCGGGCATCAATAGGTACTGGACCAGGTCGGGCATCAATAGGTACTGGACCAGGTGAGGAATCAATAGGTACTGGACCAGGTAATAAGTATCACATCTTTAGGTCAGCAAGTTACACACAATAATAAATGTTGATGGTGAGAACACCTTTAGCCCAAAACCCTAAACAAACACTGCAACACAAACGAGCAACACCTGTGGATGATCTTGTTCCCCCCCACACACTTACAACTATCACTTCTCCACACCTCTAACGTGGTCAAGGTCGATCGTTGTAGCGTCTACCAACCACACCAGTTATTTAATAGTATGGGAAGTGAGAGATGCAATCACCAGCCGAGACACCGAGTGAGGAACACCTGGTGATTATTCTAACAAGGTGTCAGGTGTCATAACTTGTGACAGGTGGTGTAAGTTGATTACTGCACGGCCAACACACGACTACCCGCTGATTTACCTTACAAGATAAGTTATTAAAAAACATTACACCTACAATGATACTTCAATACATGGTCAAGGTGCCGGGTGTTGAGGTGAGCAATGAACACAGCGGGACTTCTATATTCTGTCTCTGGATGCAGTCCCTCCAAAAAACTGTCTGTACTCCGGGTGATCGATGATTTTCACAATGAACACAGCGACTCCTGTTGTCTCGGTAGGGTTGCCAAAATCCTTCGTCTGTTGTGTCATATTTTTTCAACGCAACTTTGTATAGATAATTTTGTGAGTGACTGTACAAACGTCCGTATGATCATTTCCCCACAGAAGTAAATATGTAAATATATATAGAACTGGTTAACAAAGTCTGAATATTATAAACTACTCTACCTTAGCTACCTGGCCTCACCTGCCACCTGTTATGGAATCTTTTGACCTATTAAACATATCACAGCGTTAAGTTAATTTATTTCTTTAGTGTTATTTGTATCCTCTATGTTACCTATGTTAAAGAACCAGTTATGTCCACCATCTCAAACAAGTATCTGTCCACTCTGTGTGAAACATTATGAGACCACAGATGATATATATTGGCTCATCCATTTACTTCGGTATATAGTTTAACATAAGTAATGTAATGTGTATTTATTTGAGCGTAATTAATATGATGTTCGGTTACCAAATGTATGTTACTGAGCCATGCATACCAACCCTCCCGGGACACAGACCCTGGCATACCAACCCTCCCGGGACACAGACCCTCACATACCAACCCTCCCGGGACACAGCCACGCATACCAACCCTCCCGGGACACAGACCCACGCATACCAACCCTCCCGGGACACAGCCATGCATACCAACCCTCCCGGGACACAGAGCCACGCATACCAACCCTCCCGGGACACAGAGCCACGCATACCAACCCTCCCGGGACACAGAGCCACGCATACCAACCCTCCCGGGACACAGACCCTCACATACCAACCCTCCCGGGACACAGCCACGCATACCAACCCTCCCGGGACACAGACCCACGCATACCAACCCTCCCGGGACACAGACCCACGCATACCAACCCTCCCGGGACACAGCCATGCATACCAACCCTCCCGGGACACAGAGCCACGCATGCCAACCCTCCCGGGACACAGAGCCACGCATACCAACCCTCCCGGGACACAGAGCCACGCATACCAACCCTCCGGGGACACAGAGCCACACATACCAACCCTCCCGGAACACAGAGCCACGCATGCCAACCCTCTCGGAACACAGAGCCACGCATGCCAACCCTCCGGGAACACAGAGCCATGCATACCAACCCTCCCGAGACACAGCCATGCATACCAACCCTCCCGGGACACAGAGCCACGCATACCAACCCTCCCGGGACACAGACCCACGCATACCAACCCTCCTGGAACACAGAGCCACGCATACCAACCCTCCCGGAACACAGAGCCATGCATACCAACCCTCCCGGGACACAGAGCCACGCATACCAACCCTCCTGGAACACAGAGCCATGCATACCAACCCTCCCGGGACACAGACCCACGCATACCAACCCTCCCGGGACACAGAGCCACGCATACCAACCCTCCCGGGACACAGAGCCACGCATACCAACCCTCCCGGGACACAGACCCACACATACCAACCCTCCCGGGACACAGAGCCACGCATACCAACCCTCCCGGGACACAGACCCACACATACCAACCCTCCGGGGACACAGCCACGCATACCAACCCTCCCGGGACACAGACCCATACATACCAACCCTCCCGGGACATCAAGAGTTGCATGTAGTGTTTCAGAAGTCATTGGACCCATCTTGGCAGATACTTTATTGAGATATTGTACATTGTTATATCTTTAGTTACACGTGATGGTGGTGGGTAGTGAGTGGTGTCATTCTCCTCTGAATTCAGAGGAGAATGACAAGACTAATCCCGGGCATTAGGAACCTTGAGTACAGAGACAGGTTAAAGCATCTTAATTTGCACTCCCTCGAGAGATGTAGAGTGAGAGGCGATATGATAGAGGTGTATAAATGGAAGTCAGGGCTAAACAAAGGTGATATAACAAAGGTACTCAAACTATCCAACTAAGAGCGAACTCGTAACAATGGTTTTAAGTTAGACAAATTTAGATTTAGGCGTGAAATAGGTAAACATTGGTTTGGAAATAGAGTAGTGGACGAGTGGAACAAGTTACCAAATATCACCATTAACTCGAATACGCTGGATAGCTTCAAACATAGGTTGGGTGGATATATGAACGATAGGGGTTGGGTATAAACATGACTGTCCAGTATGGGCCAATAGGCCAGCTGCAGTTTCCTCCATTCTTATGTTCTTATGTGTGGTGGGGTCATGGTCAGCCTCACCACACACCTCACCTCCCTCACAACATTGTTTCCTTAAAATTGCTAGAATGTATGAACCATGGGACTGGTGAGTCTAAATGGATCCAAACTACAGCTACACATAAGAAAATGTTTGGACTAGACCACCTGTACAAAGTTGAGACACAACAGCGCTTCCTGCCACACAAGCGGACAGTTCCCTTGCATATCACAATACCGACGTATCCGCCTAAAAAATTAATTATACAAAGCATTTATCTCCAACACACTGCCAAATTGAGAGCTCTTGAACACATACACACTCTACAGACTGATGATAATATCACACAGACCATCTACACTGATGGATCTCTTAACACCGCGTGTGGGAGGGTTGGAAGTGCTATTGTTGTGACTCAACTTGACGGTAATATAATTGAGAAAGGAGTTAGAATTAACAACTGGGCAACCACTCTACAAACTGAATTAGTTGCCATACTCACAGCTATTAAATTAATTGAAACCACTGTCACGGACAGTCTCATCATCACTGACTCTATCCTCACTACTTGCCCTTGACACCCTCGACTCAGGTTGTCACGCTCTTGTCTCTGAAGCCAGACACAAATATGCGTGCCTTGTTGACCGGGGTGTCAGGGTCAAACTGTTGTGGATCCCCTCTCACATAGGCCTCATAAAGCATGACAGAGTTGACGCCCTCACCAAACTCGCGTCTAACAAAGACACCGTTGAAAACAATTTGGGTCTGTCAAAAAGAACCCTTAAAACTGTAATTAGGAAAGAACTTATTGATGAGTTTGACACAAGTAGACTAGTGCAAACAGGCACTAGTCGATCCGTAGTTTACCATGATGAGATGTATCAAGATAAACATGTATATGGAGCAAGTAACAAGATCACTAGATTACAAGATGTTGTAACCGCTAGATTAAGGTTAGGATATAAGTACCTCTGGCAGTATGTTCCTCAAGCAGATGTAAACAAAACTAAATGTAAAGTGTGTGGCCAGACATATGGCCACACACTTGAACACTACGTCCTCGACTGTGTGAAGATAGAACCTTTTAGGGACAGGTCCAAGCACACTGTGTGTGAAATGGCACAACACTTCATTTCTAATGGCAACATAGCCGATATATTAAGATTGTATCCACTTTTTTGCACTTAGTAACTATATCAGTTCTCATGTACAGAACCAAATACACAATGTGCTTGAACACCTCCCACGTAAATGTGCATAACAAAGTGTGAGGCCAGACATACTGCCTCACACGCCTGTACTCACGCATTTGTGAATAAGTTACCCTTTAAGTATAGAACTAAACAAATAATGTAATTGAAATACTGTGTAACATTCAGTGCCATAATATCCTGACAACGGGGGTTAATTATTATGACCCGTTGTAAACTCTACTCTGTAATCCTTTTGCGCTACCGCTCACAGGATGAGTGTGGGGTGCACAATAAAGTAGCCGATGCAAGCGGCAAAATAAAAATGAAAAAAAATCAATCCCTCACCACACCTCCCTCACCACACACCTCACCTCCCTCACCACACACCTCACCTCCCTCACCACACACCTCACCTCCCTCACCACACACCTCACCTCCCTCACCACACACCTCACCTCCCTCACCACACACCACACCTCCCTCACCACACACCTCATCACACACCACACCTCCCTCACCACACACCTCACCTCTGCCAGGCTATACAATACCCTCCAATATATGGGTACAAGTGTTGTTATCTTGTGATGTTATTTTGTGGTGTGGGAGCAGATCAGCAGTTGTGGGATGAGAGGCTTGCAACCCCACCCCGCTTGTATTAACTTAGGGACAAACACACATAAAACATAAATACCTAACACTGTGTGGAGGTTAATATGTTGCTGTACTAATGAAGAAAGTGTACAACAAGGAGTGAACCCGCACAGTGTCTGTCTGTAACTTGGTAGATGTAGAATAATGATGGAACATTCGGTGGTGAAAGAGTAAAAAAAAAAAAAAAAATATGAAGACCTCAACATCGACAACAACCTGAGGAAAGTGAAAACAGCCCAGACTTAAAACAAATGATACAGACGAGGAAATGAAAGTGTCTGGGACCGCTTAAGTTCATAAAGTGACGCAGTGAACCAGAGAATAAGAGGAGAAACAATAAATAAGGCAACTGAGAATTAAAGAGAAATGTGGTCACATAAGCAACGATCAGACTTTACAGTTTACAGGTAGCAGTCCGTGTGTGTGTGTGTGTGCGTGTGTATTCTTGTGGTCAAAAGGTTTAAAAAAGGAAGAAAATGATGGCAGGTTCATATTAAAAACACAAATTGTAGCTTAGTATTTAGAGGTCACTGTACAGTCCCCTCCAAGAAGTATCTTCACGGAAGGGGGGTATATGGTTGTCAGAATGAACACTGTGACTCCTGTTGTCTCGGTAGTGTTGTCAAAATCCGTCGTCGGTTGTGTCATGTCTCACACAAAATCGTTGAAGATACTCTTTGGAGCGGCACCTTTTGGCTGAGACTTTCTGAGACATGGTCGGGAAGTAAATCTACTCACAAAAATAAAAACCACACTTAAGTTATCAGGCATCATCAGGCGCCGCCCTCCATCGTTTACATCGACAATAAACAAATATAGCGTCATTTGGCCCCGCCCTTTTTCGTACCTAAGTAAATGAGCAGCACAAACAACAGTAAGCAAGGTGGTACAGCGGCCAACACACCCAGTACAGTACACCTAGTGGTCAAACATCTCCACTCTTAATTAGTGTTAAGTGAAGGTGTTATCGCCACGTGCCGGCCACATGTTGATTGAAGAAACTGTTGACAACTCAGGATAGCTTACTAAGCGAGATAAGCACATAAGAACATAAGAAAATAAGGAGTCTGCAATAGGCCGGTTGGTCTGTGCATGGCAGCTCCTGTAGAGTTACTACCACTCTCCATCATCCATAAATCTATCTAGCCTCCTTTTGAAACTTTCCAGAGTTCCCGCACTTACTACAAAGCTGCTAAGCTTGTTCCACTCGTTCACCACCCTATTTGTGAACCAGTTCCTTCCTATCTCCCTCCTAAACCTACACTTATCCAACTTGAATCCGTTGCTCCAAGTCCTATCCTGCTCGGATATTATAAGAACTTTATCTATATCCCCTTTATTGATTCCTTTCACCCACTTAAATACCTCTATCATATCTCCCCGCACTCTTCGTCTTTCTAGGGAATGCAAGTTTTGTTTCTTTAACCTATCCTGATATGGAAGGTTTCTAAGTCCCGGAATCATTTTCGTCATTCTTCGCTGCACCGACTCTAGTGAATTGATATCCATTCTATAATAAGGGCACCAGAACTGAACCGCATAATCGAGGTGCGGCCTGACTTGCGCAAGATATAGTTGCAATAAGACCTCTGCACTCTTGTTACTTACACTTCTAGATATAAAACCTAATACTCTGTTTGCCTTATTTCGAACATGGAGGTGGTAGCAGCTGTATGACTGCCTGAGGGACAGTCTATCGCCTTCTACCGTCGAGACATCTTGAACTTTCGTTAAACCAACATCTACCAAGAGGATATTATATTTGTTCTCATTGGTCAAACCCTAGACCGCAAAACGTGAGTGTGATTCCTGATATACCAGCATTTGCTATATGTGAATTGTTCTTTAACAGGTTTTGACCGAATTATACTCATCACGTCAACGACAAGGGTCTTATTCTCCTGCACAAACCAAAATCGCTACTATGAGCGGTTAAAGAAGGTATCATGTTATGGTAGAGTCTCTGTGTAATGTTGTTGTTATTTTGGTGTTTTAGCTTAAGTCAGGTACAATGAACACTGGTCGACTGAACCAAGTTTAACCTCCTGGACACAAATAAACTTCATCACGCTTGAAACAGTCTCGAGCAGGTGTCGTTACATATGTCAATCATGCCTTCCATAAGTTAATATCATGTGACGTAAGCAACAATACATTTCCTCCGCGTTAACAACTTCCAAATTCCCATTACAGTTGAATACATTATCACCCCAAGATGCAACTGTAGAGAGTTCAGACACTCGTATAGTACAGCCAATTACTAAAGTCCGTTCGCCTCTCCTCATGAACCACGAACCCCCGAGAGATTGACTCGTGACCCCGAAGCAGTAGATTGATACATTATTCTGTCCATGAATGGTTCGGGTTCATGAGTTTGAATCTCTCGGGGGTTCGTGTATGGGGGAGGGGGGGGGGGGGCCGGGCGAACGGATCTTACCTCCCATCACCGTGACATGAAGCACCTACAGTAACAATAACCAGATATGAAGCACCAACAGTGACAATAAACACATATGAAGCACCAACAGCAACAATAAACACATATGAAGCACCAACAGTGACAATAAACACATATGAAGCACCAACAGTGACAATAAACACATATGAAACACCAACAGTAACAATAACCAGATATGAAGCACCAACAGTAACAATAAACAGATATGAAGCACCAACAGTAACAATAACCAGATATGAAGCACCAACAGTAACAATAAATACATATGAAGCACCAACAGTAACAATAAACACATATGAAGCACCAACAGTAACAATAAACACATATGAAGCACCAACAGTAACAATAACCAGATATGAAGCACCAACAGTAACAATAACCAGATATGAAGCACCAACAGTAACAATAAACACATATGAAGCACCAACAGTAACAATAAACACATATGAAGCACCAACAGCAACAATAAACACATATGAAGCACCAACAGCAACAATAAACACATATGAAGCACCAACAGCAACAATAAACACATGAAGCACCAACAGTAACAATAACCAGATATGAAGCACCAACAGAGCATCACAAAGTCAACAACACAGACTTAATAACGCCTAAATGAAGCACACTTTTACCCCTACCCAAATGAAGCACTTAATGAACCAACCACAAGTCAACCACCATCAAGCTTACGGAAGTCAGGGCGTGGACGAGTGAGTCACACACATGGGGAAAGGTTCCATAGGTGAAAGGTCATATGGGTGAAGGGACCACAACAGGGGGACTGAAAGGTCAAAAGGTCATAAGCCTCGTAATAAAGAAGAAAGGAACCTTAAATATACATGCCATAAGGTCAAAAGGTCGCTGCCAAAGGTCACGATTTAGACGTCAAAAAGTCCAAAAGGTCATACAACCACAAGTCTAAAAAGGTCACACACACACACACTCAAAAGGTTCAAAAGGCCACACACACACACTCAAAAGGTTCAAAAGGCCACACACACACTCAAAAGATCCAAAAGGCCACACACACACTCAAAAGGTCCAAAAGGCCACACACACACTCAAAAGGTCCAAAAGGCCACACACACTCAAAAGGCCACACACACACACTCAAAAGGTTCAAAAGGACACACACACACTCAAAAGGTTCAAAAGGCCACACACACACACTCAAAAGGTTCAAAAGGTCACACACACACTCAAAAGGTTCAAAAGGCCACACACACACACTCAAAAGGTTCAAAAGGCCACACATACACACTCAAAAGGTTCAAAAGGTCACACACACACATTCAAAAGGTTCAAAAGGTCACACACACACACTCAAAAGGTTCAAAAGGTCACACACACACACTCAAAAGGTCCAAAAGGCCAACGATTAAAAATGTCCAAAAGTTCCCAGGTTTGTTTTAAAAGATCAAAAGGCATTAATGGCCACAAGATGACGCTGTTACAGGTCGAGGGGCTGGAGGCGTACGGCGGCCACTAACAGGTCAGGTCAGGTGGTGAAAGGTGAAAGGTCGTGAGGCGAATTAACTCAGCGGGCAAAAATGACCTCGAAAGGTCAAATGGCGAGAATGTACGAGAGAGAGAGAGAGAGAGAGAGAGAGAGAGAGAGAGAGAGAGAGAGAGACCAACAATGGTTTCTAGCTATCTCTCCCTCTCTCTCTTTTAGTGTATCTCCTTCTTCTCTCTTTTTATCTTTCTCTTCTCTCTCTCTCTCTCTCTTCCTATCTGCCCCCTCCTCTCTCTCTCTCTCTCCAGACAATGTTCCACAAGTCCTAGACAGGAAAAAGACCAGACAGACAGACAGACAGACAGACAGACGGACGGACGGAGGGACCACCAGTGTGTTGTATCCGAGTGTCTGGCAGGAAGACGAGTACACCCTTCACTGTTGTACACCTGCAGTACTGTACACCCTTCACTGTTGTACACCTGCAGTACTGTACACCCTTCACTGTTGTACACCTCCAGTACTGTACACCCTACACTGTTGTACACCTGCAGTACTGTACACCCTACACTGTTGTACACCTCCAGTACTGTACACCCTACACTGTTGTACACCACCAGTACTGTACACCCTACACTGTTGTACACCTCCAGTACTGTACACCCTACACTGTTGTACACCTGCAGTATTGTACATTACACCTGCTGTACTCTATCACCACTGTACACTACTAACTCTGTACACTACCTCTACTGTACACTACTAGCTCTGTACACTGCCTCTACTGTACACTACTAGCTCTGAACACTGCCTCTACTGTACACTACTAGCTCTGTATACTGCCTCTACTGTACACTACTAGCTCTGTACACTGCCTCTACTGTACACTACTAGCTCTGTACACTGCCTCTACTGTACACTACTAGCTCTGTACACTACCTCTACTGTACACTACTAGCTCTGTACACTGCCTCTACTGTACACTTCTAGCTCTGTACACTACCTCTACTGTACACTACTAGCTCTGTACACTGCCTCTACTGTACACTACTAGCTCTGTACACTGCCTCTACTGTACACTACTAGCTCTGTACACTGCCTCTACTGTACACTACTAGCTCTGTACACTGCCTCTACTGTACACTACTAGCTCTGTACATTACCTCTACTGTACACTTCTAGCTCTGTACATTACCTCTACTGTACACTACTAGCTCTGTACACTGCCTCTACTGTACACTACTAGCTCTGTACACTGCCTCTACTGTACACTACTAGCTCTGTACACTGCCTCTACTGTACACTACTAGCTCTGTACACTGCCTCTACTGTACACTACTAGCTCTGTACATTACCTCTACTGTACACTACTAGCTCTGTACATTACCTCTACTGTACACTACTAGCTCTGTATACTGCCTCTACTGTACACTACTAACTCTGTATACTGCCTCTACTGTACACTACTAACTCTGTACAATGCCTCTACTGTACACTACTAGCTCTGTACACTACCTATACTGTACACTACTAGCTCTGTACACTGCCTCTACTGTACACTACTAGCTCTGAACACTACCTCAACTGTACACTACTAGCTCTGTACACTGCCTCTACTGTACACTACTAGCTCTGTACACTGCCTCTACTGTACACTTCTAGCTCTGTACACTACCTATACTGTACACTTCTAGCTCTGTACACTGCCTCTACTGTACACTACTAGCTCTGTACACTGCCTCTACTGTACACTACTAGCTCTGTACACTGCCTCTACTGTACACTACTAGCTCTGTATACTGCCTCTACTGTACACTTCTAGCTCTGTACATTACCTCTACTGTACACTTCTAGCTCTGTACACTACCTATACTGTACACTACTAGCTCTGTATACTGCCTCTACTGTACACTACTAGCTCTGTATACTGCCTCTACTGTACACTACTAGCTCTGTACATTACTCTACTGTACACTACTAGCTCTGTACATTACCTCTACTGTACACTTCTAGCTCTGTACATTACCTCTACTGTACACTACTAGCTCTGTACATTACCTCTACTGTACACTTCTAGCTCTGTACATTACCTCTACTGTACACTTCTAGCTCTGTACATTACCTCTACTGTACACTACTAGCTCTGTATACTGCCTCTACTGTACACTACTAGCTCTGTACATTACCTCTACTGTACACTACTAGCTCTGTACACTGCCTCTACTGTACACTACTAGCTCTGTATACTGCCTCTACTGTACACTACTAGCTCTGTACACTGCCTCTACTGTACACTGCCTCTACTGTACACTACTAGCTCTGTACACTGCCTCTACAGTACACTGCCTCTACTGTACACTGCCTCTACTGTACATTAAATCAGTAACCCTCACGGTGCACTGAGCCCCCAAGTGGAAGCTGACCCTCAAAGCTACACCTTAAGGTACAGGTGATCTTCAAAGCTACACCTCAAGGTACAGCTGACCCTCAAAGCTACACCTCAAGGTACAGCTGACCCTCAAAGCTACACGTCAAGGTACAGCTGACCATCAAAACTCCACGTCAAGGTACAGCTGACCATCAAAACTACACGTCAAGGTACAGCTGACCATCAAAACTACACGTCAAGGTACAGCTGACCATCAAAACTACACGTCAAGGTACAGCTGACCATCAAAGCTACACGTCAAGGTACAGCTGACCATCAAAGCTACACCTCAAGGTACAGCTGACCATCAAAGCTACACCTCAAGGTACAGCTGACCATCAAAGCTACACCTCAAGGTACAGCTGACCATCAAAGCTACACCTCAAGGTACAGCTTACCCTCAAAGCTAGCAGTTAGCCCTCAAGATAAAGTGGTCGGGGGTGGGGGGGAGGGAGGGAGTCTGGCTCCTTTATCTTGCCTAATCCTGCACACACACACACACACACACACACACACACACACACGAGTTATCTGTATTACATTACCACCACACTCTATACTTACACTCCCTCCAGTTATATTTAGCTTGTCACGTGTGTGTGTGTGTGTGTGTGTGTGTGTGTGTGTGTGTGTGTGTGTGTGTGTGTGTGTGTGTTAGTCTCTACATCAACTGAAACACAACGACAAAGTCAACCAACCTTTTGTACAACTTGTCCAATACTTGTATATCCACATAATACGACTACTACCAATAATAATAATAATAATAATAATAATAATAATAATAATAATAATAATAATGTTATGGGTTGCGTTAGGCTTACCCACGCAACCAATTCCAAAGTTTGTTTTACTAGAGATAAGACACCCGGCGAGGCATAACTGGGACATGTATTTTCCATTAGTGGTATGTTAGCCAGCCTTTAGGGTGGGGGGGGGGGGGGGGGGCAGTGAGACAGTGTTGTACTGTTCGTCGCCTGACACCCAAAAACCACATTTTAATTAGTATCCCCTTGGCCATGGGATAGCCAAGACGTCCCCATCCTCTCCCTCCTGAAGGGAGCGGGACACCACACAGAGTCCTCAACCACCACCCTGTCCTGTGGACCGTCGTCGACACGCGATTAAGGGTGTTAACCGAGGTTGTTATCCCCCTGGAAATATCACGTGTGGATACCTGGTTGCAACAAGAGCAATCAGGGCTGGCCTATCAAACCTACAGTAAATGGTTAATAAATTCACGCTTACAGAGTTCTCCTGCACGACACCCGTCTACAGTGACCGTGATCGACACAAGACTAAGTGTGTTAACCTAGGTTTGTTATCCCTGTGGAAATATCACGTGTGGAAGCCTGGTTGCGACAAAAGCAATCCAAACTGGTCTATTGCACCTAAGTGGTTAATTCAAGTCACGCTTACCAGTTCTCCTGGCTGCGACACCCATCTACAGTGACTGTCAGTGACGAGAGACTGTGTGGTAACCCAAGAGTACCTTTTTGTTGCTATTGCCCGTGGAAAGAATTTCTTGTGTGGAAGCCTGTTGCAACAAGAGCAATCCAGGCTGGCAGTAAATGTATCACTTGAAGAATTAAAGCTCTGTTAAGTCATACCCATAGTAGAGTAATCACATGTGTCCCCAAGTTGAAAATTCCCTCTTTTAGAAGATTAATTTTATTACAGCGTGAATGCGAGTGAATCATATATCCATGCAAATTGTAAATCATTGCATGGAAACTTGACAAAAAAATGTAAGTGCAATTATCTGCCCGTATCTGTGATCCTATCTTATTATTACTAAAGGTAATGACTGATTGGTTATGACAAAGTATAACCAATAACTTAGATGGATGTTGGGAATTAATGGAATTCATTAAATCATCGTTTATCAAGTATAAATCATGGAATGTCGAGTGGTGGAGTGAACTTCTACGTAGATTCGCCATAATCTCCTGTAAGTAACCAGTGTGAAGGTATCGAACTCTATGGTAAGAAATAAGAAACACAACATATTATAATCTTTATATAATATAATCCACTCATACCACCACCGATTCCAAAACCATGACAAATAATAATAATAATAATAATAATAATAATAATAATAATAATAATAATAATAATCATCTTTATTATTATTAACATATCGTGAAGACTGGAACTATTGTTAACACTGACTGAGTTAACTACTACAGGTCCCCTAGAGTGTACTGTACCTGGTTGACTTAACTACTACAGGTCCCCTAGAGTGTACTGTACCTGGTTGACTTAACTACTATAGGTCCCCTAGAGTGTACTGTACCTGGATGAATTTACTACAGTATGATACAACGATCAATAACTACAGCCTATAATTTATTCCACTACAGCGGCACCATCCTATCACAGGAACGTTGAACCAACAGTGTGAGGAGGTGTAGTGGTGGAGTAGAGGGACTGTAGTGGTGGAGTAGAGGGACTAGTGGTGGAGTAGAGGGACTGTAGTGGTGGAGTACAGGGACTGTAGTGGTGGAGTAGAGGGACTGTAGTGGTGGAGTAGAGGGACTGTAGTGGTGGAGTAGAGGGACAGTAGTGATGGAGTATGGCTCACTAGTACAGACAACAACAGGTGGGTTTTTTTACCTTGATGCTGTTAATAACTTCTAGTGTTGTGCTGGATAAATACGTCTGGCGTTACCGAATATTGAAAGAGACCTCCAATAGTGAACAGTTATTTGCATGTATGTACGTACTTCATTTTTAGTCCACATTACACACGGACTTTGAACACATAATAAACTACTTCACCAGCCAGGACTCGAACCCTCGACCTACTGCATGGGAGTAAGGAACGTTACCGACCATACCACAAGAGCACTTGGGGTATGGTCGGTAACGTTCCCTAGTCCCATGCAGTAGGTCGAGGGTTCGAGTCCTGGCTGGTGAGGTAGTTGATTATATGTATGTATGTAATCGTATGTATGTAGGTACACTTGCAACAAAACGTATCGGTGCATACTGTAGTGTGAACAATTTGAGACCAGTGAGGACAGGTATTGGGAAAGGCGAGTTGTTCCAGCCGTATGTTGGCAGCCCTGATTGTCAGCCATATGGCAACACCTAGTGGTTATGAGGATACACTTACCAACCTTCCCGACATATCACAGTGTATACGTATCGTTTCGAAACTCGTCGATCTCACCCTGCACCGATACTTTTTGGTGCGAGTGTACGTACGTGTGTGTGTGTGTGTGTGTATGTATGTATGTATGTATGTATGTAAGTAAGTATGTATGTATGTATGTATGTATGTATGTATGTATGTGGTGACCTATGGACTGTGGTGTAATAGTCAGCATCATCGCCTCGCAAGAGAGCGGACCAACGGGAGTTCGATCCTCAGGCAGTGTGAAACTATGGGCAAGTTTCTTTACGCCATTTGCCTATCTACCCAGCAGTCATTGGGGACCTGGATGTTAATCGATTTGCGGACTATTCCTTAATACAACTCATTAACTCAGGGTGTGGTTGTTGTGTTGGCGACAGCTTCTACACCTTAAACAAATTCAGGCTTAGGTGGCCCTTGGGCCGGCCTTCCTCTTACCTCCAGTACTTCACCAGCCACATCACGAGGGCAGTACTTCACCCGCCACACCACGAGGGCAGTACTTCATCAGCCAGTACTTCAATATCTAACAGCTGTCCTTCACCTGGCACCACTATACCTGTCCCCAGTATAGTGTTGCTGTTATCTACAACACCAGCACTACTATACTAGATAACTGCGGCAATTACCACACCTACAGCCACCTGTTAAGAGTCTTTAAATAATAATAGTCCCATAACAAGAATAATAACAATATCAAGGAACCTTCACTACAGTAACACAATGACTTCCCCGAGAACCACCGGTAGAGGGCGTGTTGCTCTGGCCTGGTGCCACACTATAGACCCATTGCAGATTCTAGTGTGTATTGTAGATTCAAGTCTCAGCATCTAGGCGTGGTTTTACCTTTGATGAAAATGACGATGAAAATGACGATGGTGACGATAATGATGACAATGATGATGATGACGATGTTAACAGTCAATTTGAGAAATATTACTAGATGCACTTATAACAATTTTCCCACCGTCTTTCTACTACCTCACAAGTACAGTACCTTGGCTACCTACACTGCACCAACTACGGCCAGGTAATGTTGTGATCCTGGCGACAGCAAACACGTTAGTATGTCGGTTCCTTTAACTCAACTTATTATTGTCGTTAATACTAAGACATTCATATAATCCATTACCTATAATCATGCCAAGTGGATAAAAACGAGTATTTAATATTGTTTCTGTGTGTATTTCTTAATTAAATTGACTCACCTGAAGATTATCACCTTTAATTTATTTCACCTGATGATTAAACACTCTAAAGTTACCTGGGAGGGTTAGGTTAGGTTACAGTGGTTAATCTCACAGTGAAACAAGCTGGGAGTCTAATCTTCAGGTCATAGCTCAAATTCCCTCCGCTAATATCGTCCAACACATCTATGACCATAACAAATACAAACAAACAATATCTGCTTGGCTGAGGTTAGTGGAAGAAAACAACAACAATGGGTGTTCGTCCCAGCCAGCAGGGACGTCAGTAATATAACCTGCTTATACCAGCCCACGTTAACCATTATTTACGGGTTGTGAGGAAAACAAACAAACAAACACACACACACACACACACACACACACCGACGCCAAGCTGTACGCTTCCGAGGGGCTGTCTCCACCTTTCAGTCACTCAACTGTGGCGTCCCCCAAGGCACCAAGATGGGACCACTCTGCTTCCTTATGCTCATCAATGATGCCCTAAGAGAAACCCCCGCTCGCTGGAAATATGTCGACGACTCCACCATTGGGATCAGCGTCAACAATTCTGCTCCCGACTATACCGCCCTTCAGGATTTATTGAACAGTCTCCAAAACTGGGCCACCAACACCACGTCACCATCAACCATACCAAGACCATGGTTATGCACATCAACCTCTCCTCCGACATTGTCCCACCTCCTTCCATTACTTTAGGTCCGAACACACTCCAGGTTGTAGATTCCACGAAGCTCCTCGGCGTCACCATAGACAACAAACTAAATTGGAAACCACACGTCAGTGAAGTTGTCAAATCCTCCAGTTTCCGTCTCCACCTCCTCCGCCGACTCAAGTCCCTCGGAGTTCCTGCACCCGAGCTCCTCAGTGTTTACACAACATTCATACTTCCCAAGCTCACCTATGCCTCCCCTACCTGGTCTTCCTCCCTAAATGCCACACAACGTAAACACCTAGAAAAAGTGCAAAAGAGGGCATGCAAGATTATTCTCTCCCCTTCCTACTCCACATATCAAGAAGCGCTCAACACACTGACCCTTTCGACTCTCACTGACCATCACCACGACCTCATCTGCAAATTTGGTAAGAAGCTTCTACACCATCCTCGACACCGGCTCCTACTACCACCTGAGATCCCCAGCCCGAAAATTGCTGTTCGACACCACAACCGCATCCAGCCCATACGTGAACGAACTGATCGCTATAAGAACAGCCCAGTCCCAACCATTGTAAAAATTATCAATAACTTGTAATAAACCAGTGTATTCACTCCCAGTAAACACTACTCCTTGCACTGTCACTATGTTGAAATGCACTGTAGTTTGAGCTTTTCCCCATCTAGTTATTATAAATCTTATTTGTATCACTTATGTTACTTGTATACTATTTGTAATTCGAAACCCATTCCCCAAATATGTAACTGTATATTTTCAACCTTCTGGCTGCCAAGCTCTTTCAATAAACCGTTAATTATTATTATTATTATTACACACACACACACACACACACACACACACACACACACACACTTACTTCCCAACAATAAACAGCTACAAACACAACACAAAATACGGTAGAAATTTTAGTTTAGTTGGGGGTAATAGTGATGTGGGTTTTCTATTAAAGAGAGATACAGTATATTACTATGTTAAGGACGGCTTAGTGTACCTTTATTACTTTGGAAATGTAAGGTGAGGTCGGAGGAGTGGGGGGGGGGGGGAGGGGGTTTACAGCAACACGAGCCTCTATCATGAACGCTGATAGGAAGTGCCTCACAGTCCATTTTCTTTGAGTGCATCTGTTGTCTTTCAGGTAAAGGAAGAGATAACATTGGTTCTGCTGTAAAATTAATCCCCATATAATAACATAGAGAAAGTTGGGATGACTGTATCGTGAGGTCAATTTTCCCTGGTATAACATAAGGGAAATAAATGGAAACTCTCAAGAGAATTGGTACAAACAGTCTGGGAACTTTTAGAGTGGAGGACTGTGGTCGCCAACCCTCAGATATGTGGACGGCACTCTGATTGGTTGACTTAGTTTAATTAATCATGTCGTGCTCCCCATCAGCCATTATGAACACATATAAGAGGGGTTAAGTTAACTTCGTACAGGTGTCGGGATACCTTCTCTATTAATAAAATTGGGAAAGGTGGGGGGGGGGGGAGTTGGGGTGACGCGTAAATCTTAGGTGACGGGTGGGGGACGGGGAGGTGACGGGTGGGGGACGGGGAGGTGACGGGTAGGGGACGGGTAGGTGACGGGTGGGGGACGGGGAGGTAAAGTTTATAACACGTGGATGTAGTGATAGGGTGAGGGAAGGAAGTAGTTATTATGCACAGGGTGACGCAGAAATAGTGGGATGTGGAGCGAGGGGAGACGAGGAGCAATTTACTATAGTAAGGGGTGACGCAGAAATAGAGGGAGGTGGAGGGGGGGGGGGTAATACAACATGAGGTGACACGGAAATAGGGGGTTAGTACTGGGAGGAGGGTCGCGGAGTCCGTCCTGTGCGGTGTGTGGGTCACAACTAACCTTGAGGTGGCTGTGTAGTTCATTTTGGTGTTGTTCCAGGAGGCGCTGGTGCTCCTGTTGGAACTGGTGGTAGAGTAGACTCTGTTGGAGCTGTGGACGAGAGGAGAGAAGAGACACAGATAGAGAAAAGGATAGACCAAAGCGAGAGCGGCACCAGCACGCACCTATAACAACAACGCCAGAGCAAGTGTTGCTACACCGCGCACCTGCGACAACAACGCCAGTAGTCGGTGGTGGTTGTATAACACCACCCACACACAACATATTGTCCCAAAATATTCAAAACTCAATAACAAAACAAACTTTTATCTAACACGTCATAGTCTCCGTGGGCTAACGGAAATAAAATATAGTAAATCAAATAAAACAATACATGGAAAAATAAAATGTCTTATTTGTCACGTACTGTACACCTTCACCCACCACACAAACCCGTCCCCACACGTCACAGTCATACGTCACAAAACAGAAATACACGATTGGCTATTATTCAAATGACGTAACAGTCAAGGCCCTGGATTGGTTAACTTTCCTATGACTGCACAGACCTAGGTGGGAGGACGGGATATTTTCCAATGACGTCACAGATCCAAGGCCAGTGATTGGATAACTTTATTATATATTCAACATTATTAACCCGTCCTACCGTCTCTTCGAGGTAGAATATGAATACTGTAACGTTAACCAGTTATAAGAGCGAGGTACAATTACCGCCGAGCAGTACACAAAATAAAACACTGAACACAGCAGTTGTTACACGTCCCCTTGTAAGGAATTGTCTAGGATGGTTCAACAATCTTAAGTTATATCCTTAACATCAACCCTGCCTGGACCTGACGATCAATGTGACTAATCCTAGGACACATCCCGCTGGAGGACGGACAACACACTGAAGAGTCACATTCAGGTTTGTCCCACGAGGGAGCTAGTTTATTGGGCACCCCATCGCATCCTGTGCATGGTGAAGCGCAAAAGCGTTTACAGCGCCCATCTGGGAAGCATGCGGAGTTCTTTTTTTTCCAGAGAAAGGGGGGGACGAAAGAAGATTAGAGGTGGAGGAAGGAAGTTATAGTTCGGAAATTGAAAAAATTTAGAAGGAGGTAAGAGAGGGCGGGCTGACCACCCAGCTAAGCTAATGGTGTGTTAGGGTTGTGTCATGGGTTAGTTATTGTCTGTCGGTACAGGCACTAGACATCCTACACTATCCCATATATGAGCGTTTTAAGGGCCTTATTTCATATTCCGCCGACCATCCTGGCGGATGCTGGTCTGGGGAGGTTGTCTATTGCCTGGCCGTGTAGATCGGGGGTGGTAATGGACCTTTTGAGATTTGATAACTTTTTGGGAACCATGTATGGTTGTTGTCGTTGTCTGGTGGGAGTCTTTGAAGGAGTTCTTGCTCTGATCGTTCTATCTTTTTGCCAGACTCTGCTGGCCAGCGTGTGCAGCTGCTGGTTGATGGAATTCATTCTCAGGTCTCAATGTATCTCGGCTGTGGTTCTGGTGAAGGGGTATCTTTCACCTGAGACGAATCTTAGGGCTTCATTTTGGACCACCTGTAATTTTAATATTTGAGTGGTGCTCGTAGTATGAAGAGGAACTGCTGGGTAAGTTAATATCGGTGTGATAAAGGATGTCACCAAGCAGAGTTTTATGTTCTGAGGAAGTGCTTTAAAGCGGTATAGTTTTCTCAGCTCTCTTCTTGCCTTTTCCTTCCTGCTGTGGACATGATGGGAGTAACCTGTCGTGGATATATGCAGGCCCAGGAGGGTGCCTCTGCTTTTGTATTCTATCTGGGCAATATTGGTTACTAATGGATGGGCTTTCCTTCTGCATAAGGGTATCACTGTAACGCTCGTGATTTTCCTTGATGTGTTGTTATTTGAGTGATGTCATCTGCATATATAATATCTTCGTTTCCGATTCTAGTGGGAGGCGGGGTGTCACTTGTGTAGATAATATATAGGGTGGGGGAGAGGACGCTCCCCTGAGGGACTCCGCTCATAAGTGGGAAGGTCTCTCCTGTGTGTTGGAATTCATGCTTGCCTTCATGACGCATGCTACGAGCGTAAATGCCAAAAGGGTTGTGGGTTTTATCAGCAAGTAACATAAAGTGGCAAAATGTTGAGTGTGTGGGGGGGGGGGGAGGGGTCCCGGTACAATTCATCTGTTTATGGTAAAGAGTGGCAGGTCCCTAGTGCCAGGCCCCTCTCTAGGAGGAGGGGTATCTGGTCAGGGAGGGACGGCAAGTGATAATGTGAGAGTCAGGTTGACCACAGAGTTTACAAACAGTGCGGCCGGAAGGACACACACACTAACCTGACCCACCACTGTTGACGTGACGACCTGACCCACCACAGTTGACCTGAAGACCTAACCCACAACTGTTGACGTGACGACCTAACCCACCACTGTTGATGTGACGACCTGACCCACCACTGTTGACGTGACGACCTGACCCACCACTGTTGACGTGACGACCTAACCCACCACTGTTGACGTGACGACCTAACCCACCACTGTTGACGTGACGACCTGACCCACCACTGTTGAGGTGACGCCCTGATCCACCACAGTTGACGTGACGACCTGAACCACCACTGTTGAGGTGACGCCCTGATCCACCACAGTTGACGTGACGCCCTGACCCACCACAGTTGACGTGACGCCCTGACCCACCACAGTTGACGTGACGCCCTGACCCACCACAGTTGACGAGACGCCCTGACCCACCACTGTTGACGTGACGCCATGACCCACCACAGTTGACGAGACGCCCTGACCCACCACTGTTGACGTGACGCAGTAGAGCAGCCCACCAGCCTGACTTATACCGATCATTCCGTGTGTGTGTGTGTGTGTGTGTGTGTGTGACCAGGACGAGGACGTAGTGTTTCTAGTGTGGTAGTGAACACGTTTGTAGTCCCTCCCGGTGTGTGTGTGTGTACTGTGTAGTCCCTCCCGGTGTGTGTGTGTGTACTGTGTAGTCCCTCCCGGTGTGTGTGTGTGTACTGTGTAGTCCCTCCCGGTGTGTGTGTGTGTACTGTGTAGTCCCTCCCGGTATGTGTGTGTGTACTGTGTAGTCCCTCCCGGTGTGTGTGTGTGTACTGTGTAGTCCCTCCCGATGTGTGTGTGTACTGTGTAGTCCCTCCCGGTGTGTGTGTGTGTACTGTGTAGTCCCTCCCGGTGTGTGTGTGTGTGTACTGCTTAGTCCCTCCCGGTTTGTGTGTACTGTGTAGTCCCTCCAGGTGTGTGTGTGTGTGTACTGTGTAGTCCCTCCCGGTGTGTGTGTACCGTGTAGTCCCTCCCGGTGTCTGTGTGTGTACTGTGTAGTCCCTCCCGGTGTGTGTGTACCGTGTAGTCCCTCCCGGTGTCTGTGTGTGTACTGTGTAGTCCCTCCCGGTGTGTGTGTACTGTGTCGTCCCTCCCGGTGTGTGTGTGTACTGTGTAGTCCCTCCCGGTGTGTGTGTACCGTGTAGTCCCTCCCGGGGTGTGCGTACTGTGTAGTCCCTCCCGGTGTGTGTGTACTGTGTAGTCCCTCCCGGTGTGTGTGTGTACCGTGTAGTCCCTCCCGGTGTGTGCGTGTGTGTACCGTGTAGTCCCTCCCGGTGTGTGTGTGTGTGTACTGTGTAGTCCCTCCCGGTGTGTGTGTGAGTACTGTGTAGTCCCTCCCGGTGTGTGTGTACTGTGTAGTCCCTCCCGGTGTGTGTGTACTGTGTAGTCCCTCCCGGTGTGTGTGTACCGTGTAGTCCCTCCCGGTGTGTGTGTACTGTGTAGTCCCTCCCGGTGTGTGTGTGTGTACTGTGTAGTCCCTCCCGGTGTGTGTGTGTGTACTGTGTAGTCCCTCCCGGGGTGTGTGTGTGTACTGTGTAGTCCCTCCCGGTGTGTGTGTGTGTACTGTGTAGTCCCTCCCGGTGTGTGTGTGTGTACTGTGTAGTCCCTCCCGGTGTGTGTGTGTACCGTGTAGTCCCTCCCGGTGTGTGTGTGTGTGTACTGTGTAGTCCCTCCCGGTGTGTGTGTGTGTGTGTGTAGTCCCTCCCGGTGTGTGTGTGTGTGTGTGTACTGTTTAGTCCCTCCCGGTGTGTGTGTGTACTGTGTAGTCCCTCCCGGAATGTGTGTACTGTGTAGTCCCTCCCGGTGTGTGTGTGGGTACCGTGTAGTCCCTCCCGGTGTGTGTGTGTGTACTGTGTAGTCCCTCCCGGTGTGTGTGTGCCGTGTAGTCCCTCCCGGTGTGTGTGTGTCCCGTGTAGTCCCCCCCGGTGTGTGTGTGTGTACTGTTTAGTCCCTCCCGGTGTGTGTGTGTGTACTGTGTAGTCCCTCCCGGTGTGTGTGTGTGTACCGTGTAGTCCCTCCCGGTGTGTGTGTGTGTGTACTGTGTAGTCCCTCCCGGTGTGTGTGTGTGTACTGTGTAGTCCCTCCCGGTGTGTGTGTACTGTGTAGTCCCTCCCGGTGTGTGTGTGTGTACTGTGTAGTCCCTCCCGGTGTGTGTGTGTGTACTGTGTAGTCCCTCCCGGGGTGTGTGTGTGTACTGTGTAGTCCCTCCCGGTGTGTGTGTGTACTGTGTAGTCCCTCCCGGTGTGTGTGTGTGTACTGTGTAGTCCCTCCCGGTGTGTGTGTGTGTACTGTGTAGTCCCTCCCGGTGTGTGTGTGTGTACTGTGTAGTCCCTCCCGGTGTGTGTGTGTGTGTACTGTGTAGTCCCTCCCGGTGTGTGTGTGTGTACTGTGTAGTCCCTCCCGGTGTGTGTGTGTGTACTGTGTAGTCCCTCCCGGTGTGTGTGTGTGTACTGTGTAGTCCCTCCCGGTGTGTGTGTGTACTGTGTAGTCCCTCCGGTGTGTGTGTGTACTGTGTAGTCCCTCCCGGTGTGTGTGTGTGTACTGTGTAGTCCCTCCCGGGTGTGTGTGTGTGTACTGTGTAGTCCCTCCCGGGTGTGTGTGTGTGTACTGTGTAGTCCCTCTCGGTGTGTGTGTACCGTGTAGTCCCTCCCGGTGTGTGTGTGTGTACTGTGTAGTCCCTCCCGGTGTGTGTGTGTGTGTGTACTGTGTAGTCCCTCCCGGTGTGTGTGTGTGTGTGTGTACTGTTTAGTCCCTCCCGGTGTGTGTGTGGTACGTGTAGTCCCTCCCGGTGTGTGTGTGTACTGTGTAGTCCCTCCCGGTGTGTGTGTGTGTGTACTGTGTAGTCCCTCCCGGTGTGTGTGTGTGTGTACTGTGTAGTCCCTCCCGGTGTGTGTGTGTGTACTGTGTAGTCCCTCCCGGTGTGTGTGTGTGTACTGTGTAGTCCCTCCCGGTGTGTGTGTGTGTGTACTGTGTAGTCCCTCCCGGTGTGTGTGTGTACTGTGTAGTCCCTCCCGGTGTGTGTGTGTGTACTGTGTAGTCCCTCCCGGTGTGTGTGTGTGTACTGTGTAGTCCCTCCCGGTGTGTGTGTGTGTGTGTGTGTGCTGTGTAGTCCCTCCCGGTGTGTGTGTGTACTGTGTAGTCCCTCCCGGTGTGTGTGTGTGTGTACTGTGTAGTCCCTCCCGGTGTGTGTGTACTGTGTAGTCCCTCCCGGTGTGTGTGTGTACTGTGTAGTCCCTCCCGGTGTGTGTGTGTGTACTGTGTAGTCCCTCCCGGTGTGTGTGTGTGTACTGTGTAGTCCCTCCCGGTGTGTGTGTGTGTGTACTGTGTAGTCCCTCCCGGTGTGTGTGTGTGTGTACTGTGTAGTCCCTCCGGTGTGTGTGTGTGTACTGTGTAGTCCCTCCCGGTGTGTGTGTGTGTACTGTGTAGTCCCTCCCGGTGTGTGTGTGTGTGTACTGTGTAGTCCCTCCCGGTGTGTGTGTGTACTGTGTAGTCCCTCCCGGTGTGTGTGTGTGTACTGTGTAGTCCCTCCCGGGGTGTGTGTGTACTGTGTAGTCCCTCCCGGTGTGTGTGTGTGTAGTCCCGTGTGTGTCCGTGTAGTCCCTCCCGGTGTGTGTGTGTGTACTGTGTAGTCCCTCCCGGTGTGTGTGTGTGTACTGTGTAGTCCCTCCCGGTGTGTGTGTGTACTGTGTAGTCCCTCCCGGTGTGTGTGTGTGTACTGTGTAGTCCCTCCCGGTGTGTGTGTGTGTGTACTGTGTAGTCCCTCCCGGTGTGTGTGTACTGTGTAGTCCCTCCCGGTGTGTGTGTACTGTGTAGTCCCTCCCGGTGTGTGTGTGTGTACTGTGTAGTCCCTCCCGGTGTGTGTGTGTGTACTGTGTAGTCCCTCCCGGTGTGTGTGTGTGTACTGTGTAGTCCCTCCCGGTGTGTGTGTGTGTACTGTGTAGTCCCTCCCGGTGTGTGTGTGTGTACTGTGTAGTCCCTCCCGGTGTGTGTGTGTGTACTGTGTAGTCCCTCCCGGTGTGTGTGTGTGTACTGTGTAGTCCCTCCCGGGGTGTGTGTGTGTGTACTGTGTAGTCCCTCCCGGTGTGTGTGTGTGTACTGTGTAGTCCCTCCCGGTGTGTGTGTGTGTACTGTGTAGTCCCTCCCGGTGTGTGTGTGTGTACTGTGTAGTCCCTCCCGGTGTGTGTGTGTGTACTGTGTAGTCCCTCCCGGTGTGTGTGTGTGTACTGTGTAGTCCCTCCCGGTGTGTGTGTGTGTACTGTGTAGTCCCTCCCGGTGTGTGTGTGTGTACTGTGTAGTCCCTCCCGGTGTGTGTGTGTGTACTGTGTAGTCCCTCCCGGTGTGTGTACGTGTAGTCCCTCCCGGTGTGTGTGTGTGTGTACTGTGTAGTCCCTCCCGGTGTGTGTGTGTACTGTGTAGTCCCTCCCGGTGTGTGTGTGTGTACTGTGTAGTCCCTCCCGGTGTGTGTGTGTGTACTGTGTAGTCCCTCCCGGTGTGTGTGTGTGACTGTGTAGTCCCTCCCGGTGTGTGTGTACTGTGTAGTCCCTCCCGGTGTGTGTGTGTACTGTGTAGTCCCTCCCGGTGTGTGTGTGTGTACTGTGTAGTCCCTCCCGGTGTGTGTGTGTACTGTGTAGTCCCTCCCGGGGTGTGTGTGTGTGTACTGTGTAGTCCCTCCCGGTGTGTGTGTGTGTACTGTGTAGTCCCTCCCGGTGTGTGTGTGTGTACTGTGTAGTCCCTCCCGGTGTGTGTGTGTGTACTGTGTAGTCCCTCCCGGTGTGTGTGTGTGTACTGTGTAGTCCCTCCCGGTGTGTGTGTGTGTACTGTGTAGTCCCTCCCGGTGTGTGTGTGTGTGTACTGTGTAGTCCCTCCCGGTGTGTGTGTGTGTACTGTGTAGTCCCTCCCGGTGTGTGTGTGTGTACTGTGTAGTCCCTCCCGGTGTGTGTGTGTGTGTACTGTGTAGTCCCTCCCGGTGTGTGTGTGTGTACTGTGTAGTCCCTCCCGGTGTGTGTGTGTGCACTGTGTAGTCCCTCCCGGTGTGTGTGCACTGTGTAGTCCCTCCCGGTGTGTGTGTGTGTGTACTGTGTAGTCCCTCCCGGTGTGTGTGTGTGTACTGTGTAGTCCCTCCCGGGGTGTGTGTGTGTGTACTGTGTAGTCCCTCCCGGGGTGTGTGTGTGTGTACTGTGTAGTCCCTCCCGGTGTTTGTGTGAGTCCTCCCGGTGTGTGTGAGTACTGTGTAGTCCCTCCCGGGGTGTGTGTGTGTGTACTGTGTAGTCCCTCCCGGTGTGTGTGTGAGTACTGTGTAGTCCCTCCCGGTGTGTGTGTGTACTGTGTAGTCCCTCCCGGTGTGTGTGTGTACTGTGTAGTCCCTCCCGGTGTGTGTGTGTACTGTGTAGTCCCTCCCGGTGTGTGTGTGTGTACTGTGTAGTCCCTCCCGGTGTGTGTGTGTGTACTGTGTAGTCCCTCCCGGTGTGTGTGTGTGTACTGTGTAGTCCCTCCCGGTGTGTGTGTGTACTGTGTAGTCCCTCCCGGTGTGTGTGTGTGTACTTTGTAGTCCCTCCCGGTGTGTGTGTGTGTGTACTGTGTGGTCTTGTGAGTGAAGAAGCTCCGTGGGGCTAGTTAGTATTTACACCAACACGCTACACTGACATAGTAGTGGTCGTGGTACAGTACTAACATTGACATTGTAGTCGTGGTACAGTACTAACATTGACATTGTGGTACAGTAAAACATTGCAACATTGACATTGTGGTCGTGGTACAGTACAAACATTGCAACATTGACATTGTGGTCGTGGTGCTGTACAAACATTGCAACATTGACATTGTGGTCGTGGTACAGTACAAACATTGCAACATTGACATTGTGGTCGTGGTGCAGTACAAACATTGCAACATGACATTGTGGTCGTGGTACAGTACAAACATTGCAACATTGACATTGTGGTCGTGGCATTGTACAAACATGACGGCGTTGACAGAGTGATCGTGGTACAATACAAACATAGAGGCGTTGATATCCTTGACCACGGAAGGGTCAAGAGGTACCTGGCGCTCCTCTCGGAGCAGCCAGGTCAACTGTTAAGTTGGCCCATACCAACTCCCTCCCCTGAACCCTCCTCCCCACCGGAATATCAACAAGTTCTCGCCAGAAGTTACAATTTCATTTAGGAAAGGAACGGAACCAGTGTTAAACAGAGGTGAACAGTGGTGAACAGTGCTTAAGACAGTGAGAACAACTCAACAGTAACAGTTGTACCCAAGTTAACCTTCACACAGTGAGGTCCCAGGTACCCAGTGATAACGGCCTGTGAGACCCAACAACAACCAGCAATGTGTTAATCCGTCTACGATAGGAAGGAATGGGACCACACCTCACTCATATAACACCATCTGTGAAGGAATTACTACACCACATGAGGCCCCTCATAACACCATATGTGAGGGAATTACACCATGTGAGGCCCCTCATAATACAATATGAGGGAATTACACCACGTGAGGTCCCCATAACACCATCTGAGGGAACCACTACACCACGTGAGGTCCCTCCTAACACCATCTGGGAGGGAGTTACTACACTACGAGTTTGCTGTTCAACACCTACATTAATCTGTATGCTCACTGTATGTTCCTTTACCTTTCTCTAATGAAGGCTTTTGTTAAACCACCAATGTATGTAATAAGTCATTTATGTCCAATGTATATTTTCAGCCTTCGGGCTGCAGAACTTTTTCAATAAACCGTTAATTATTATTATTATTATTATCATTATTATAGTGGTCGTGGTACAATACAAACATGACGGAGCTGAACTTATATAATGTCATTTATCAAGAACACGCCCTCAATAACAACCATCATCACTACTAGCAACAACACCACAGCCACTAACAACGGCACTATTAGCAACACCACAATCATCATCACAACAAGCAACAATACCACAACCACCATCACTACCAACATCATCTCTACTACCACTACTACTAGCAACAACACCACAACCAACACTACCTACCACAACCACCACCACCACTACCTACCACCACCACCACTACCAACCACCACTACCTACCACCATCACATCGCCTGGCGGTCATCTCACACCCATGAACACTTCGCCAGGCTAACGTTTGCTCGCCCGATTAACAATAACAAATAAATTATAATAAAATAAAAACAAAAACTAAATTAATGAATAAAATTGTCATAGAAATATAAAAATAAAACACCTATTCAATAAATAAATACTAATAATTACTACAATAAATCAGTCATCGTCAATAAATAAAATAACTAATTATTAACAAAAACACTGAAGAAATTGAATAAAACAAAGACAGGAAATAATTACGACCCCTGAAAAAAATAAAACGGTAAAAACGATAATGAAACTTTAAACAAAAATACAAAAACAATGACACGTGACAAACACAACTGCTATTTTTGTAGCTTTTACGCCGATGGAGCTTTTTTTAATTATTTCTTTTATTTAGTTTTATTTAAATAATTTTTGTTTGTTTTTCCTCAAATTTATTATTATCATTTAAACATTTACTCAATTATCGTCGCATGAAAAAAATAAATTATAAAAAATGATTCAATAAAGTTTAAATGTTATAAAGGGAAAAACACAATTAACATGAAGACTTTAACATAGTAAACTGATCATAATGTAAACATTTTATAACACAATATTATAAGTATTTTATATCTAACTTAAAATATATAAGAAAATCATTAATGTGTATTATAGCACAAAATAATAATGGTATATATTCTAGCACAACAAATATAAAAAAAATTAGTCTACAAGAAAATTCTACAAAATCACACAAAAACAAACACACAAACAACTGGGTCTGTTGAGCACAAACTGCGATAAAAGCAACATTTAAAAGCTTACTGTCCCGTGTGTGGTCCGGCCCTCAGCCCCACCACACATGATTCTCCCTTTATTTACTCGCCCTTTGTCATGGCTGTCTACCTTGACTCGTAACATGGCATCACCCTAAAGAACCGCACTGATAGACCGCTTCATGTAACATCACTGAGAAGACACGTGTTGATTGGCTATATCAAATGACGTAACTAGTAAGAAAAGCTCTGATTGGCTGCTTTACGGTAAGTCATTGTCAAGATGATTCCTGACTGGCTAAAAATCATGTGACGTAATACCCAGAAAAACTCTCATTGGCCAATTCATGTGACGTAATTGGCGAGAACGACCTAATAGGTTGATTACACGATGTCGTTGAAGAAAAAACACTTGAGGTGAAAGGTTCATGTCCACGAAAGTCGAGATGGTAACACATACATACATACATACATACATACATACACACACACACACGCGGTAGGTCACTTTAAGGTTACTAATCACCTGCAGAGGTTCCCGCCCAAGACCACTGGCAGGTTAATTAGTTGAATAAGACAGGTGAGTTATATGACAGTA
This sequence comes from Homarus gammarus, assembly GCA_958450375.1. Taxonomy (NCBI): domain Eukaryota; kingdom Metazoa; phylum Arthropoda; class Malacostraca; order Decapoda; family Nephropidae; genus Homarus; species Homarus gammarus. The sequence continues at coordinate 2,149,091 of CAUDMG010000982.1, read as the reverse complement.
AGTTCAGATATAACAGAAGACAACCTGACGTGTTGCTCTTAACTAACATACCATAACCTAACTAAGATAATATAACGAATATATTAATCACTTTACGTAAGTTTACATAACTTGGCGTAACGTAACTTAACCGAACCAGACTTTTATACAGTATAACATCACCTAACTTAACACAACTTTACGTAACTAACTTGGCGTAACGTAACCTAACCTAAGATACGTTGATGGAACTTAAATGAACAAATTACCACATTTAACACAACCTAAAATAACCTATACTAACTTGACGCAACCTAACCTAACGACCATTCGCATAGCCGTAGATAAAGCTAGTTAGAACTCATTAGAGATTGAGTTAAGTATAATCCAATCAGGAGAACTACCTGAGAGAGAGAGAGAGAGAGAGAGAGAGAGAGAGAGAGAGAGAGAGAGAGAGAGAGAGAGAGAGAGAGAGACTGTACTACACCTTACTGTCACATGCGACCTTCAGTGAACTTTCCTCAGTAATGAATTAATAAACAATACATTAACTTTTTACTATAAATGAAAAGACAATACAGGTTTATTGTGTGTGTGAACAATACTGAGAGTAATCGTTCAACAACAATAAATAATCTTAGCTTCTCACTAACTACAACACACTCGCCTACAATTATCACAATGAGCTTCAACCACGACTATTAAACAGCTTGAAACAACAAGGCAGGGCTACGGTAACTATTTTGCTCGTCAACCAATCAGGAGCAGCGTTGGGTGGGGCCATGAGACAAGCTAGCCACTCACAAAAGACGAAGGGCGTGGCCAGGAGCAGCAGTGAGACAAGCTAGCCACTCACGAGATAGGAGAGGCGTGGCCAGGAGCAGAGGTGAAACAAGCTAGCCACTCACGAGATAGGAGAGGCGTGGCCAGTAGCAGAGGTGAAACAAGCTAGCCACTCACAAGATAGGAGAGGCGTGGCCAGGAGCAGCAGTGAGACAAGCTAGCCACTCACGAGATAGGAGAGGCGTGGCCAGGAGTAACAACACACAACACAAACTTTGGTAGCGAGTATAACGTCAACAAGAGAGATAAAGAGGGATGGTTTCTCGTCTCCAGAACAACCATCACCTGACCGTCCTACTCCTCGGCGTCACAGTCTGGTTATAATATATTAGTTGCAGGATAATATTTCGCTGGTCCACACCTTCAATCACACACACATTATGGAAGGTGTGTGTGTGTGGGGGGGGGGGGGGGGGTGGTCATCAAGCCACAAGAGGATAAAGGTTCTGGCAATATGAGTTTCATTGTGGTGAGATGTCGGTTAAGCACATTACCTAACCTAACCTAACCTGGCCAGCACCACAAGTCTACCCATTGCACCACTACAGTACACAGCCTCCTCCCATATGCTGTTGTCATGTACTGTATTTATGTAGTAACTTCAGATAAACTATATTGCTATTTGTTCCATTTACAGAGTTAACAACCTAGAGCATGGACGAACGTATATGGTCGCACGGACGGACGTATGTATGGTCGCACGGACGGACGTATGTATGGTCGCACGGACGGACGTATGTATGGTCGCAGGGACGGATGTATGTATGGTCGCACGGACGGACGTATGTTTCGTTGCACGGACGGACGTATGTATGGTCGCAGGGACGGGCGGACGTATGTATGGTCGCAGGGACGGACGGATGTATGTATGTATGTATGGTCGCACGGACGGACGTATGTTTGGTCGCACGGACGTATGTATGGTCGCACGGACGTATGTATGGTCGCAGGGACGGACGGACGTATGTATGGTCACACGGACGGACGTATGTTTGGTCGCACGGACGGACGTATGTTTGGTCGCACGGACGGACGTATGTATGGTCGCAGGGACGGACGGACGTATGTATGTATGTATGTATGGTCGCACGGACGGACGTATGTTTGGTCGCACGGACGGAGGTATGTTTGGTCGCACGGACGGACGTATGTATGGTCGCACGGACGGACGTATGTTTGGTCGCACGGACGGAGGTATGGTCGCAATAAGTGTTTTTAATACAGTTGGCTAAACTTTCATCAAATAGTAACAAATAGCTATATAATCTTTAACGTCATTCTCTAAGGTGTTGGATGTCCAGATACACTTTATCACTCCTGTGTGTGCGTAGAGTATAGTGGTGAACAAGGGAGGTTATACAACACGGTCAAACATGTGAGTAAGGCGGGCGGGCAGCAAGCCTCTAACAGCATAACAATATTAGGTGCAGGGTTAAGTAAACACAGATGACACAGTCTGTGGTGGTGGCCCCGAGGGTCAGTGTTGGAGGCCCAGGGTCATCTCACCTGGGAGCAACAACTTCCAACACTTGGGTGCCTACCTTGATGTGCTGTTGCAGCTGTTTCTCGTGCTGTTCCGCCAGCTGCTGCTGTTGTTGCTGGTACTGGTGCAGGAGCAGCTGTTGCTGGATCTGCTGCTCCTGTTTGAGCTGTTCAGAAGACCAAGAACACAGCATCAAGTCATTGAATATTGAAAACTGTTACAACCTTCCTTCATACAATGACATAAGCGGTAATACACTATGTGTTTACACTCAGCAGTGAGCTAACTCCTATGTACCGCCAAGGCAGTAGATTACAATAAGCGACTAACATTTACTCCAATATATAATACGTTAACACCATCTTAACTATCTGTGCAAGTACAAGTTTACTGATTCATATTGAGTTGGAGAAAATAATAGAAATATCAGAACAGGGTCAAATTTAGCTCCAAGTACACCCCCCAATATTAAGTTGACAGACAGCTCAAGATGCAGTTAACATACAAAAAGGGACAATTGAATTATCAAGTGTTTGTACACAGGGAATTTTTAATGGGCTTAACCTATCGTTTGGGAGATAATCTGAAGCTCTACTAAACCAACTATACAGTAAGTATCGTGACAAACAAATAAGGCACAGCAGTAGCCTACACTATGCTGATAACAACACTACTGTAGCAACTGCAAATTATAATGTAAAATGTAAATAATTTAAATACAATTTTAACTTTTAGTCTGAAGGAGCAGGAGCTACCTAAAGGAGGAGGATTAATCTCAAGGAGGAGCATCTACTGTACCCGGAGGAGGACAGACATGAAGGAGGACCTACCTGAAGGAGGAGGATTTATCTCAAGTAGGACCGACCTCGAGGAGGATGTACCTGAAGAAGGAGGATCTACCTGAAGGAAGAGGATCTATCTCAAGGAGGATCATCTACCTGGAGGAGGACCTACCTGAAGGAGGAAGATCTACCTGAAGGAGAAGGACCTACTTGAAGGAGGAAGATCTATCTACCTGGAGGAGGACCTACCTGAAGGAGCAGGAGCTACCTGAAGGAGAAGGACCTACCTGAAGGAGGAAGATCTACCTGAAGGAGGAAGATCTACCTCAAGGAGGAGGACCTACCTGAAGGAGAAAGATCTACCTGAAGGAGGGCCTACCTGAGGGAGGAAGATTTACCTGCAGAAGAGCCTTCCAGAAGGAGGAAGAACTACCTGAAGGAGGAGGATCTACCTGAAGGAGGAAGATCTACCTGAAGGAGGAGGATCTACCTGAAGGAGGAGTACCTACCTGAAGGAGGAAGATCTACCTAAAGGAGGAAGATCTACCTAAAGGAGGAGTACCTACATGAAGGAGGAAGATCTACCTGAAGGAGGAGTACCTACCTGAAGGAGGATCTACCTGAGGGAGGAAGATCTACCTGAAGGAGGAGGATCTACCTGAAGGGGGAGTACCTACCTGAAGGAGGAAGATCTACCTGAGGGAGGAAGAATTACCTGAAGGAGAAGAACCTTCCAGAAGGAAGATCTACCTGAAGGAGGAGGATCTACCTGAAGGGGGAGTACCTACCTGAAGGAGGAAGATCTACCTGAAGGAGGACCTACCTGAGGGAGGAAGAATTACCTGAAGGAGAAGAACCTTCCAGAAGGAAGATCTACCTGAAGGGGGAGGACCTACCTGAAGAAGGACCTACCTGGAGGAAGATCTACCTGGAGGAGGAAGACCTGCGTGAAGGAGGAAGATCTACCTGAAGGAGAAGGACCTTCCTGAAGGAGAAGGATCTACCCGAAGGAGGAAGATCTACCTGGAGGAGGAAGATCTACCTGGAGGAGGAAAATCTACCTGAAGGGGCAGGACCTACCTGAAAGAGGACTTACCTGAAAAGGGGACCTACCTGAAGGAGGACCTACCTGAAGGAGGAGGACCTACCTAAAGGAGGACCTAGCAAATGATGAAGGACCTACCTGAAAGAGGCCTACCTGAAGGAGGCGTTGCTGGAAGGATGGGTCTGGGATGACGGCCTCATTAGCCATATCGGTGGAGGAGAGGTCGTTGGCAGAGCAAGAGGTCAGGTGCGGTGACCCTATGTGAGGTGACCCTATGTGTGGTGACCCCAACGGCGGGCTGCTCACCTCTGTAATGGTCACCACAGACACACCTGTTAGTCATCACCAAGTAGGGGAATGTTACACCTGTCCAAACATCTAAAACACTTTCAAACATCTGTCCAAAGAAGAATGTTACACGTGTCCTAAGATGTCTACAGTAAGAATGTAACACTTGTCCTAAGATGTCTACAATAAGAATGTTACACGTGTCCTAAGATGACTACAGTAAGAATGTAACACGTGTCCTAAGATGTCTACAATCAGAATGTTGCACGTGTCCTAAGATGTCTACAATAAGAATGTTGCACGTGTTCTAAGATGTCTACAATAAGAATGTTGCACGTGACCTAAGATGACTACAGTAAGAATGTAACACGTGTCTTAAGATGTCTACATTAAGAATGTTACACGTGTCCTACTAGATGTCTACATTAAGAATGTTACACGTGTCCTACTAGATGTCTACATTAAGAATGTTACACGTGTCCTACTAGACGTCTACAGTAAGAATGTAACACGTGTCCTAAGATGTCTACATTAAGAATGTTACACGTGTCCTACTAGATGTCTACAGTAAGAATGTTACACGTGTCCTAGATGTCTACAGTAAGGATGTTACACGTGTCCTAGATGTCTACAGTAAGAATGTTACACGTGTCCTAGATGTCTACAATAAGGATGTTACACGTGTCCTAGATGTCTACAGTAAGAATGTTACACGTGTCCTAAGATGACTACAGTAAGAATGTTACACGTGTCCTAAGATGTCTACAGTAAGGATGTTACACGTGTCCTAGATGTTTACAGTAAGGATGTTACACGTGTCCTAGATGTCTACAGTAAGGATGTTACACGTGTCCTAGATGTCTACAGTAAGGATGTCACACGTGTCCTAGATGTCTACAGTAAGGATGTCACACGTGTCCTAGATGCCCACAGTAAGGATGTTACACGTGTCCTAGATGTCTACAGTAAGGATGTTACACGTGTCCTAGATGTCTACAGTAAGGATGTTACACGTGTCCTAGATGTCTACAGTAAGGATGTTACACGTGTCCTAGATGTCTACAGTAAGGATGTTACACATGTCCTTAAGATCTGTAACTCTGTACTATCACACCAGGAGTGACTGTACTGTACACCTCGTGGCGTCACTAAAATACATCTGATGCACATTAACGTGAGTAAGAATTAAGGAGAAAGCAAGAGAGAGAGAAGGAGGAAGAGAGACGAAGAGAGGAAGGGGAGGAGGGAGGAAGGGAGAGGAATGGCTGGAGGGAGGAAGAAACCAAGGGAGGGAGAGAGGGAGATATAGAGGGTGATTAATAAGATCTCGTGGATGAGTTAAATATAGATTCATATTCCCAGACCCTTGGTGTCACGAGGGTGTTGGTGACGCAGAGAGAGAGAGAGAGAGAGAGAGAGAGAGAGAGAGAGAGAGAGAGAGAGAGAGAGAGAGAGAGAGAGAGAGAGAGAGAGAGAGAGAGAGACGTCAATATTTTGTAACAGTTGTGATGTAATATTATATGTCTTGTGTGTGTGTGTGTGTGACTACAAAGAAAATAATAACCACACACACACACTACACCCAACTGTATAGTATATATATAATGTGCACACAAACTTGAAGCATGTATACGGACTCTAATACGTACACAGGATTGTGAAATGTACACACACTTGTAAACTATAAACACACTTGCAACACACACACATATACTTGTAGCAATATGGATGATGATAATAAAAACAACAATAGTAATAATGATGATGATGATGATGACAATAATAAAGAAACAACAACAATAATATTAATGATAATAAATATAATAATAATAAACACTAATAAGAAAGAAATGTGGAGAACACTTGTTCTCTGTCAACCACAAGTGTTCTGGGAAAACTTCAACTATACTGAGGCTCTCTCTCTCTCTCTCTCTCTCTCTCTCTCTCTCTCTCTCTCTCTCTCTCTCTCTCTCTCACTCACTCACTCTCTCTCCCTCTCCGTCACTCTCTCCCTCTCCCTCAATCTCTCTCTCTCCCTCACTATCTCCCTCTCCCTCACTCTCTCCCTCACTCTCTCCCTCTCCCTCACTCTCCCCCTCTCTCTCCCTCACCCTCTCCCTCTCACCTTTCTTGACCAGGGTGGCACCATAGCCTACGTTGATTTCCATCACGTGTGAGGACGAGAGTTTATCTGTAAAAGAAAAGAACAACAATTAGTGTGGGTGTACAGGTGAGACACAGGTAACACGTTAATGATTGGGTGTACAGGTGAGACACAGGTAACACGTTAATGAGTGGGTGTACAGGTGAGACACAGGTAACAAGTTAATGAGCGAGTGTACAGGTGAGACACAGGTAACACGTTAATGAGTGGGTGTACAGGTGACACAGGTAACACGTTAATGAGTGGGTGTACAGGTGAGACACAGGTAACAAGTTAATGAGCGAGTGTACAGGTGAGACACAGGTAACAAGTTAATGAGTGGGTGTACAGGTGAGACACAGGTAACACGTTAATGAGTGGGTGTACAGGTGAGACACAGGTAACAAGTTAATGAGCGAGTGTACAGGTGAGACACAGGTAACAAGTTAATGAGCGAGTGTACAGGTGAGACACAGGTAACAAGTTAATGAGTGGGTGTACAGGTGAGACACAGGTAACACGTTAATGAGTGGGTGTACAGGTGAGACACAGGTAACAAGTTAATGAGCGAGTGTACAGGTGAGACACAGGTAACAAGTTAATGAGCGAGTGTACAGGTGAGACACAGGTAACAAGTTAATGAGTGGGTGTACAGGTGAGACACAGGTAACAAGTTAATGAGTGGGTGTACAGGTGAGACACAGGTAACAAGTTAATGAGTGGGTGTACAGGTGAGACACAGGTAACAAGTTAATGAGCGAGTGTACAGGTGAGACACAGGTAACAAGTTAATGAGTGGGTGTACAGGTGAGACACAGGTAACAAGTTAATGAGTGGGTGTACAGGTGAGACACAGGTAACAAGTTAATGAGTGGGTGTACAGGTGAGACACAGGTAACATGTTAATGAGCGAGTGTACAGGTGAGACACAGTAGATTAACTCAAGATTCTAATTACAATTAAACTACAACAATAATAATAATCTAAGTAACAAAAAACAACAATAATAATAAAAATAATAATAATAATAATAATAATACCAAGTGCCATCACCAGAGAGAGAGAGAGAGAGAGAGAGAGAGAGAGAGAGAGAGAGAGAGAGAGAGAGACACCTTACATCACCTCCTTTGTCTTCTTCCTTAAAATAAACAATTAAGCGGTAAATCCCCCTCCTCCTCGACCCCCTCCCCGGCCTCTTACCCCCCCCCCCCCTTCGTCTTCCCTGGTGCAGATCCTCCTCCAACTAGTAATTACGTCACGGTCTGCTAACAACCAATCAGACGAACTAACCACCGTATACTACAGATCCTCCAACTACCCCCCCCCCCCACTCCTTACAGGAACCTTAGTAACATTAACGACCATAACAGGAGGGAGGGAGAGGGGGGGGGGAGGTGTAGGAAGGGAAGGAAGGGTGGAAAGGAGGGGGGAGGTGGGGGAAGGGGGTGGGGGAGGTGGGGGAAGAGGACGATAGGGAGAGGGAATATGTAAGGGAGGAACAGAGAGAAAGAGGAGGAGGAGGACAAAGAGGGAGGGAGGGAGAGATGCAGAATGATCTTCACTGTCGACAAGCTCGAGTACACGAGGGGGGGGGGTCAAGTGGGCCAGAGAGAGAGAGACCAGATAAGAGACCAGGTAGGAGACCAGGTAGGAGACTAGGTAGGAGACTAGATAGGAGACCAAGTAGGAAACTGGGTAGGAGACCAGATAAGAGACCAGGTAGGAGACTAGATTGGACTAGTAGACCATAATGTTCAGACAGACAGACACAGAGGGAGGCAGGCAGGCAGGCAGGCAGGCAGGCAGGCAGGCAGACAGACACAGAGGGAGGCAGGCAGGCAGGCAGACAGGCAGACAGACACAGAGGCAGGCAGGCAGGCAGACAGACAGGCAGACAGGCAGACACAGAGGCAGGCAGGCAGACAGACAGACAGACAGACACAGAGGGAGGCAGGCAGGCAGGCAGGCAGGCAGGCAGGCAGGCAGGCAGACACAGAGGCAGGCAGGCAGACAGACAGGCAGACAGCAGAGGCAGGCAGGCAGGCAGGCAGGCAGGCAGGCAGGCAGACAGACAGACAGACAGACAGACACAGAGGCAGGCAGGCAGACAGACAGGCAGACACAGAGGCAGGCAGGCAGGCAGGCAGGCAGGCAGACAGACAGACAGACAGACAGACAGACACAGAGGCAGGCAGGCAGGCAGGCAGGCACAGACAGACAGACAGACAGACACAGAGGCAGGCAGGCAGACAGACAGGCAGACAGGCAGACAGGCAGGCAGGCAGGCAAATTTCTAATTATACCCTACAGTTTGCATGTGTAAAAAAAACTGAAAGACAGAAACAGACAGACAGTAGGAAGGTACTACTGTATGGCCAGGGTCAGTACCACGTGTAAGGGGAGGGAATAATAACACGTCTTGATATATGGGGTGATAGTGAAGAGCCTGGGGGGTGGAGGAGGGAGCTGGGAGGGGGTGGAAGGGGTGGACGGGTAAAGGGGGGGGGAGGGGGTGGAAGGAAAGGAGAGGGGGTGGGGGGTGGTGTTTTAGGGTGTGGGAAGGCCCTCAAGATGGAAGGGTGAAACACGACAATTTACTACCTGTCTCCTGACCTATTTATACCTTCATCATCAACGACTGTACCTGTATCCCCCCCACCATACACTGTAACTCACCATAACTGTACATGCCCCCCCACACACTGTAACCCACCATAACTGTAACCTAAGGCCACAACGTAACTTCTACCTTACACACATTGTTTAATAAGACTTCAATTATCAAACAGGACTAAGACTTAAATTATCTAAATTGTAAAGACAAACATAACTTACACTAAACACTATTGACGCTAAAGGGAGCCGGGGGGAGGGGTTATACCTTGACCAATTTACAGAATTACCTGGCAATTTATGCAATTACCGCGTCGTGTACGGCAGGTAACATTACTGACCCAACTATTTTATTTTATAATTAGAACTGGCAGGGTATTTATGGGGACACGGACACACACACACACACACACACACACACACACACACACACACACACAACGTCAGCTGGAGAAGGTACAGAAGAGGGCCTGCAGAATCATGCTCGGCGCAGAATACTCCGGCTACACCAACGCTCTCTCCACCCTGGAAATGCCATCCCTCAGTGACCTCCACCACCAAGCACAGGAAAGGTTTGGCCGTGGACTACTGCACCACCCTCGCCATCGCCACCTCCTGCAGCCCCCCACCCAACTCGCGCAGTCCGCCACTACAACAAAATTCAGCCCATAAGAGCCCGCACCGATAGATATAAGAACAGCACCATCCCATCTATTGTTAAAATAATAAACAACTCCTGATTTATGTACTGTACAGCCCTGTAAATATATTCAACGCATAATATATCATTATGTCTAAATCAAATGTAAGTCTGTATATTTTCAGCCACCGGCTGCAACTCTATTAATAAACCGTTTATTATTATTATCATTACACAGACACACACACACACAGACGCGCGCACGCGCACACACACACACACACACACACAGCAGCAAGGGGTGATTGAGGTTACAGTGTCACAGGTGTTGTACCCTCCCTCCCTCCATCACTGCTTTCCTCCCTCCTTTCGTCTCTCCACCACCACCACCGTTACAACAGCTACCACACACCCCCTCATCCTCCCTCCTTACAATCACCACAAGAACCACAAAGAAACAGATGGAGACTGAAACTTACCACCACTACACCTACCACTACCACCACCTATAACCTACCACTACTACCACCAACTACCACCACCAATAACCTACCGCCACCTACCACTATTACCACCATCAAAAGAGCCGCAGTTTGTCATATAGTTCACAACATCAATGGGTTATACTGGAAGATGTCATGGGTTAGTGGCGGTATGTTACCCCTCCTCCCCTCTCTCTGTATACATCATTATCGTGAGCCACAGACCGAGTAGTGACATCCTCTCCCCTCTCTAAATTGGTTCTAGGCTCACACATACACTTTATCTTCTTACAAGTTGTTAATTACTTCAATTCGGGATCAACTAATTAGTCAACCAATACACCTGTACCGTAACTTACACAAACATCTTTACAGTTTAATAATATCTTAACTGATCCCGAGTTATATTATCGGTTAATGCGTAAGTTATACCGCTCAAAAGGTCAATATGAGGCTGACAGTGTTACCAATTAGATGTTTTCTTGCAATGTTACCAATTATATGATGTTTTCTTGCAGTGTTACCAATTACATGATGTTTACTTGTAGTGATACCAATTAAAAGCCGTTCTCTTGCAGTGTTACCACATCAATGCATTACACTAGAGCGAGTACGGTAAACTCTCCCCCACTGTGCTTTACCGACCTCAGAACTATTACACACACACACACACACGACCATTTCCGCTCACTGTTACCACCATAACGAGAAATCCCTCACTCCCACAGTTGCCAGGTAAGACAGCACCCCGTTATTACACAAACACACCGTAATTGCCTATAATAACAAGTTTACGTCACAGCATAATGACAGCGTTGACAAGTGCGGATAAGTTGACGTTTATATATATATATATATATATATATATATATATATATATATATATATATATATATATATATATATATATATATATACAGTAAATGACAACCATTAACACACACACACATATATATAATATATAACCTTCGTGTATATTCTAATCGTTGACAGTTCTTCAAATATTATATAAAACCACACATTTCACAGCACATTGAAACGTTTTATCCGTTAAAACCGCTGGTATCCGATAAAACAGCTAATATAAGAACATAAGAATGGAGGAAAAAGCAGCGGGCCTATTGGACCAAACTGGGCAGTCCCATTTACACCCAACCCCTATAGCTCATATATCCACCCAACCTATGTTTGAAGCTATCCAGCGTATTCGAGTTAATGATGACATTTGATAACTTGTTTCACTCATCCACTACTCTATTACCAAACCAATGTTTACCTATTTCGCGCCTAAATCTAAATTTGTCTAATTTAAAACCATTGTTACGAGTTCGCTCCTGGTTGGATAGTTTGAGTACCTTTGTAATGTCCCCTTTGTTTAGCCCTGACTTCCATTTATACACCTCTATCAGGTCGCCCCTCGCTCTACGTCTCTCGAGGGAGTGCAAATTAAGATGCTTTAACCTGTCTCTGTACTCAAGGTTCATAATGCCCGGGATTAGTCTTGTCATTCTCCTTTGAATTCTTTCTAGGATTCTATATCCATTCTGTAGTACGGTGACCAGAACTGAACTGCGTAATCCAAGTGAGGTCTCACAAGCGCAAGATATAGTCTTAGGATGATATATCTTACAATAGTTGGTCTCCGTTAAAACAGTTGGTATCCATGACTGGTAGTTCAAGCTTAATGACCCTGGTAGTTCAAGCTTACTAAAACAGCTCATAAAACAAACATGTGTCAGGTATGGTGGTAGTCCACACACACACACACGTAACATCACCACCCCCGCTAAACTCCATTATTACCTGGCTGAGGGTATCGAACTCTGGGTCTCGGGTATTACATAACTACAGTCTACACAGCTCTGCCTCCCCAAACACCACTGGTCCTCCTCTGCCCCCCCCCCTCCCTCCCTACCTCTCCTCACCGTTCTTCCCTCACTACTACATGTATGTGAACGATAAGTTTTGGTTACTCTCTCTGACTCACACCAGCCAGCGTCACCAGTAGTGTAGCATTCCCTCTGTCCGCCACCATGATAGCACAAAGGTTTACTACAGCGTGCGTGTCACCCCTCCTCCCACACCACTACACCCACCTCCACGCTACACCCACCTATACACTACACACACCTACACCCACCTATATATTCACTGCACCCCTTACACACACACACACACACACACACTAAAGCTCATAATTATACCAGAGGCTCAAAAAGTCTTGTGTGACGACCCAACACTCACACGGATTACTACGATAAATCTTCACTACAGAGGTAAACACTACACTGAGCTCGTCAACTTGGACTACAACACAAGGATAAACTCCTCAAATATCATCTACCTTAACTGGTTAGGTTAGGACCAAAGACAGTTAGGAAGACAGGTAATTCCGAGAAAAGTAATTTATTTCAGGTAACTAAAGTGCTCCTGATACGTCCGTAAATCTAACAGTTACCAATAAGGCGAATTATTAACTTTAACGTCACAGAGGCCACGCCCCTAAATGTAGGAGAGTAACCAATTAGGAGTTATTAACTATGACGTCACAGGTGTCACTCCTAAATCTAGCAGAGTAACCAATAAGGTGAGTTACTGACCATAGTGACGGGTGAGGTACAGGAAGGAGCACTACGTGGTGTGAGTCGAGGAGGAAGCACTGGCGGAGGCGCAGGGGGAGGTGTTATCTTTGTGATCTTATGTTATCGTTCAAGATTACGCTTATCACAACCACCATCATTAATATAATACCGCTACTGTGTGTGGTGGTGGGGAGGGGGGAGACGGAAGGAGGGAAACGAAATCGAAAAATAAGGAAATGGTAGAAAGAGACGAAATATAAAACAAAGAGAGAGAGAGAGAGAGAGAGAGAGAGCATACAGTACCCCCCACACACACACACCAGACACTTGGTACCAGCAAAACCCGCTAAAACGATTATACAAACAGCCTGGATCCAGCACCACTACCGCACCTCACCACAAGGCCCAGTATTGCCAACCCATCAGCCACACAGCCCCATTCTTACGTAACTATACAAATAATGGCTGATATGGGGAGGTTAAGGGGGAGGAGGTGAAGGGAGATTGGTGTGTGGGGGGAGGGAAGAAGGGACTGAAAGGTGGAGAGAGGGGGAGGGGGGATGTCTTCTACTTTAATAACTATAAAGTCTCTCTCTCTCTCTCTCTCTCTCTCTGCCCGTGTTAACATAATTCACCCTCAAACAAACAAACATAACGTCAAATATAATTCACAAACAATACAATTCATCCAAACAATTACAGTATCAATAAAAGTCCCTCGGAGTGGCGACCAACACACACACGTTACCCACAGTTGGACAGTTCTAGAAGCAATAAAAAATACTTTATTCTGAGCTGTGTTGTTCATATTAATATTATTTAAGAGAGAAGGGTGACTGTTAATTGGTAGTTAGTAGTTGGAAACATCCCTCACGTACAAGAAACATCCACCAGTAAGTCTCCAAGATCAGGGTTAGTGGTCGCTGTAGACGGTCACCTTCACAGTTTGCAATATCAAGTTTGTTTTCAATTTTGAGTAATAAAATGTCTGAAAACTTAAAATAATATTAATCTTTATTTGGTGATTTAGCGTCGCCTTTTAAATGTTTAACAACCGTCAAGTTAACCCCGAAACATAGGTTTAGTCAGCAGTCATCAGAACTCTCCGTCACACAATGAGGAGGTGAGACGTGACCCTGTAGGTGGGAGGTGAGACAACACGGACCTCCACTACAGCAAGGGACAGCACGTACACCCTGACCACTACACCACACGTACACCCTGACCACTACACCACACCTACACCCTGACCACTACACCACACGTACACCCTGACCACTACACCACACGTACACCCTGACCACTACACCACACGTACACCCTGACCACTACACCACACGTACACCCTGACCACTACACCACACCTACACCCTGGCCCTCTAGCTGGAAGATTGTAAATCATAGGAAAAGATCAAGATAATGTAAACTATAATGTCTGTCACGGGTGTCAGTATATCTCGTTGACCAGTTAAGGGGTCGTAGCCGCCAACACTTGAGCACCTCCTGGCAGCCAAACACTGTACTGGCTCATAACAACACCAACATTTGCCTTTAGGACCCTCGCCATGTGGTACAATATACATTAACATTAACACACACATATTAATAAGAGATATAAACAAACCCTACATAGAATGCCACCTGGCGGAGGAAGTATGAATCACACCGGTAAACAGAGAGAAATATAACCAACCAATTAGAACGTGATACGACAAACACTGCGCCAGATATGAAGATTTAATTCGTCTTTGTTTACGTTTGGTTCCCCCTTGTGGCCAATCCGTGAACTAGAATCAGAGAGGAACTGGTAGAGGAGAAACCTGAAGTATCTTGACGTGTTGTGTGAAGACTTGATGAAGGACAGTGACCGAGGAGTGTGGAATAAAAGACTAACAACATGTGTCAAGAAAGAGAAATAAAACTCACTTTTATCCCTCCAACATGACCTGACACCTACACACACAATCTTTCAGTTTCATCTAAATAAACTCAAGAAACACAATCTAGGGTAAAGGTCACCAGGTTTCTCCGCCTTCACTGACCTACACAATCTCATAACATCTAAATATCCCCAGACGCGTGATGTAGGTAGGTAGGTAGAGGCCAGGTAACAGCTTGATAGATGCCACACATCCTGGTGAGATTATGACGAAGCATCACTTGACGGCGAGGCGCTACGTGTCTTGGTGGTGGGGAGTCTACTGGGGCCTGCAGCTGAGGTCACGGTGTAGGAGGGACCTTGTGTACGACCGACCTGGGTGAGGGGAACGAGGAGGGACCTGGGTGAGGTGAAAGGGGAGGGACCTGGGTGAGGGGAACGTAGTGTGGTGGAGAGAGTTCTGTAGAGGAGACCTAGGGGGGCGCTGAAGGTGGAGGGAGCTGCAGACTTCATCAGACATGGAGCTGAGGTGTTGGTACAAGAGACGCGGGCGATAGTGGCGCGTCCTCCTGTGGGTGACACATTGTTCCCGTGAAACATGAAAGAAAACGGCTCTTACGGCTTAGGAAAAAAACATTGTTGACGGTGGTAGAACACACAAAATGTACTCACACTGTGCTTATAACATGTTTTTCTTGACCAGACAATCATTAAGGATGATGTGTGCCTCCCCTCACCACAAGAGCTACCTGACTGACCGCTCACCACACGTGTCAGGTTTGGCCAGAATCAAACACCGTCACCACAACCCTCACTGGTAAACGCTCTCAGGTGGTCATACTTACCTGCTCGTCAGTGACCCACAATGTTGTTATAAGTGAGTTTACAGTCTCTCTCTCTCTCTCTCTCTCTCTCTCTCTCTCTCTCTCTCTCTCTCTCTCCATATAGTATAGTCCAAATAATTCGATATAATGTAAAGTTTAAACGATCAAAGTAATATACAATATCCATTTTGTCTTTGTAATTCTGTACTGTAGTCCAAGTTTCCTCTCTCTCTTTTCATTCCATATTTTTCATTCAAGTTCTTTATTTTTTTTTAAATTTAAAATAATTATGTTCTTGTGTTTTGTTACCATATATTTTCTAACTGATCTTCCTGGTTACACACACACATGTACACACCAGTACACCTTTACACAACACGTACACACCAGTACACCTTTACACAACACGTACACACCAGTACACTATAGGGTGAAGGTGTGACAGGCCCAGAGTACAATTTAATAATAACAATTGAGACTTGAACGTTTCCCAGCTCTGACGGGTCTGGCGGCCAATTTTCCACTTCTCTACAATACAAGGTTCAATACGCCACGTGTGTGTGTCAGGCTGCTGCTGGGTCACTGCCATACTCTGGGTGACGACAATCAACTGAAGACAGACAGGCCAAGGTCAGTACTATTGACTGAAACATACATACATACATACATACATACATATATACTGTACATACATACATACACAATGGATGCACCTCGTGTTAACGAGGATGGCCGGCCCAAGGGCCACCTTGGCGTGAATTTGTTTAAGGTGTAGAAGCTGTCGCCAACACAACAACTACACCCTAAGTTAACGAGCTGCATGACCCAGTGTTTAAGGCGTAGAAGCTGTCGCCAACACAACAACTACACCCTAAGTTAACGAGCTGCATGACCCAGTGTTTAAGGCGTAGAAGCTGTCGCCAACACAACAACCACACCCTAAGTTAACGAGCTGCATGACCCAGTGTCAAGGAATAGTCTGAGAAGACCGGACAACTCGCCAACTGCACTGGCTAACCATTACCCCAGAACACGATCCACAAATCGATTAACATCCAGGTTCCCGATTACTGCTGAGTAGACAGAGGCAAATGGCGTAAAGAAACTTGCCCATAGTTTCACCCTGCCCGGGGATCGAACCCGGGTCCACTCGCTTGCGAGGCGAGGAGGCTGACCAATACACCACAGGTCGCCGTAACCACAACTACAACCACAAAAAAAAAATAACAACCAGCACCACAATAACAACCACTCTTATCACCTACAACCAAGCACCACAACCACAACCCTTTGCCTCTACAACTGCTTCTACCACACTCTCTCCTCACCACACCTGGCCTTCACCACACCCTTTCCCTACAATTCTCTCTCCCTTTTACCACATCCTTCTCTTCCCTCCCACACCCACGACTAGTACCTGACCATTACATGACCACATCTGTGATAATGGTGTGGTGTGGGGAGTCGAGGGGAGAGAAAAGGAGGGGAGAGGGGGATGGGAGAGGAGAGGGGTGGGGAAGAGAAGATGACAAAAATAAAAAGGGGTGAAAATTAGTCTATGATAAAAAATGGTTTGAGAGAGAGAGAGAGAGAGAGAGAGAGAGAGAGAGAGAGAGAGAGAGAGAGAGAGAGAGAGAGAGAGAGAGGTTCCTCCCAGTTATTGCCGACCTTAACAACAACAACACATTACCTGGACATTAACTACTTGTTCCTCTAACCCAATTACCTCATCTTAACATAAACCCAACTACCTACACCATACACATTACTGGGCAACGTTGGTGACGAAAGTACGGGTCCGGCCCCCCCAGGGTATCAGCTGATCTGTGTTTACTATCAACAGCTGACCAGACCAGACCGAACCATCACTTTTGCCGCCACTTACCAGGGTTGACTCTCTGCCGCTGTGCCTCAGAGAAGAACCTCCCCTTCATACTATACCGCCCTCACACACACACACGATCAGTTCAGCAACAGGAGGTAGGGCTTGTAGGAGTGACTTGGGAAACTTTAGGTGAATTGAAGAAAGGAGAGGAGAGGTAGGGGAAGGGAGAAAGAGAACGAGTGGTATAGGGGGAGGGGAGAGGAGGGGAAGGGGGGAGGGTGACTATGCAAAAATTTGGTTGTCGAGGAGGGAGTGACTCGTCTGTTTTTTGTTGCGAGGTGAGACTGTGTGTTTGTTTGTTTGTATGTTAGTCTTGTTGCCAGGCTTTGTTCTTCACCTACCCCCCCCCTACCATTCGTCTTTCCATCACCACCACACCAATGACGCTGTGTGTGTGTGTGTGTGTGTGTGTGTGTGTGTGTGTGTGAGGGGTGTGTGTGTGAGGGGTGGTGGTGGTAGATGAGGAAAGGTTGAGGCGATAGTTGTAGGATTGATAATGGTTGTAGCAGGGGGTGGGGTAGTTGTGGTAATAATATTGGTGGTAGTTGTGGTAATATGGAGGGATAGTGGTAAGGAAAATGGTTGTTAATTGATCTAGAGCGTTAAGGTTAAGAATGGGGGTAGTGGTGATAGGGGCAATAATGTGGAAAAAAGTAGTAGTAATTATAGTACAGTGGTGTGGTAGTAGAGGGGTGTGGTAGTAGTAGAGGGGTGTGGTAGTAGTAGAGGGGTGTGGTAGTAGAGGGGTGTGGTAGTAGTAGAGGGGTGTGGTAGTAGAGGGGTGTGGTAGTAGTAGGGGGGTGTGGTAGTAGAGGGGTGTGGTAGTAGAGGGGTGTGGTAGTAGTAGAGGGGTGTGGTAGTAGTAGAGGGGTGTGGTAGTAGAGGGGTGTGGTAGTAGTAGAGGGGTGTGGTAGTAGAGGGGTGTGGTAGTAGAGGGGTGTGGTAGTAGTAGAGGGGTGTGGTAGTAGAGGGGTGTGGTAGTAGAGGGGTGTGGTAGTAGAGGGGTGTGGTAGTAGTAGAGGGGTGTGGTAGTAGAGGGGTGTGGTAGTAGTAGAGGGGTGTGGTAGTAGTAGAGGGGTGTAGTAGCAATAGTAGGGGTGTAGTAGCAATAGTAGGGGTGTAGTAGCAATAGTAGGGGTGTAGTAGCAGTAGTAGGGGTGTGGTAGCAGGAGCAATAGTAGGGGTGTGGTAGCAGTAGTAGGGGTGTAGTAGCAACAGAGGGGTGTGGTAGCAGTAGTAGGGGTGTAGTAGCAACAGTAGGGGTGTGATAGCAGTAGTAGGGGTGTAGTAGCAACAGTAGGGGTGTGGTAGCAGTAGTAGGGGTGTAGTAGCAACAGTAGGGGTGTGATAGCAGTAGTAGGGGTGTAGTAGCAACAGTAGGGGTGTGGTAGCAGTAGTAGGGGTGTAGTAGCAACAGTAGGGGTGTGATAGCAGTAGTAGGGGTGTAGTAGCAACAGTAGGGGTGTGGTAGCAGTAGTAGGGGTGTAGTAGCAACAGTAGGGGTGTGATAGCAGTAGTAGGGGTGTAGTAGCAACAGTAGGGGTGTGATAGCAGTAGTAGGGGTGTAGTAGCAACAGTAGGGGTGTGGTAGCAGTAGTAGGGGTGTAGTAGCAACAGTAGGGGTGTGATAGCAGTAGTAGGGGTGTAGTGGTAGTCAATGATTTAAGATTATATTTGAATGTCAAGGTCAGGTGTCTGCTCTCTCTCTCTCTCTCTCTCTCTCTCTCTCTCTCTCTCTCTCTCTCTCTCTCTCAGATATATTAGTCTCTCCACTTTCAGATTTATTGTTTACTAATTCAAAGGTTGTGTTCTTTGTTTGACATGCAGTTTGTGTGTATTACAACTGTATTTGTTTATAACAGTTGTCGCAAGTTAAGAGTTATATTTCCATTTAGGGATGACTACAAATATGGCCGGCGGCGGAGACCAAGGGCGCGTACCTTACGTTTTCTCTCCTCATAATTACAAACATTACAGCCATTAGTGGCACAGTAAAGTGGTTCTCTGGCCGCGGACGACTTACGCTCTCCAGTCAATGTAATCTCTAGGGTTTTTATGGCCGCTTTTCTATGGTGATCAATAATCGTGAAAATTACAATGTTACCTGGAGACCTGGACAGGTATCCGAGCGGGAAGACTAGTTACGTATCAGGTGCAGACCAACGGAGAAGTGCTCGCCAGCCAATCAGCACTCAACCCGTTGTTACTAGGAAGTGACGTCACGCGTCCTTGGTAGCCAATGGGAGACAGCTTGCGGGTGTTGCTGGGAAGAGAAAGCGGTAGAAATGGTGGGCGGCCGTCGGTGATGTTGCCATACAAATGGTCACGATACCATACACACACCTGACGCCTAATTTTTCAACTTAAAAGTTGTTCAGTAACTACCTAACATTCTGTTAACATCATCCGCAGTGTTGCGTCACGGCGGTGTGGCCGCCATATTTAAATACCATAAACAATGGTCGGACTGCTTGACCTTTCCACGCCATCAGGACCTATCTTGCCTTGAGCCTCATATCACCCACGGCATCGACCTACTTCCAAGGCAGAAGAGGAGGGACTGTCTGGCCCTGATACCATTGTGTAACACCAAACAACAGCAAGATGTGGTCATAATAATAACAGCGGGGCGTCGTTCCTCAAGGCGACTGTTGGAGCCTCCTCTTCCCTTCCCAACATAATCGGTCACTACGCACTCAAGCGGCGCCTCTATGTCGCTGCCTCATAATTACTGTTGCTCTTGTTCACTTCACTATTCTTGAACTCAATCGTTACAGGAGAGAAACGTTTAGGGTTTCTGAAGGTAGATAAAAGATAAGTTCCCTTCAGAGTCAAGCGGTGACCACGTTACCTCCACCTAACCTTATCAAAGCTTCTCGCTCTATTACCGACTTAATAATGTGAAGCTGATGCTGTTAGACCACTTAATATATTACAGACAGAGAGAGCAGTGTATGGTGGGGTGTGCAGTGTTGACACCATTCTCTCTCCCGAGCCCCACACCATCTACTACGGTCACTTCCTACACCACCATAACCCCAATTGTTTTACCGTTACCCCCCCCCCCAACCTTGTGTTTATACCCCCTCCTACACCCCCCCCCCTACCCAGCCACGCCAAAAATACTTCCCTTTAAATTTCCTTTTTGATTTATTCCAGGAAACACATAGTTGTAGTTTCTTGTTTTTATAACTAGGAAATAAAACTCACTCTTCTCTACACCTCACACAGTGGCCTTTAAATATATCTTAAATTAACACATTTACATAAGTATTCATATCGCGTGAAAACTAACCCACAGTTTATTAGGTTATGTTAGGTTAGGTTGGGTTAGGTTATGTTAAGTTAGGTTGGGTTAGGTTAGGTTAGGTTGGGTTGGGTTGGGTTAGGTTAGGTTACGTTAGCATAAACATTAACTTTCCTTCCACCACCAGAGTTAACCCATAAAGCTAAATTTTACCCCCAGAGACAACTGACCCATTCACCATCACTTTTAAACCACTCACCTGCCTAGCAACCAACCATCCACAGGCCTAGCAACCAACCATCCACCTGCCTAGCAACCAACCATCCACCTGCCTAGCAACCAACCACCCACCTCCCTAGCAACCAACCATCCACCTGCCTAGCAACCAACCATCCACCTGCCTAGCAACCAACCATCCTCAGGCTTAGCAACCAACCATCCTCAGGCTTAGCAACCAACCATACACAGGCCTAGCAACCAACCATACACAGGCCTAGCAAACAACCATCCACAGGCTTAGCAACCAACCATACACAGGCCTAGCAACCAACCATACACAGGCCTAGCAACCAACCATCCACAGGCCTAGCAACCAACCATACCCACGCCTAGCAACCAACCATCCACAGGCCTTGCAACCAACCATCCACAGGCCTAGCAACCAACCATACCCACGCCTAGCAACCAACCATCCACAGGCCTTGCAACCAACCATCATTCCATTAACCTAGCAACCAACCATCCACAGGCCTAGCAACCAACCATCCACCTGACTAGCAACCAACCATCATTCCATTAACCTAGCAACCAACCATCTAGCCACCAGCCTAGCAACCAACCAGACACAGGCCTAGCAACCATCATTTCATCAACTTAGCAACCAACCATCCACCAGCCTAGCAACCAACCATCCACCTGTCTAGCAACCAATCATCCACCTGTCTAGCAACCAACCATCCACCAGCTTAGCAATCAACCACCACTCAACCACAAGAAACAACCAACCCAGTAACCGTTCACTGAGGCCATCACTCCCCCAGGAAGGTCACCAACCTGTAGGGGCGGCACCAGGAACCTCCCTCCCTCCCTACATGGTAACTGTGTGTGTGTGTGTGTGTGAAGGTCTACGGCACACGATTCTCTCCTGTTGTAAATAAACCTTGACAATATATTTCCAGCCATCTGATGTACACACCCACACAACAATTACTTCAATGGGGCTGAGCAGGTCACCTCATTGGCTGGCTGACTCACTCGCAAGCACCACAGGGAGCCAATCATCTTGTCTTAATACCCAGTGATGCAATGCCACTGGCTACCTGACCTACATACCGTTTATAAATATTCCGTCCTTAACTCCCTTTGGCTGATAGAAATATTTGTATACCCACTTGTCAGGGAGCCAATCAATATTCATTTATTCTCCGTATCACATTTTTATTGGCTGAATCATCTAATCATACCCCGCAGGGCCAATCATCGACGCATATCCCGTATAGCCAATCATAATGTATTTGTCATTTGTATGACAATTTTATTGGCTGGAATATATCCGGGGAGAGCAATCACAGCTCATCTCTATTACTTCCCGCACTGGTATTGGCTCTGACCAGCGAGCATGGATGACAGCCAATCAAAAGTATCTTTTCAATACCTGACTTCTTTTTATTGACTGGCTGATGTGCATACAGCACGACCTCACAGCCAGTCATAATTCATTCACGACTTACTGACTCACAGCCCGTCCCCCTACCACACACAGGTGAAACTAGACGCCCCTCCCCCCCAGGTGTGAGGGGTGTTTGGCCACTGTCCGCCCTACACCACCAACCTCTACTTTCTCCTACCCTACCTCCCCCTCCCTCTTCTCCCCCTACCGAACCGTACTGGGGGACAGGTGAGCCTCAACACAGGTAGCAACAGTTTATTGAACCATGTACACCTAACTTAATTATAAATACCAATCACCTGTAGCAGAGAGAGAGAGAGAGAGAGAGAGAGAGAGAGAGAGAGAGAGAGAGAGAGAGAGAGAGAGAGAGAGCATAATAAACAATAGCTGGCAACCTAGACTCGCTGCTACTGTTGATCCGCTTATTATGTACTGTGTCTGTCTGTCTGTCTCTCTCTGTCTGGCTGTCCCTGTTTATCTGTCTGTCCGCCTGTCTACCTGCCTGTGTCTGTACTTATGGATCTGTCTATCAATCAGTCTGTCTACCTGTCCTAAATCACCCACCTGTCTATGCCTCTCTCCCTCAATCTGTCTATCTACATGTCTGTCTAGCAATCCATCTATTAATCTATTTCAGCTGTCTACCAAGCCATCACGTTATGTCTATCTGTCTATCTATCTATCCTGTGCCATTATCAACCAAGACATTAATAAGTGCGTGTGTGTGTGTGTGTGTGTGAAAGCTAGCTAATTCCACTACACTCACAAACACACACACACACACACGCCACTGTGATTACGCAGTGTACACATTCAGCCCCTCACTCACACACACACACACAAGGTGTAGGTGGCCTGGCTGGCAAGACCTAAATAAAACACCCAAAATAAACCTACCCCCCCCCCCCTCCTCTACCCCCTCACCCCCCCCCCCGTCACCTCTCTCTCTCTCTCTCTTCTCAGTTCTTCCTCCCCCCTTACTTTACCCCTTATCCCTACACCTCTCTTCACCTTCTTCTACTCACTCCTCCCTCTATCATCTCGTCCTTCTTCTATCTCTCTCTCTCTCTCTCTCTCTCTCTCTCTCTCTCTCTCAGCAAGAAGACATAACTACTCTACACGCTAACTATTACAGTATATATATATATCAGTCATAATTATATAATATAAAGCTATACGTTAAGTAACCCACAATAAACCTTCCATTATATATAAAAACATTCCGGACATATCATTCCTGAGTTACAATTATTTATGCAAACACTTGCAGCGCTCCACATAGTTTGACACGATAATTACAAACCTCCACAGGACCACTCTAATTATTTGGTCATTATAATGCAGTAGAGAAAATAAAGTTACTACCTATTCCACAACTAAAAGAAAAATAAAAGCATCATAAATTATTAAACAGGAAACGATAATTACACAGAACTGAGGAAACGGGATGTAGCCATGACGTCACGAAGGGTACGTAAACAAACTTTTTTTCCCGCGCTCCAGGGAACTCCCCGCCTCAGCACCCACCGTCATCAATGTTGAGTAATTAATGAAAAATAGTGTTTTAGTACTTATTATTATTATTACGGGTTACGTTAAGTAATATGGTTTATATAGCAATGTTAACCCGGATGTTTGTTTAATAGTGAACAACTTAAGCACAAAACGACCACTGAAAACAGGAAATTGTGCACATGGTAACTACTTTGTGTAAGTCGGTAGTTAGTGACGACAGTATGAATCATAAGAACATAAGAAAATAAGGAGTCTGCAATAGGCCGGTTGGCCTGTGCACGGCAGCTCCTGTAGAGAGTTACTACCACTCTCTATCATCCATGAATCTATCCAGCCTCCCTTTGAAACTTTCCAGCGTTCCAGCACTTACTACAAGGTTGCTAAGCTTGTTCCACTCGTCCACCACCCTATTTGTGAACCAGTTCCTTCCTATCTCCCTCCTAAACCTACACTTATCCAACTTGAATCCGTTGTTCCGAGTCCCATCCTGCTCGGATATTACAAGAACTTTATCTATATCCCCTTTATTGATTCCTTTCACCCACTTGAATACTTCTATCATATCTCCCCGCACTCTTCGTCTTTCTAGGGAATGCAAGTTTAGTTTCTTTAACCTATCCTGATATGGAAGGTTTCTAAGTCCCGGAATCATTTTCGTCATTCTTCGCTGCACCGACTCTAGTTAATTGATATCCATTCTGTAAGGGCACCAGAACTGAACCGCATAATCGAGGTGCGACCTGACTAGCGCAAGATATAGTTGCAATAAGACCTCTGCACTCTTATTACTTACACTTCTAGATATAAAACCCAATACTCATCTTACATTAATGAGTTAATATTTATAACCATTAATGATATTTCAGGATTATTATTACACATTAAATATTTATAACACCATATTGACAACACAACATACATACTGTATATCGTTTCTCACTCTTGGTTTATTTATTTTTTATTTTTTATGTGGTTAATATCGTTATTTTAATTTCATTATATTTTAAATTCATTTATATTATTTTTTACCATTATTATTGTTATTATAATGTTATTATTATTACATTTTCGCCCCCCAGGCCGTGTTGTGGGTCAGTGACCAGTGCCTAGGTGGGCTAATCCCCGTAAAAAATAAATAAAAAAATAAAATAAATAAATAAATACGCCTTAAATTATATAAAATATATTAACACTTATGAATCACTACAGTACAATAATTCATCTGTACACACACACACACACACGCACCCACACACAAACTAGCTTGATTGGATATCTGTCAATCGTCTCACAAAACAGGAAATACTTGAGACTTTTGTTCTCCCGAGTGGCGGCGGCTGGCGTGAGAAACCTTGGCAGTCCACGTGACCACATCAAGGACAAATACAGAGAAGTGGTCAATATATGTTTAACAACCTTCCTGGCAGTACAATAAAAACAATAACCTTCGAATCTACTTAAGAATGTATTAGTTGTCAGATATCACCAAACTCTAAAATTATTATAACCTTGAATAATAATAATAATAAAGGTATCATTATCAATACAAGTTATTAGTAAAGTTATCATTGTTATCATTATGAACATCTTCACTATTGTTGTAAATACTTTAAAAAAACGCCCTAGAGACAAGGACACCAGCCATCGTAACAAGAGGAGGAGGAAGAGGAGGAAGAGGAAAAGGAAGGAGGAAAAGGAGAGAGGAAGAAAATAGGAGGAACCAAGACGTAATTCAAAATAATAAAAATGAAAGTACACACACACACACACATTATAATGACTTCAGTAATACTCTTTGTTCACTGTACTCTTGGTTCAAACGTGTCTGTTATGGTGGTATTAGGTTAAGTTATGGTGGATTAGGTTAAGTTATGGTGGATTAGGTTAACGTTAAAGTGATTAATTTTAAGGTGAAATAACGGGGAGGGGGGGGGTAATCTTCAGGTGATCCCTATATTACGTCACACTGTAATGTTTATATTATACAAACACGTCAAAACTTTCACTTCACCAATAATTCTTAGAAAATGGGAGACAAAAAATTAAATTAAGAAATGAAAGACGAAGAAAAATAATAAAAAAAACCACGAAGAGAATAATTATAATCCCATTTAAAAGGAAAAATAATAGTCGACGAAAACTAAGAAAATGTTCACCAGTCCCGTGTATAGGGAGTTGCCAGAGGTCGCCGTCCACAGCCCGTCGCCTTGGTAACGTAGAGGGAGAAGCAGAGGGAAGAGGAGGAGAGGTTCGCGCCAGAATGCACCCGTGGGGGGAGATGGCTGGAGGAGGGGAAGGAAGGGGATGGGGGAGGTTATTTATAGCCACCGGGAACGACAAACATTATTTTCCCACCACCGTCTCCCAAGTGTTTTTTTTTTTTTTTAGTCATGGTTGGGGCGCCGCGCCATCACCACGGTCGGGAACAGAGTCCAACGAGGCGCGGGAGTCGGACATTGTGGTGACGGGACCTGCCACAATTTACCTCCTTCACGACGTAGACCGACAAGTATACAATCAAGTGAAATAATATGCTGATAAACATACAAAATAATAAACAAACAAAAAATTAAAACAAACAAATATATGATACTCGGAGGGACGGAGCGACTAGGCAGGAATACGGAGCTCGAGTCTCAAGATGAATTCTCCAAAGATTCTCATTTGACTATTTTTTTCCTACACGAGGATGTTGTACACGACAAGTTAAACCACAAAGACAAAACAAAACATTAAAATCTCACTAACAATCAGAAAATCATGTCCAGCCGAAACTACAGCTAAGTCCTGTAACTGACAACAACAACAACAACAACTCAGCTCCATCAGTATGTGGGGGAAATTCTTAAATAAGGCTCAAGTATAAACAAACACCTGAACAGTTAGTAAACTTCCCCGTCTTAAAATACGACACAATGTCTAGATAAGGCCCCCCCCCCCTCCCAACACACACACACACGTTAAATTTCCCCGTCACTGAGCATCCAGAAACGTATCTGACTCACTTATGCTGCAACACATAAGACCTCAGGAGAAAATGGCGTCGGAACTGTACTAAAACTTTACCGTAACACTACACCACCACCACACTACTACTACCACCACACCACTAAGCCATTACACCACCACCACACACCACTAAACCACCACCACACCACTACACTACCACCACACCATCACCACACCACCACACTACTACCACCACACCACTAAGCCATTACACCACCACCACACACCACTAAACCACCACCACACCACTACACTACCACCACACCACCACACTACTACCACCACACCACTAAGCCATTACACCACCACCACACACCACTAAACCACCACCACACCACTACACTACCACCACACCATCACCACACCACATCACCACCACACCACTAAGCCATTACACCACCACCACTAAACCACCACCACACCACTACACTACCACCACACCATCACCACACCACTACACCACTATACCACCACCACACCACTACACCACCACACCACTACACCACCACACCACTATACCACCACCACACCATCTTAATAAACTTAATACACTTTCAGTCTATCACAACAAGTACAATATCTAGTCACCTGAAGATTAGACACTCCAGTTTATTCCACCAAATGATTAATCGTCCCCTAACGTTATCTAGGGATGGTTAGGTTAGGTTAGGATGGGTTGGGTTGGGTTAGGTTAGGTTAGGTTAGGTTAGGTTAGGTTAGGATGGGTTGGGTTGGGTTAGTTTAGGTTGGTTAATCTTTAGAGCTCATTTCCCTTTAAAGTGTGGATTTCCGATAATGTGGGAGGCCTGTAGCTTCCCGGTACAGGACTGACTCCACCTTCCCGGTACAGGAGGACTGACTCCACCTTCCCGGTACAGGAGGACTGACTCCACCTTCCCGGTACAGAGAAGTGGTTTAAACACACTCGTCTTATACTACAGGTGTTGCTAATTAACTTACAGGTAGCAGGTATACGGCGGGAACCTCAACCTACCTGGAATAGAACGAAGACAAATTAATCGTGGGAATGTAATGTGTTAGTGCTCAGACAGACAGACAGACAGACAGACAGACAGATACATAGATAGAGATTAATTCATTGATAGACAAATAAATATAGATACATACATATACAGATAGATATATTAAAAAAAATTGCCATACAAGTTTCCAATTGGTTCAGTATACACATGAACACCTCAGGTATACAGTGTACACACCTCTCACACGTACACAATTTATTATGTACGTTACCTGGACAGAGCGGTTATATAATGGTAAATAGTAAGGCAATGTGACCTAAGTTAGCCAAGATTAACACACACATACACATACACACACATACACACACACACACACACACATATAAACACAGACATAGAAACATACATACATACATACATACATACACACACACACACACTAACACTCCCCTCCCTCCAGCTTGTTTTAATTAACAGCTCCGGACCTTAAGTGGTAGTATCACCCTCAAGTGGTAGTTCTTCCCGTGCAGGTGGCCAGATATGTGACCACAATCACCCTCAAGTGGTAGTTTGTTACTTAAGTAGTAGTTTGTCCTTCAAGTGGTAGTTTGTTACTTAAGTGGTAGTTCGTCCTTCAAGTGGTGGTTCGTCCTTCAAGTGGTAGTTTGTCCTTCAAGTGGTAGTTCGTCCTTCAAGTGGTAGTTTGTCCTTCAAGTGGTAGTTTGTCCTTCAAGTGGTAGTTTGTTCCTCAGGTCAGGTATAAGTGGTACGGTATGTGGGAGGTGGTGGGAGGAAGGGATGAGTGGGGGAGAGGTGAGTGGGAGGGAGAGGCGAGTGGGAGGGAAAGGTGAGTGGGAGAGGTGAGTGGGAGGGATGAGTGGGGGAGAGGTGAGTGGGAGGGAGGGATGAGTGGGGGAGAGAGGGGACGTTATCTGAGAGGTGTTTACCTTCGTAATAAGGATGTGTAGTGTGCAGGGTAGTGTAGTCAGCAGGAGACAGTGTAGTGTAGTCAGCAGGAGACAGCGTAGTGTAGTCAGCAGGAGACAGTGTAGTGTAGTCAGCAGGAGACAGTGTAGTGTAGTCAGCAGGAGACAGTGTAGTGTAGTCAGCAGGAGACAGTGTAGTGTAGTCAGCAGGAGACAGGGTAGAGGGTGGCGGCAGTGTTCCAGGAGCCGGTCTGTCACGCCAACAGCCACAGGAATCACCGCCAGTCAGTGACAAAAACCGGCCAGTTGCTGGACTACACACGTCGTCATGGTAACACAACAGAGATGGTCGGCATGGTAACACAAGAGATGGTCGTCATGGTAACACAAGAGATGGTCGTCATGGTAACACAACAGAGATGGTCGTCATGGTAACACAAGAGATGGTCGTCATGGTAACACAACAGAGATGGTCGTCATGGTAACACAAGAGATGGTCGTCATGGTAACAAGAGATGGTCGTCATGGTAACACAACAGAGATGGTCGTCATGGTAACACAACAAAGATGGTTGTCATGGTAACAATAGATGATCGTCATGGTAACAACAAAGATGCTTCACCATGAACATCGTCCACCGTCGTCATGGTAATACTAAGACGCGAGACCTGCCTCTATGATTTTTTTTGTGTGTAGAGAAAGGAGGGTGAAAGAAGATTAGAGGTGGGGGGAAGGAAGTTAAAGTTCGGAAATTGAAGAAACTTAGGAGGAGGTAAGAGAGGGCGGGCTGACTAAGCTAATGGTGTGTTAGGGTTGTGTCATGGGTTAGTTATTGTCTGTCGGTACAGGCACTAGACATCCTACACTCCCATATATGGGTGTTTTAAGGGCCTTATTTCATATTCCGCCGACCCTACTGGCGGATGCTGGTCTAGGGAGGTTGTCTATTGCCTGGCCGTGTAGATCGGGGGTGGTAATGGACCTTTTGAAATTTGGTAACTTTTTGGGAACCATGTATGGTTGTTGTCGTTGTCTGGTGGGAGTCTTTGAAGGAGTTCTTGCTCTGATCGTTCTATCCTTTGCCAGACTCTGCTGACCAGGGTGTGCAGCTGCCGGTTGATGGGTTTCATTCTCAGGTCTCTATGTATCTCGGCTGTGGTTCTGGTGAAGGGGTATCTTTCACCTGTGACGAATTTTAGGGCCTCATTTTGGACCACCTGTAATTTTAATATTTGAGTGGTGCTCATAGTATGAAGAGGTATTGCTGGGTAAGTTAATATCGGTGTGATAATTGATGTCACCAGGCAGAGTTTTATTTTCTCAGAAAGCGCTTTAAAGCGGTATAGTTTTCTCAGCTCTCTTCTTGCCTTTTCCTTCCTGGTGTGGACATGATGGGAGTAACCTGTCGTGGATATATGCAGGCCCAGGAGGGTGCCTCTGCTTTTGTATTCTATCTGGACATTATTGGTTACTAATGGATGGGTTTTCCTTCTGCATAAGGGTATCACTGTGAATTTCGGGAGACTGGTTTGGATTTTCCATTGCCTTTCATAATTATTTACCCTTTCTAATTCCCACCTGGTGTTGTCGACCAGTAACGCTCGCGATTTTCCTTGATGTGTTGTTATATGAGTGATGTCATCTGCATACATAATATCTTCGTTACCTATTCAAGTGGGAGGCGGGGTGTCACTTGTGTAGATAATATATAAGGTGGGGGAGAGGACGCTCCCCTGAGGGAGTCCGCTCATGAGTGGGAAGGTCTCTCCTCTGTGTTGTCCTGCCCTCAGTCTGGCATTTCTGCCGTCAAGAAAGCTGTAAAGCAACTTTTCAATGTTGGTGGGAAGTCCGAGTTGGAGTATCTTATATTTTAAACCGTCATGCCAGACTTTGTCAAATGCCTTCGCTACGTCCCGGAGAGTTAGATTACATTGTCTACCACTCGCCGCGACTCTGGCTATGTTTTCACATGCCAGGGCTATCGCTGTTGTGGTGGACTTCCCTTTCCTGAACCCGAATTGTCTGCAGTTGTCTCTGTTTGTTATTTCCAGGTGATATCTCAGACGGTTATTGATGATATTTTCTGGGATTTTTCCAGGTATTTCGAGGAGGGAGATCGGTGTGTAGTTTAGTGGGACGGCGGGGTTCTGTCCTTGTTTTGGTGTTAGGGTAATAATGGCCTCTTTGAATTTAGTTGGGAAGAAACCCGAGGCCAGGCAAGCGTTCATCGTGGTTCTCAATCTCTCCATGGCCGGGATGTTTATGTGGCTGAGGATCTCCTTGGTGATGCCTGAATAGCCAGGGGCTTTATTTTTGGTATTGGAGATGGCTGTGTTGAGTTCTTCTGAGGTGATTGGTTTGGACAGTGGGCTGTCCATTCTCAGATCCTCCCATATGATTTCAGGGGAAGGCTGAGTGCGGTGTGTCTGGCCTCGGAGTTCATCAAGGACGAGCTCCTCGTGGGTACCATCAAATCCCCTGTTCTCTTCATTTGTGATTCGGAAGATGTTCCTCCATATGTCCCTGAATATGGGTTCTTTGTCTTGGTCGTCATATATTTTACTTCCTGCGTGGTCAGTTATATATGATGACTCGTTACGGCTGCAACCTTTCGGTCTCTTAACTCGACGCCAGAACTCTCCTGGATCGTTGTATGTGAGAGTTGTTCAACTATTTCGGCCCATTTAAGGTTGCTTTGTTCCAGAGACCTTGTTTTTATTTCCTCCCGTATTCTTCTGTATGTATTGTAGTTTACGATGTCCCAACCATAGGTC